>JAIGNY010003850.1:650000-675000 GCA_020152595.1 Chiridota heheva
CGAAAATTGAAAGAAAATATTCCGAAAATTGAAAACGTTGTTTGGAAATGAAGGAAATTTCCCAAAAATTGATCAAAACATTCCCGGAAATGAGCAAACTTCACGATATTTAGAGGAAATTTCCAGAAAATAAAAAAAGTGCCCGAAAATTAAAGAAATTTTCCGAAAATGGAAAAAAATGTTACGAAAATTGAAAAAAATTGCCTGGAAACGAAAAAAAGCTTTTAAAAAGTGAGGAAAATTTCCCGAAAAATGAAGAGTATTTTCCAAAAATTGGAGATTTTCCGATTAGGAACAACTTGATCGTTAATAGAAACTTAATTTAGCAGTGCAACTTTATTTGCCGCTTGTAACTGCAGATCTGGGAATTTGTACGGGTCTTGTATCTCCTCCCCGTCCCCCCACCCCCTTCCCCTTTCCTCCGCTTTCCACGTCTAAGAGAGGATTCTTCAATACGTTCCTGGGATATGATCTTGGGAGATACATATCGTTTACTTTAAAAGTATTATGGACAAGTAACAACCACTTTGCATAATTTGATACAAATGCCCTTCATAAACACTCACCACAAACACTTTTTGACAAAATCGATCCCAAAATGTGAATCATCCAGCTTATTTTTAGGTGTCCAAAAGCTGTAACGTAACATGCTAATCTACGTATTGTTTTTTTCGAGACGTATGAGTACCTAGGACAGTACAACACTGTAAAAAAATTCTTCATTAGCGTAGCCACGAAGGAGGGGGTGTCAAAACATCACCCCCACCCCCCTTCCTCCTCACACACACACCCACACACCCACACCGACACACCCACACCGACACACCCACACCGACACACACACTTTTCGAGGAAAGTTTCAAAATGGAATAATTTTTGTTTTTTATATATTTTTTGCTTTTAAAAAACAAAACTTTCCTAAGAAGTGGGCTAAATTCGAACACTTCGTCTTGGGAGGGAGGGTTAGGACCTTCTTTGACCCCCTCACATGCATTTGTTATGCTGGCTACGCCACTGCGTCACAGCTAACGTTATGTGAAAGTTACAGTGTACCATACTTACAGCCAAACGCAACAAGTGGAGTTCGCCAATCATTAATGGATCAAAACTTAAGTCGATAATTCTTCTTTATTCACAAAAAATGTCACGAAACAATTAGCATATCGCTAATTCAAGCGATATTCTGTTGTCTGATGCAATTAAACTGATGTTGTAGCTAGATCAATGTGACACAGTGAAAATTATGTATTGCAAGGCCTCACTGTGTCGTTTTTCTTACATCACACGCCTTCTTTTTTCTTTTTAATAATGAAAGTCCAGCCGTTTTTGGGGTTTAATTTTTCACTTTTTCGCGAATATTTTAGAAACAAGTGCATGGAACTTTGTAATAGATGTATATTAATAAAATGTTCAGAATATCAAAAGGAACATACATATTAATGGCAAACTATACCTGTCCAAACACCTTTAAGTAAGAATATAATGACAATATTGACACAAGCATTGGATGAAACCCAGTGAAAGTATCATTTTTCATTCCCTTCAAATTATATGCTAATAAACGTTATTTACTTTTCATTTTGTTATCAGGCCCGTATATCAAATATTCATTTTTTTTCTTCTTCATATCATGACATTGTACTGATGTGTTAATGACTCACCAGCACATATCTAAAAAAAGCTTGTATTTAAATTATACCAGGGGCAGCGGAATATGTTGAAACTGGGGACACAGAATTTTACTGGGAAAACAGAATTTTACGGGAACCCTTAACTTATTTTGAAAACAAATATGCATGCGGCAGTATGGCATATAACTGAAAGTGCGATTCCTCCTCCACCAGTCCACCATCCCAACTATCAGACTATAAGAAAATTTGATTGCTCTCAGCTGAGAATTGCTGGTGGCCTAAACTTTTTCTCTCTTTTTAAATTTTCTGCAGCCATTGGAAATTTTCTAAACAATATGCCGTAAAAATTGGGGCATTTAGGACCAAAGTTAGGAAGAATATTGATATTTCAGAACAAACATCCAGTCATAATCAGAAACATTTACAGTCGAACAAAAATTATGAAAATCGACAAATTTTGGACCAAGATCTAGAAATATAAGGAAAATTCGGACCATATTATGGAAATTGATGTCTTCATTCCTAAAGTCATATGTCTTTTAGGTACAGTGGGGTATATAGGAAATCCCTGATATCCCCTCTGTCTGCCCACCCACATGTAACCCCACCCTCAGCTTATGAAGACCATAAAAAGAAACGTGCATGGAAATTCCAACCTTTTTTAGCCCCAAATAAATTAAATTCAGTTAATAATCTTCTTTTTTTTTTTATGTATACGAAGCTGCAAAGGGTCCTATTGTATTGCCCTGCAGCCTGGGCCGGGCTACAAATCAAACTCGTGAATTCGTGATGAAAAACTCGTGAACTCGTTAAGTCGTGATGAAAAACTCGTGAATTCGTGACGAAAAACTCGTTAAGTCGTGAATTCGTGACGAAAAACTCGTGAAGTCGTGAACTCGAAATGTCCCTTTAGACCCACGGTACACTATTGAAAAGCACGCATAATCTGCTGAAAGCCTATGGACTATTGGAATAAATATTACAGGAAGAAATGGGTGTAATATATCAACATACAGAAGTGAAGCTTAATTATCATAAGCAATTAGGGTCCACCCATACATTTCTTTATAAGACTTTAAGAATGAAAACTAGAAAATAACTGTACACTGGTAGAGCTGTATGTGCGCAAAGCAGAAATATTCACAATTTATTTATCTTATCTACTTATACTTAGTTGAGATGCTTGTATATTAAAGTTTCTTCAACTAAAAGCATGTCGGGTACTAAGACAGCTATGCTAGGATAGAGGCAGTCTTCCAATATTTGAAAGGGCACATTTTAAACTTTGCACAAAAAAAATAAGAGTGGTGGGGCAAGTGACCGGGTTCCATAGCTGTCTTTGGATGCAAGTGCTACTTTGTCTCTAATAAATCATTTTGTTGGTTATCGTTCCGGATCCTTGTCCTCTGATCAAAACCAGTACTGTTTCCTTCTACTGTTTACATAAGAAATTCATTGTTTTAAATAAATCCCACTTAGTCAATTATGCAAGTGATTGAATTGATTTTGAACAGCAATGCAACCCATGGATAGCGCAACCTGCAAAACAGTCCGGCAGCATGCCTATTAATAGGAACATTTATAACACACGAGAATATTGAAGTCATGCAGCCATATTGTTAAGATCTTGCGATAAAATGTCATAGTTTTTATTTAGGTACTTGAAATATCAAGTTCATTGTGTTGAAAAACATTTAAATTTTTATAAATGGCTGCTTCCCGCCAAAAAGCCTAGCTCTATTGCCTATCATTTATATTTTTTGAAAACGTCGTGGTGAACACATTAAATGAGAGCGGAAAAGTTGTACCCATTACAGTAATGAAGGCATTTTTTCTAAGCAAAGATATTTTTCCCAGACGTATTAAAAATTTGAAATTTGTAACTTTGCATAAGGCTTTAACGTTAGGATAGCAAAAGATCATGGAAAATATCACAAAATGGTGGCTTTCATGGAGCAGAATGTTTCCCATTTATAGGAAAAATTTATGTGCCCATTAATAAGCATGTTTCCGGACTGCAAAACGTTTCTGCGTACGTTTCACAAAGAAAATTACGAACGATTTAAGTGGACAACATGATCGATTACGGTACAAATAGCAATAATAGCATTGGGCTCAGTGAATTTACTGATCCCGCTTAACTCCCGGTCCACCTGTCCCAATCTGAAATCCTTTGTAATGTACGTATGCAGAGTTGTATGGTGGGTCACCGGGCCGGGAAGTAGTTTTATTTATTTTCAATGACGAACTACGAACATACGGCATCAATTTTCATTAAAGGTCTGCGAATCATTGGGGGGAGGGGTGGGGAGGCTCCAGTCCCACAGTTTTCGACGGCATTGTGGTCTCCATTGACCCGTAGTTCGCCGTAACAGGTTTTTGAAAACCGCCGGTTTCATCGGTATCTTGCGATCAGTCCTCATGGACGGCTATACCAGAAAAGAGCTATGGGGCAAAAAATCACGATGGCACTTCCTATGCCAAATACGTAGGTATTCCGTAAAAACAGAAATACGTTACTGCAGCTTGTATGGCCGTACGGTCAGACGGTCTAGTGGTCATGGAACTAATGAGAATGGCAAGGGTCGAGTCAACAGGGCTAACGAATAAAGCCCTTCATATTAAGCACTGCAAATTCTGGTACTTCCGACTGCCATTTTCGAATTTGACGATAGTGCATTTAGACTAGGGCTGTATGAAGGTTACCTCTCAGTTGGTGGGGCAAGAACCTAAAATATTCCAGGTTGCAATGGGAAAAAATTGCACTGGTAAATTAAGTTTCCAGAAAACGTTGCTGCTAATCGGGAAATCTCCTTTAATTTTCAGGAAATTACCTTCAATTTCAAGAAATTTGTTTCAATTTTTGGGAAATTTCGGAAAATGTTGCCAAATTTTACCAAAATTTCCAATAATTTTGCCAAATTTTATTTCAATTTTTTTGATAATTATGTCTTAATTTTACCACCCTATACCGAGAAGGTGAAATCCTCTCAGGGGTGTTGGCGGAAGCTGCCTCTTCCCATCGCTTCCTACAGCCCAGAGGCGTAGGAAGCGCCGGGGAAGGGGGAGGGGAAAGCTGCTCCCCTGAGCGAATTTTACCTTCCCCGGTTGCATGCTTTCTGCCCGATTGGGAGGATGAAATTTGGAAAATATAAATATAAAATTGAAAAATGGAATAGAATTTTAAATTGGTAAAATTTCTCGAAAATTGGCCAAACTTTTTGAAATCTTACCAAAATTTCCCGAAACTAAACAAACTTTTCCAAAAACTGACCAAAATTTCCCAAAAAGTGGCCAAAATTTCTCCAAAATAACAAAACTTCCCCAAAACTGGCCCAAAATTTGCCAAAATTAAAGAAAAGTTCCTGTAAACTTGCTAAAAAAATTTCAAAAATGAAGGAAATTTTCCGAAATTAAAGGAAAATTTCTGAAAATGAAGGAAACTTCTAGGAAATTGAAGACAATTGCCAGGTAATTTCCCGATTAGCAGCAACCTTTGATGGGAATTTGTTCATTTACCAGTGCAATTTTTCCACTTTGTCACCGGGAAAAATGTTGAGTTTTGTCCCTTCCCCCTCCCACACCCTGAGAGGTGACCCTTCCTACGCCCCTGCTACAGCCCTTGTCATGTTGCCTTCCCAGAATGACAATTTTCCATATGGTAGTTTGCTTTTGCAGACTTGGGTTATTTCAATCCATGGTACAGTTCCGTTTGTCTTCTCAAACTGCTAAACACAAAAATAGATGAAACAAAGCTTATAACGGTCAAAGCATATTCAAATGTGGAAGGTTGAGTAAGAAGCCTGAACTCGTATCACGTCAAGATCCCTTATTAATTGTTGCGTCTAACCTTTTAAAAATCATGACTTTTGATTGGGGGTTGTAACGAAAAATCTGCTGATGGCATCATTTTTTTTTCTTTTTTCTGCAATGTTGTGCCAAAATAACGGCCAAAATTCAAACTGTTCGGAAGCTAAATTTTGCTAAAGAGCCTCAAAATCTGCAGTGGATCAGTGGTGTAGCTAGGGCCTCATGGGCTGGAGCGTAGGTACAATGGTTTATTTGATCACGTGCCGCAATAGGGCCCAGGCCGGGTGGCTGCCCCTTCCCTTCCCCAGTTACGCCACTGCTGTGGACACTTTAACAAAATTCTGGCCCTTTTATCAATATTTTTCGGACCTTTGAAGCAAAAATTATGTACCTTTCTGACACCCGTTGGGCGGTACAAACCCAGTGGCTATACACCCATGAACATCTATACTTGCCTACAACATTTAATGTGACAATTTGCTTTCAGTCTATAAGGCGCCGTTTATAAAAAAAGAAGAAAAAGAAGTCATTATAAGGGTGTTTCACTTGACGTCATAAGGTCACGTGACTTTGTTTACATCGCCATTTTGTCGGGAAGAATGATCGTCTGCTGTACACTTATTTAGATTTACAAACGCTTGCATGTTGTTATATAAGATAATTTTGTAAGATAATTATGCCGGAATCTTGCTGTGCCGTTGGTTGCACTAATAGACGTGTGCCGGGGAATAAAAAGACGCTTTATCGATTTCCATCTGATCCTGATCGACGTTCGAAGTGGGTTTGTGCTGTACGACGCAACGTCTTTCAACCTTCGGTTCACACTAAGGATGTACAGTGAGCACTTTATGCCAGGCATGTAGGCTTTGTCTGCGTATAACAAACAATCAGATGGCGTTCACGTAAAAGTTACTCTTCGTATACCGGTAAATATACATCAGACGTTACGAAAATATGGAGTAAAATCGCCCGCGAACAAAAGCAATACAATTTGCTGAACTGGTACTAGGTAGGTTAGCAGGCAGTACGGTTTGTTGTACATGTGATGTGACTGAGCTGTGTGAAGGCGCGTGAAACGCAACGACGCTTTCCCAGCAAAATGACTTCCAGATGAGTTAGAGTAACGTGATGAAATCCCTCTATAGGCTAAATAAAGTCATCACAATTTCAGAATATCATACAAATCTAATCTCATGTAGGCCTAGCATATACCAGTATACTGTCAATATGTTTTTTGACTAACGGCATCTCATATCAGACACGGTTTGGAGCTTGAACCTATTCAACTTTCTTTTGTTTTTATTCCAAATCGAAGAGAAGGGGGAAGGAGGGGGAGGGTGTCGGAAGGAAGTTGGGGAAAAGTAAAGGCACTTTTTTTACAAGTAATTAAGGGGAAATTTTCATTTTTAAAAATAGGCACTTTTGTCAGTTTTCGAAAAAGTGGGGCACGTGCCGTCCGGCCCCGGTTCCTATGGTTTGAGCATTGGCGGGATTGGGTGGAGCAAGGAGATACTTGCTGCTCCCCACTTTTTTTCCAAATGTATTACTTTTGTATGGTGATGTTTTGTATATTAGCGTGATTTTGTGATCCCCACCTCCCCCACCCCCCCTCCTCACTTTTGACTTTTTCCCCACTTTCGGTTAGGCAAATCCAGCCTATGGGTTTGAAATTGAGATATTTAAAAGGGTTTAGAGGCCTATTATTAGGATTTATGGTTGATTTGAAAACACTTCCCTAACATGGTCAACAGGTCAACGAAAGCAAGGGACAATAGAGTTCAGGGGAAAGGGGGAGGGGGGGGGGGTTCTAGTTTTTTGAGGGAGGGTCTTAATTTCCTTAAAAATACATCTTATTAAGACTTTTAACTCCCTATCTTGGTCCGAAATATAAGGAATTTTAAGATTGTTGAAAAAAATCGCCCTACATTGTAAATTATTTTCAAAATTGGGGATTTTGGGTGCAAACTTTATGAGTTTTCATCCGAAATGATTAATTTGATATTTCAGGTGATTATATGAATGGCTTTAACAAAATAAAAAATAAAAAACTGGGATACGGATTATTTAGGGGGCTATTCCCTTCAGACAGTCAGAGGGGGTTTCAAAAGTCGCTGTGAAAAAAGGGGAAAAAGTTGTGTTTTGTGTTTACCTAAATTCCGTTGATTCTCCCCCTCGGTGAAGCCCCCTCCCCCCCCCTCCCCCCTCTTTTCTCTCCCTCCGCGAATCTCTATAGACTTTTGTTTTGCACTCTTTCCACTTGGTAGTTAAAGGTCTATGGACATGTAACAATATCTATATTGTATTAGATTCTGAGCAGGTCGGTTTTCTAATTTTGAAAATTTTACACTATTAGTTTTTAAGTTATGGCTGATCAAAATTTGATCAGTTTTAATTTCATTCGAAATTTATGACGTATGACTGGGCAAACATCTTAAAATCTTTACGACTAGAATTTTATTGCGGGTATGTCAAATAAATAAAAACTTGAGTCAGAATTTGCTTCACTACTTTCAGCAGTTCAAAGAGTTATTACAGACATTTCAAAAACAAAGGATTTCAACTGAAATATACCGTCGAAGATCGCCCTGTTACTTAACATCACAAATTTGCATAAAATATGCAAATTAATGCCTGATATTTCAAAATGCTTTCAAATTAAAAAAGTGTAACCATTTTTGATAAAAGTTTTGCTACATCGATGGTTTTTTTATAGAATATGTAGCAATTCAATTTTAGCTATATTGCCTCTACACGTCCATATACCTTTAATTATAACGAAGAGTCCACCTTATGGATAAGTTTTTGTTTTTTTTTTTGCAACTCATCATCGACTGTGGCACGGTATGGGTGCATGGTGTTTGTAAGGAATTACAGTTTTTTACAATGGCCTATATTCAATATAAGTTCAATTTATTAGTCTTATCGTATTTCGGTAACAAATGTAAACAAAATGCGAATATATATGAGAGACTTTGGCATCATAACACCATCACAAATTTCTTTACCGAAACAAAGTCCAAATATGTGTGCGTAAAACCTTTAAATACAATTAAAGTGATGCTTTAGCTTGGCCATTGGCCCTTAGTCTGTTCGTTATATCATTCTTTGCTGGTCTGGTTTAGTTCTAAGCTATAGTGGTTGCTGAGTAAAAAAGAGTTTGACACACACATTCTAAAATGGTGGACGGGAAGACGATAACCAAGACGCAGTTTTGGGCATGGACTTGTTTAGTTATTGTCGCAGCTTTGTTTGTTGGGCTTATGTGCGGTTTAACTCCAGAGTGCGTCGAAGCCTCACCTAAAATCACACGCATGGACCTTAATGAAGATGACGTTGAGATCCTACCCGAAAATATGGCGAGCCCATGGGAGGAATTACGGCTGCCCGCGGGTATTGTGCCTAGTCACTATACACTCGAACTGGAGCCTGACCTGGAAAAAGAAACCTTTAGAGGGAAAATTGAAATGGAAGTAAAAGTTGACGTAGATACTAGTTTCCCACGAGTTCATGTGAAAGAAATGAATATTACTTCGGCAAGGATCGTGAAAGTTGGGACGATAGACGAGGATGTTCCCATAATTGATTCCTTCATGCATAGCGAAAACCAATTCTTTGTCATGGATGTAGGTGGACCACTTCTTATAGGGAATTACAAATTCATTTTTGAATTTGAAGGAACTTTGGCGGAAAGAATTTACGGGTTCTATAAAAGCACCTACACGACACCAAATGGTGAGACAAGGTGGGTATCATTAATATTAATATTTCTTACAGCTTTTAAGTTGAGGAAACAGTGTCATCCTTTAACCAGTCCCATTCCCTGGCGGCCGAAAAGTAGCTTAGGGTGTATTTTCCTCAAGTCTCAAGAATATTCGAAACACACTTTTCAGCTTTTCGTGCACGTGATGGTACAGATAAACTTTTGATACCAGGCTACGATATGTTCAAATCAGTCATAATTATTTCTTATGAATACTTTTTTCAAGAAGATGAATATTAAAGAGGCGATATCGTCATATGTGCACAATATTTAGAATTCCTTTCCAATTTTTGATTGGTTGAAATTTTGCTGCGCGATTCGTTGTCTCGTATTGCAAGGAATATAGTTATTCAAAAGGCTGTAAAGATTACCTCACGAGTTAGCCCAGACGGTTACAGCGACCGATACCGATTTTTTTTCAAATCGTGTCGTGAGTTCGAGCCCCGATAGAATCGTTTATTTTGACTATTGCTTTCATCTTTTTTTTTTCTCGGTAATTTTCATTTGCTGACTATCATTGTAGCACTATAATACTAAAATTTCACATTCGCTTTCTGACAAAAAAGCATAGAAAAAAACAAATGTTTCTCGTCACAGTAACGTAATGCGCTGTGTATGTAATTCTGCACACACAACGTACATGCTAGTGTCTGGCTGTACTGTGTGGTACAAACAGACAGAGGATCAGATCTTGCCTCCACAACCGGAAGTGACGTCAAAATATAGTATCCCCCATTTTTACCGTATTTTACTAAGACGAGCCTCCCTTTTAAAACATAATCCTGTGTTATTTCAAAATTCCCTCGATATATTCACTTAGTTGGTGCACGTCACATCTTGGAGAAAACGTCATTTTTTAGAGTGAAAACAAACCTTTGCGCGATACACGTGGGCAAGTCCGTATGCGTTTACTGTATGGCATGTAAAGAAGCACAGCTGATCGCTTTATTATCATTCCAATGTGGGGTAAATGCGCGTGGTTGTTATGCGGTCTGATGACCTCGGGTCACATTTCTAACCAAGGGAATATCAAAAAAAAAAAAAAAAAAAACACCTTAAAGGAAAGGTATTACTTTTTTAATAAATTCAGAAGAAAACGCCGCCGTGATAGTAACGTCATTTCCGCTTTTTAATTTTCTTTATTGATTGCAAGAAATCTGTGATGTTATCGATAACAAATGTAGACCCCTATATTTTCGGTCCCGCGGGATCGTATGATCGATAACATCGCATATTTCTCGCGATCAACTGGGAAAATTGAAACCGGAAGTGACGTTACCAGCAGGCGGCGTCTGCTTCTGAATGTATTTATGGAACGATACCTTTTTTTAAGTTCTTGACCGAGAGCTCCTTTAATGTCACCTCGACGTGATTTACTAAGTGTATTGCAACACGTTTTTGCATTAAGTTACATTAAATGTTTAGTTAAGTGGTTAGGCAAGTTCATCTTATATGAAAGAGGTCTTCAAACAAGACAAGATGGTGAAAAACTCATTCAAAAGTCTTGTTCTCTTAAGGAGATCTTGTTCTGTTAAAGTTTGGTATCATTTGTATAGAAATGACTGAAATCAGACTAGTTGTGACGTCACAGCCTCAAAGTCTTTATGTATTCTATCATAATTTTAAATACCAGTGCATAGGCCTATTGCATGGAAGTGGTAAAACAGAATCTAGTAAGGGCGTGAAGGGTAATTACAATTTACCACCTGAAGAAGCGGCGAGGATAAAATAATTTAAAGAGTAGAAAAGTTTAAAACATTTTTCTTTAAAATACATTAACAATTATTAAAAATGTGAGGATAGGGGTGCCAACCTTCCATATTAGACTTACCACACTAGTTGTTTCTATACACAAGAGACGGAGCTTTAAACTTGAACATTTTCTTAACGGAATAAGATATTGAAGTAGTTTCTTTACCATTTTGTTTCTTTTAAAGTCTCCTTTCATATAAGATGGACATGCTTGACCACTGATCTAATCCTTTAAGATATATTTAGCTAATGAATCCAAACAATCTTTTTACAGGTCCATGGCAACGACTGATTTTGAGCCTAACGACGCAAGATCAGCATTCCCTTGCTTTGATGAGCCAAGCATGAAGACAACGTACTCGACAACTATTATTCACGATCCAACATTAATTGCTCTGTCAAATATGGAACGTCAAAGTAAGTTTTTCAGCAGCTCGTAGAATCATGGAAAAATGGGAAGCATGCGCATGTCGCAAACAAGTCTATCTTTAATATTTTTGTTTCTCAGAAACAATCTAAAACAAAAACAGTGAACATTTAAGATACCTAATCCTAAACCTAATTCTAATCTATATTTAGAATAATCTTATTTCTTTAATAAACCTTACTTCTTGTTGTTTTTGAATAAAACAAAGTGAATATGACATGCAAATGAATCAAGGTAAATTCATTTGCGGCATCCGCATTTTTCCTACTTTTCCAAAAGCGACCGATTTGCAGTTTTTCCGCATTTGGTGATAATATTTTACCAACAATGATAAGCCAATAAGCGATCAGTGTTCATCTTGCTAATTACATTGCGGACAACAGTCATGGGATGAGTGGCGAAATGGGCGGAGCCAGCAGATTGTCCGCCCCAATGATTTATGCACTAATGATATGCAAAATGACTAGATCGCCAATAATTGATCAAATGATGTGGTTTATGGTGTCAGTCACCCTAAATGATATTACCTTCTGCCGATGATGATAGGGGGGAAAAGACAAGAAAAAGAAAGAAAAAAACCTGTATAATGGTGTAGATTAACTTCAGAAAATTGCATCCCGTGGTATCGCTGCTTAAGAAATATTCAAATCGGGCTATCATATATGTAGATGAAATTAGACTAGCAGGTACATTACACCTGTACCGCCACATTCCTGAAAAATCTTTTATTTAGAGTATGTTCACCAACGTCATCAACGCGCAGTGCAGGAAATTATCCAATCACCAGTCAAGGAAGTGTAAGCAAACATCGAGCGCACGTCAAGATGCGTTCTTGATTTACCCCACATATTGCCATCTTTCGTAACAAAAATTAACATTGCTGAAAAAATGTAGATTTTGCATTTCTGATGTTGTTTCACTGAATAAGCGTAGCTCATGGGCATCGGGCGATAACTCTCTTACTCACTCACTGTCCTCTTCGGGTCATGTGCTCCACAAGGCTGCAGTGTACGTACTCTCTCCAACGTATCCTGTCTCAGTGGCAACTTGTCTGGCTTCATTCCAAGAATTCCACCCTCGCTCCTGTCTTTCCTTCACTACCCGTTCTCCTCCATGTCGTTCTTGGGCGTCCTACTTTCCTTCTCCCTTCTGGCTTCCATGCCAATGCTGTCATGCAGTGGCTGTCCTCTTTCATTCTTGATACATGCCCAATCCACCTCCATCTTCTCATTTTGACTTTGATGCTAATTCTCCTTTCCTTAGCAATTATCACCTGATCTTTAAAATGCTTCTCATGCATTTGAAAATGAAGGTACTCCCAATCTTTTTTTTTTTTTTTTCCAAGTCTCATTGGTCTTCCATGTCTCACAACCGTATAAGAGAACTGACTTAACAATAGAGTTGAATAATCTGATCTTTGTTTTGACTGAATATATATTGGAGCTCCATATCTTCTTTAATTTCATGAAAGATGTTCTTGCTTTAGAAATTCTGTTAACAATATCTTCTCCAACACCACTAAGTTGTAAGCTTGTTGCTCCTATGTACTTGTGAGTCTTTCAGGTGTTCATTTTTAATTTGCACTTTGTCACAGTCTCTACTATTTACTTTCATGAGTTCAGTCTTATTCTTATTTTATTCTTAATCCAGTCTGTGCAGCATATTGGTTTAGCCTTGTTAGTTTTCTTTGCGTATGTTGATAGGTAGAGTAGGTCAGAACGATATCATCTGCTAACCTTGTCTTCTAACCTTGACATAAACCTCCATCTTATTCCATTACTATTGGCTTCAGTTGTCTTACGCATCACCCAGTCCACTGTCATTAGAAAAATGAAACCAGACATTACATCACCTTGTTTGACTCCTGTCTTAACTTGAAACCATTCTGACACCCTTTATCTATTACAGTACATTTTTTACCTTCATAAAGTAGTTTAACCATTGGATGATTTTCCGTGGGATACCATAAGCTGTCATTATTTCCCATAGGCTCTCCCTGTGTACCGATGAGTCAAACGCTTTTTTCAATGTCAACTGCCATTCGACGACCTTTTCTTAACAGTTTAATATGTTGCGAAGGATGAATATTTGTTCGGTGGTGTTCCTTCCTCTTCTGAACCCTGCTTGTTCAACTCTCAGCTTGCTGTCAACCCTGTTCTGATTCTATCGATCAAACCTCTCCCAAACACTTTTCTAGGCACTCATGTTAAGGTAATACCTCCCCAATTGTCACAGTTGGTAATATCACCCACCCTTCTTTGAACTTTCACAATCAGCCCCTGTTTCCAAGATATTGGTATTATTTCTGTGTCCCATATTGCCCTGAATAAATTCTCTAGCCATTATTCCGTAATATGGTTATCCGCTTTTAGCAGATCTGTTGTAATATTATCCTTACCGGCAGCCTTGTTATTCTTTAACTTCTTCATTGCATCCTCTATTTCAAATAAATTACTTATAACTATACTTACAGATCCCAAAAAATGTCGATTTTGCATTTGCAATGTTGTTTCAATAAGCGTAGCTCGTGCACTTTGGGCGATTTACAAAACGTTACTCACCCCCCCCCCCCTTCCCCATCCTTTCTTCACTACTTTTGAAGTCCTCTTTCATAGAAGATGACATGCTCAGTTGACCACTGAACTAATCCTTTAATAGAAGGAAAAAAATGTTGACATCAAAAGTAACAGTCCCCTAATTTAGTACGCCACCCGCTGCCGAGCAAATAACACTGCGAACTTCTTGTTTTTGTCAGGAGCTGATGGGTGCCTGAATTCGAAATCCCATAAAGAGCATATCTAGTTACGTTGTTGCTGCACTGATGCAAGTAGTGGAATTTTCTTAGCCAAGTTTTGCATGGTATTAAGTTTTCTTTTAATCATTTTGCAGAGTAACTCTACGAGGCCTAGTGACGGCAAGATGGTCACCACGTTTACAAAGTCGGTGAAAATGAGTACCTACCTGGCCTGCTTCATCGTGTGTGACTTCGAGTTCAGGCAGGGGTTCACGCAGAATGGCGTCAGGGTGAGTCATAGCCAGTTTGAACATATTAACTGCCCTTGCAATTGCCCCACCCATCCCGTATAATTGTCCCACCCAAATCTGAATTACCTCACCCCGCCCTGAATTGCCCCACTTAACCTTTAATTGCCCCAACCAACTCTGAATTGCCCCACCCAACCGTGTGTTGCCCCACCCAACCGTGTGTTGCCCACCCAGGCATGATTTGTCCTACCAACCCTGAATTGCCCCACCCAACCCTGAAATTTATACCCAAAGCTGAATTGCCCCACCCAAGCCTGAATTACCTCACCCAACCGTCAATTGCCCCACCCAAGCCTGAATTGCCCCAACCAACCCTGAAATGCCCCACCTAACCCTGAATTTCCCCGACAATCAAGAATTGCCCAATGAACCCTAAATTACGCCACCCAACCCTGATTATTTAGCCACGAAAACAAAAAAAGATTTATCACTGAATATTAAGCTTCTCCTTTCAAGGTTTTTTTTTTTTTTTTTCTTTAAATAATTTTCAAATTTGAAATGTAGTTAAGCCTTGTTTGCACTAAAGAGATAATGAGAATCAATGCCCCATCGTTTTAACCACGGACGCCTACACGACGAAATGGCAAGTGGTGCGAAACCCCAAAAGAGGGCATTCTTGTATGATTTGGGAAGTTCCCCTAAGAAGTTGTGACCCTTTAGCCCTTACTTTTCAAAAGCTTCCTACACCCCTGATTACAACTGGTATGTTTATAAGCAAGTGGGAAATTACGTTTTAAATAAGGAAACAAATCCAAAAAGGGGCTTCTTGCCCAGTTTAAATGGAGGGAACTTCTGACCTTAGTTGTCTTTGTTAGGTGAAGGGCATAGGCGTCGTGGTCTGACCAGGGAGTTGCCATTTAAATGGCAACTCCTGGTCTGACCCAATTACTCTTACCGTCCATTTTCAAAATAGTCAACATGTTTAGTTGTTCTTTTTCGCAGTTCCGGGTTTACGCTCCAGATTTCCAAATAGACCAGGCAGACTATGCTCTTGAGATCGGAATTAAAATTACTAATTTCTATGAGAATTACTACGACGTTGAATATCCACTTCCAAAACTGGGTAAGAAACGGAGAATATATACTATATATTTCATTCATTATTTCATTTATTTAAAGATATATTAACAGGTATAGTAACAACGGGAGAAAAATTGCCATAAACCATGAAAATAGCCGGCGGGCATTTCATACTAAAAGTAGTAGGTATGTGCCGCACACAATTTCAAAATTGGACTACTGTATGAGAGGTTTTTTTTTGTAACTGCAGTATGACAGTTTATGATTTTGATACTTGCAATATGAAAATAAGTTAGTTTAGATACCTGCAGTACGAAAATAGGTAATTTTTGATACCTGCAATACGAAAATAAGTGATTTTTGATACCTGCAGTATAAAAATAGGTGGGTTTTTAGACCAGCAGTATGAGAGATTGGATTTTTGATACCTACACTACAAAAATTATGAAAAAAAAAACTGCTCGGGCGGCACATGTATATATTCCTCACATATGAAAGTGCTCCCCCTGGGGGTGGGGAATAGCAATTATTTCATCAAAGTCAATTAAAATTGACCATTGTACAGTATTTTAAATTTTAGACATTTTGAACTGGAACATCACAATAAGAAAACCTATAAATTTCCTTATCTCAACCTATGGTTGTTATTCAATTCTTCACCCCCGTTTTTTGAATGGGAGCAGTTGGATATGACTTACAGAGATTTTGAATTTCCATCATATCCTCTACCCCAATTTATTAGGAGAAAAAAGTATAATAATTTTCAGTGAAGTTGCGGGCAGAATTTAAAAGAATCACATTTAATATTTTGAACTGTCCTCTCCTTCAAACATCACAACTTTTGCATTAATTAAGATTCCTTAAACTTTGATTAGTTATAATTCAAAAATTACAGTGCTGCTTTCTAAATGAAAGGATTAGTTCAGTGGTCAAGCATGTCCATCTTAAATAAAAAGAACTTTAATAGAAAGACAATGATGAAAAAGCGTTCAAAATCTTATTCCGTTCAGGAGATGTTCAAGCTAGTTCTTTCTTATCTGTGTAGAAATGACTGGTGTAGTGAGTCTACTATCAAAGTTTTGTGCCTTAATTCTCACATTCTTAACAATTATTATTAATGTAAAAGAAAACGTATTAAGCGTTTTTACTACTGTAATTATTTTCCTCAATTTATCTTCAGGCTGTCGGGTGGCAAATTATAATCACCCTAACAAGATTCTGTTTGACTACTTTCCTGATACCCAATGGTTTTTAGGCCACAAAATTGCTGGACAAAATATGGTAGAATACATAAAGACTTTGAGGAATCTGAGGCTGTGATGTCACAACTAGTCTGATTTCAGTTGTTTCTACAACAAATTATACCAACCTTTAAACTTAAATATCTACTTAAAAGAACAAGATTTCGACCCGGTGGCTCCGCTAGGTTGATTTAGGGATTCACTGTCTACCGATGCCATTTCCCCCCTCAATTGGCCCACCAATGAAAATTCCTTTAAAAAATCCCTGATATCTCTGATATTTATGCATATGGATGCCTGCACCACAGGGCATGCAGGGCAGCGGGCGATCTCTCCGTGCCTTTCACCGCACGGGGGCACGGGCAAGAATTACTCTCCGTCAAACTGGGCAGGAAGTTCCCTTCTTCAGTTCTTGGAAAGTATTCTTTTTCTTAATAAGGGCTTACATACGCCCCTGACTTTAAAGTTTGTTTTCAAAATGTTTAATCAAATGACGTCATGAAATGCGCCCTTTCCACGAGTTTCACCCCTTGCCCATTTCACAAGCAAGCGTTCCTGTTCACGCTGTCACGATGACGATGATGATAAGATGGCGATGATGATGACGATTGATGATGATGATGATGATGATGATGACGACAACTACGACGACGACGACGATGATGATGATGATGATGATGATGATGATGACGACGACGATGATGATGACGATGACGACGACGATGACGATGATGACGACGACAACAACGATGACGACGACGATGACGATGACGATGATGCATAAAATAATCAAAATTTGTAAATTAATATATTGTTTTATTTCATTTACAGATATGATATCGATTCCTGATTTTAGCTCTGGGGCGATGGAAAACTGGGGACTCATAACCTACCGTGAGATTTACCTTCTGTACGACCTTCAAGAGTCATCCGCCTCAAACAAGCAACGAATTGCGGCAGTCGTAGCCCACGAACTTGCTCATCAGGTGGGGTCTACACAACATGTTATATTAATCACGCAGATTATAAGTATAAGCGAAAAATGTTAATCTCAACATAATATTACCTAGCACAAATTTCCCGAATTTGATATTGAGAGGGCTGAACTGATCAAACAAACACCTTATTTTAATAGATGATCTTCTGATATGGTCAATAATTGCGATCAAAGGTCAGGCCTGGAAGCTATTATTTTTTTCCAAACAGGGGATAGCAATTGCAGTTGCACTCATTTGAGTTAAGTTAGACTAAAGGGTATGGTTAGGGTCCAGAATTTAAGCTTATCAGACAAGAGGAAATATTTGCCATTGCTATCCTGTTTGAGAAAAAAATCGCGACCTATAGAGCTGTCGAGGAATTACAACGTCTTTAGTAAACATTATCCTGAGTTGAGTGGTAGGTTTTGGGAACAGGGGAGTAATTTCATAACAAAATAGGCCTACATGAAGTGCTTAGATTTAGGATATGCATCTTGATTAAGACGCCCTCAACGTGAGGCACAATTCCTCTCTGACCGTGGCACAGTGATAATTACGGCCCTGGTGGGTGTAGCCAAGTCGGTGAATGGTGTCTATCAATCGATTCGATTCAATTTAATTTTTGTTTTTCTCGAATGTTTTTAAGTTTTCCGATTTTTAAAATTTTCAAAGCGGAAAGGGTCATAAATAAATTTTGAACCGATTTTGATTCAAATTTAACATAATTGGTTATCACCTCACCCTCTCATCCCCTTCCCTTTGCACTTAGCCAATAGTAGTTCCCCCCTCCATATTCTCTCTGTCATATGTACTGTAGCCTATCAGCCTATTCACTTAGTTGGTGCCACGTCACATCCGGGAGATGACGTCACTTTCTGGAGTAAAAACAAACCTTTGCGAGATAAACGTGGGCAAGTCCGTATGCGTTTAATGTATGTGACATGTAAGCAATCACAGTTGATCGCTTTGTTTTCACTCCAACAGCGCGCGGTTAGCGTCTTTTTTTCTGCAGCCCAGAATTGCCATTACAGATTTTTTTTCAGCCAATCATGTACAAGATTGACAATGACGTAACTAAGTATGAATATTCATATACAACATTAGTCATATAACATAGAAACTGTCTACTATAGCCTGTATAGTATGTAATGTATGCATGGAGTACTCACTACGACTACGCACCCCGTCAAAAAAGAAAAATCGGGACTTAAAAAAAAAAAAGGATAAAACTTACCTACAACTTAAACAAAAGTCTATTTGGGCATGAACTCGTACTAGGTTTAGGCATACCTACAACTAGTGCGAATTATCTTACGCATATACAGCAGCTTGAAGATCTACGTAAACAATGTGAGAACTATCGCTATACAACTTTGATTTTTTGAAGTGATTATTTGCAGGGCAGCCCCGCGAATATCCACACAGTATCTTAAGCCAGCACTACGAATAAGGTTAGGGTTGAGGTTAGGTTTTAGGTTAGAGCATATGTTATCACTGTTCTGCGAATAAGCCCCACCTTTATTTTTAAACATAACCAAAAACTCCGTACCTACAACACGTGTCAAGGAAAAGTCTTAATGCAAAGGAAAGTCGCTTAACTACTACTTAATAAATTATGTCTTAATTTTCATACAAGGAGCGAGTGTTAGAACTTCACTCAGAACACCATCAACCGAGATGTTGTTAACTACTTCCTCGATATTCAAAGGAGGATTCGCTTCGTAGCACATTTTAAATTGTGCCATATCTGTCAGGTTTTTTCCATTGTTTTCCGGCAAAATAATGTCATCCACTCGCGGTCATGGAATTACTAAGTCCCAAATTATTTTGTCAGACGATATGTCATAAGTTGTATATGAATATTCATATTTAATTACGTCATCGTCATTCTTGTATATGATTGGCTGAAAAAATCTGTAATGGCAATTCTAGCCTGCAGAAGAAAAAAAGCGCGCGCGGTTACTATGCGGTCTAATGACCTCAGGTCACGTTTCCGGATATCCAAGCAAAAGTAAATAGCTCTGCTATGCGGCATAACTTTGGCCCCTTTTCCTGTTTCTGTGCAGTGGTTCGGCAATATTGTCACCATGGAGTGGTGGGATGATCTATGGCTCAATGAAGGTTTCGCCAGCTATATGGAGTATCTTGGCGCTAATTCCGTCGAACCAGCTTGGCAAATGGTAAGTTTAACTGAGTCGAGTTCATGGTATGTGACACTATCTGACTATGGGGTTTCTAAAAGATGACGATTGGGACAAGAATTATTATTTATATTGTTATAAATCGTACTAAAGTTTTCATTCCAAACTTATGTGACACAAAATTTAAACAGCATGTTTTGATAATTTCATGTGTGCACAAAATGTCCTTCACCCTTACAAAAGGAAGGCAATTTTCCATAAGCTAATGAAATTAATGCCTCTTCTAGACACTGTAATTTCTTTTCCTTTTGTCAGTTGAATCAGTTTGTTGTAACCGACCTGTACTACGTCTTTGGAAAGGACCAAATCGTTTCTTCTCATCCAATCATCGTCGACGTTAATCACCCGGATGAAATCATGGAGATTTTTGACGCCATTCCGTACAGCAAGGTAGCATAACACCAAATCATTTAAAAGATATTATGTACCTGTTAAAGAGGAAGGCACAACCTCACTTCTCCCCTCCAAACCCATACATACATACATATATATATATATATATATATATATATATATATATATATATATATATATATATATATATATATATATATATATATATATATATATATATATATATATATATATATATATATATATATATATATATATATTATATATATATATATATATATATATATATATATATATTAATATATATATATATATATATATATATATATATTTATATATATATATATATATATATATTTATATATATATATATATATATATATATATATATATATATATATATATATATATATATATATATATATATATATATAATATATATATATATATATATATATATATATATATATACATATATATATATATATATATATATATATATATATATTTATATATATATATATATATATATATATATATATATTTATATATATATATATATATATATTTATATATATATATATATATATATATATATATATATATATATATATATATATATATATATATATATATATATATATATATATATATATATATATATATATATATATATATATATATATATATATATATATATATATATATATATATATAAACTGACTCATAAGTTAAACCTTGTACATTTTATTTGACAAATTTGTTTCGTAAGGATTAGACCCTCACTCATCAGAAACAAAATGCAGAGTGATAGGGATGGTGAATTACAATGCACAACTGTTTAAAGTGTGGTAACAATGGGGAAAATAGTTCTTATTTATAGTTACATAATAATTGTTTTTTTCTGTGTCTGCATGCACTGGCCAGCGCGTTTCTTTTGTTTAGTGATGCTAAGTGTGGCTTGTAATTATGAAGAATTTCTCTTTCAAGCATAGGTTGCACATTTTGCTTGATGATGAGTATGGCTTAGCTTTATCAATAATCTTCCATTTCATTGAGTACTGCACATTATTGTCTTTTATGTACCAGATGTATTCACTTAATGTTGTTGCATACCGTTTATCCTCGTTTCTGAAACTATGAGTATGTCCATTATACCTTGTTTTGAATGTATTTTCCGTTAGTCCTATATAAGTCTCTTCTTTAATGTTGTCTTGCCGTGTAACTGTGGCTTGGTAGATTACCCCAGATGTGAGGCATTTGCCTTCAAGTGGGCATGGTTTGTCCTTTCTGCAGTTACAATTGTTTTGTGGTGTTTCTTTGGTTGCACTTTTCTTAAGTACTGTTTTGTTGTGAGTAGAGATGATCCGTTGGATATTTGGCATACAGCTGTAACTTAATTTCACTGTGTTATGGTTTAACAATTTGTTAAGGTGGTGCCGGGAGGAAGCAGTGGTCCAGAAGGTTGAAGAATTTTCTGCCGATGTTAGTGGCTACGTTTGTGCTATATGGCGGGTTAAACCACGTGGTTTTTCTCTTTCTGTTACGTTTTCTTCTCTGGTTTGCGTCATTGTTGGGGTCTGGTTGTGGTTCATAGTTCAATGTATAGTTGTAGCCGCTTTCCGTCAGGGCTTCTTGGTAACAGGGTATTGCCTTATTGAATATTTGTTTGTTTGATGAAATGCTAGATAACCGCCTGTTGATGCTTTCTGGAATGTTTTTGATTATTGGGGGTGGGTGGTTGCTCTGTTTATGTACATATAATGGGGTGTTGTTGGGTTTCATGAATGGTTTGTAGGTGCTACTTCTTAGGTCCAGGGTGATGTCTAGGAAGTCAACTGTTTTCATATTAGCTTCAATTGTGATTTTTAGCGCGTTGCTTGTGAATATTTTGCCTTTCTCTTTTTTGATTAATTCCGTTTGTCTTGGAGTTTTGCGGCAAACAGCCAATCCGTCGTCTCTATATAATCCAATGTTGATGTCAATATGCTGGGGCTGTGACAATATATAGAGGCCAATCAGTTCACACGACTCCGCTCCATCATGACTACCCATTGTGACATCGAAATTGGAATTTCCACGTTTACACCATGGTGTGTCGCCATCATACAGTAGAGATTTCTTGGCATGTAGGATAATATGTTTCTCATGTTCAGAAATATTGCCATAGTTGGATGCAAAATTTAAAGCATTTGTTAAGAGTTCTTCAGTTATGGAGGGATAGAATTCACAAACGTCATATATATATATATATATATATATATATATATATATATATATATATATATATATATATATATATATATATATATATATATATATATATATATATATATATATATATATATATATATATATATATATATATATATATATATATATATATATATATATATATATATATATATATATATATATATATATTAGTTTTTATTTTAAATTTATTTTTTTAAGTTTATACAAACTAATTAAAAATTCATTAATCAAGCCACGGACGTGGTGTAGCAGGTCCCTGGTCATATATATCCGTATTTATATACAGGACATTCTCCAAAATTATTTGTACAAAACGACCCTGGATTAGTTACTTGTGTCCATTTATAAAATGTTATGTACATCTCCTTTATTCCACAACCGGCGTTTTGGCTATTTTCGGCTGTTCAGTAAAAAAAAAAAACACTTGACCACCATTGACCTTTAATGTCACTCATGCACAGTAAATATAAATATTGAGTGGATAAACTGTTTACAGAACCAATTAATCTCTGAACAATAAGTGTAGCTGGTATATTAAATATGTTTTCATAGTAAGGAGGAAAGTGAGGATATCTGATTGATTTGAAGCATATGTACACGATATGAATACAGGATAAAAGACGCAGGAATCTGGAGGGAAGTGGGAAGACTGCCTCTCGGGGAATGACTGCTTGGAAAATCTACTGTAGAGTCTTGAGAATGCGGTAACTAGGTTGGGGCAAACAAACCTCAAATCCGCAATCGTGCATTACCAATGCATTGACATGTAGATGTTCGCGAGGCTTGCCGCAGCTTTGATCCATTTATAGTACTTTTCTGGATTTTTAGAGTTTTTAGCAAAAGTGATAAACAAACTTCAGATTTACAAAGCCCGTAGCGGGCCCGTAACCGCAATTTTTGTTCTTATTTTCCCGTCACTCAGTCTGTGTGTGCAGAAATTTGTTTTGCACAGTAAATTACATCGACAACATGAGCGCGTGTAGCTAGCTAGTTGTACTGTACCAGTCCCGCGTAGGATGTTTGCCCCACTTAGTTACGCAGGTTTTGTTGCAAGGTAATATCATGCGGTGATTGATTGAAAAAGCTGTCAATCATCTAACTCAGACAGGTTAATTTCTCCTGGCTATTATTTTGCAGGACAGATAATCAATGGTGAAATTATTGACCAATCAGGTGTGCGAATAGAAAAATGATTATTCATATTTTATTAGTGTCATTGCGAGGTCACTGCATTCGCCGTCCACGCTACCACACCACTCGACAACTTAATACATGGGTCCCTATATGTACAGCTATATGTTTCTATAAATGGGCTGAGTGTAAATTGAAATAGACACGCTCTACTAAAATAAACCCATTTTATCAGTGTTGTAAATTTGTGTGTAATTTCATTTAGGGTGCCAGTGTTATCAGGATGCTGAATGACTTCATCGGGGAGGAGGTGTTCCGAACGGGCTTAACTGTAAGTAGAATCAGGGATCTTTGGTAGAACCAAGAAATATATCTTAAAGATCATCAAAATCAGTTCAAGTTGATCATTTGAAAGCATTTGACATTTCAGGCCTTATACTATACTGTCACAATGAATTAGGACAAATTTCATTTAAATTTTGTGACGTCACAAAGAGAAAACGTATGAATTTCGCTATGTTAACTTATTGCTTTTCAATACTTCAACAACGTTACGTGAATGGGAGAGGACGAACATGACCAAAAGGTTTTGAATCTCAATCATAAACCTCGGTCCCTCAATCAAATGAGAAAACAGTCTGATGCATGATTTTCAGTGCCTGAAATTTCGGACAGAAATGTAAAGAATTAGATTAAGATTTTGAGCTCTTTCTTACATCACAATTTTTGCATGCATTACAAAATATTCAAACTTAGATAATTCATAACTCGAAAAGTACAGACACCGTTCCTGATTTGAGGCTCTTATATGACCAGATGACTTACAGGCATATGATCAGGTGATATATTCTTAATGTTACTTCCATCGTAAACATGTAAAGCTGCGAAGTTTAGTCTTTTTTGTCTTCAATCTTTTTTCACAGAATTACTTGAAGGACTTTGCATATGACAATGCCAGAAGTGCAGATTTATGGGCAAAATTACAAGATGTAAGTTTTAAATGTATAACATGCCAGAAAACGGAATGATTGCCAGTGCACAATTTTGGTCTATTTCCCTTTGTGCATAACGGTCCGCAATTTGTATTGTACGTTGTAGAATTTAGTAAGCTCTTGGACTCGAAACCGTTTTAAAGTCTGCACGTGAATATTACCAAATTCGTTTTACCACCACTACCAATTTACCCCCTCCCCCCATCCCTGCCCACCTCCCCTATCCCCGACCACCTCCCCCCGCCCATCTTCCCCTACCCCGCCCCCTCCCCCACCACCACTACCATCACCAAGACCAGATATAAAGGAGGGAAGCGCCAAACAATAGTTGGCGCTACTATAACATGTACAACAAGTGCAATTGGCGGAAAAATTACAAATATTCAACCATTTTCCTCATTTG
>JAIGNY010003850.1:677500-695000 GCA_020152595.1 Chiridota heheva
AATAGACACCTCATGCACACCATTGCCATCCCATATGCTGACGGGTAAAGGAAGATCGCCCCGTGGTGCATCCTGGGATAAGTAGACATGAAGATGTCAATTTCTTAACAATCCATTCCTGTCCCTGCAAAAAATATTCCACAAATTTTCTTATTGGAGAGTTGGGTCATGGATGCAAAATCAGGGAAAATTTTGAGACACTTTTTCATGTGCCTTAAAAATGTAATTCCAGTCGTTTTTTTTTTCTTCCTTCAATTAAGTTAAATTAATATTCACCAGTTTACATTTGATAATGAAGAAATTTGATTCAATTTGGGGTAAAAATACCCTTCTAGAAATATGTTGATAGTTTTTTAGTCATCATGGTCATTAATTGTAATTATCTCAATGAATTGTATACACTATAGAGGGTGCAAACAAATTTTCCCCAATTTTGCAAGGAGGAAAGTTGTTTCCAACAGAAGACAAGATGATACCATTTGGAGAAAAAATAAGACAAAAATACACGCCCTAATATTTGTACTATATTTCATCATTCATTTTATTTTTCTTCAGCTATAAATGGGAGGTCCCGTTTACGTATCAATACGAATCAACAATCGCGAGCGCCCCCGCAGTGTATGAATGGATGAAGTCTGGATCACGTGAGATTGTACCTTGATTTGATTGGTTCCCTAAGCAAAATGAAATAAACCCATAGTTTCTGTGGAGAAAGAAAAATATAAATATATATATATATATATATATATATATATATATATATATATATATATATATATATATATATATATATATATATATATATATATATATATATATATATATATATATATATATATATATATATATATATATATATATATATATATATATATATATATATATATATATATATATGTATATATATATATATATATATATATATGTATATATATATATATATATATATATATATATATATATATATATATATATATATATATATATATATATATATATATATATATATATATATATATATATATATATATATATATATATATATATATATATATATATATATATATATATATATATATATATATATATATATATATATATATATATATATATATATATATATATATATATATATATATATTTATAGAGCAGTTTTCGTATTAACGTGGATATAAATATGCAATACAATTCAATGCTTCTGATTGGTCTATGCATAGTCACACATTTACTTACAAGCCAATCATTAAATGTCTCGGAAATGACGTCGGCGGTATATATCAGAATTATTGGCAAGCCACAAAATTATTGAAAACATTCAATTAGATATAAACAAAGACTTCTAAGGAATTTGAAGCTGCGCTATAACTGTATGATCAGATGGTCACCTATTGAAGTCATTTCTACACATATGATCTCTTCAAGGAAATTTTTTTGTATATTATTTGAAGTTTTTGTCCTAATGTTAACAAGACACACCAGGACCGTAAATCTCCGTCACAAAAAAGTAGGGGGTAGGGGGGGGGGGGAGGGGGAGAGAAAGGACCATACTTTTCTTACAAAGAGGAGATAAGATTTTTTACAACCTTATGTTATGTTTTTTTAATTCTGCATGTCCCCGGACAAGTCCTTAGGCCCATGCAGGAATTACGGCCCTGCGTCGTACCCGTCACCACTAACTTCTTATCCTTTAAACCTTTTGTCCTCTTTCATAGTCACCATTACCTGGGAGGGTGGCGCGGACGACTGGTATTTGGCCAATATTGAGCAGAAAGGCTACTACCGCGTCAATTACGACGCTGATAATTGGCAAAAGTTATCTCTTGCATTGAACAACGAACATACGGTAAGTCTCAAATATACAGTTTTACCAGAAATCTGTCTAAATAACATATCCCTGGTTTTACGGCCTTGCACTTTCTGTAATTAAGGGGAAAACAAACTGTGTCCGCAGTTGCGGATCTAGGATTTGTAAAAGGGGGGTGGCCAGAAAGAGCATGAATGGGTGTAAATAAAAAAGTTGTCGCAAGATATTGCCGCATTAGCGGCAATCCGACGGTTGCGAAGCGCGAGACGTTCAACGTGGGGTTGAGGGGCCCGCTAAAGGGCCCTGGTGGGGTCCAGGGGAAAAGCCCTGGTGGGGTCCAGGAGGCAAAGCCTGGAAGCTCCTGGAATATTTAATATTTCGAGTTTAAATTGGCCGCAAAATGACTCAAAACATGCTTAAATGTTCAAACACATGTAACTCTTAAATTGACAAAAAGTGCGAGATATATAGCAGCCCTTTTCCTTCTTCTTAATCTACGTCCACGGTGGCCGAGGTGTGGGTTTTTTTAAATTATTGAAAGACTAAACTCCTATCTATAACCGTGGTCCCTGCGTTGTGTTCGTACTACATTCTTGGTTCCATTTTTGATACAAAACCTCTCCAAGAGCCACTACAACAGCATCATCGTCCTTAATCAGGAATTATAGCACAAAGCTCATAATGTGCTCTCTTTTCATCACTAAAACGACAGTCAAGCTCATTGCAAATTATGTCAAGAAACCTGGAAAGGAAATGGCGACTGTTCTCTTCCAGTATTGGGCAGTTGGGAGATAGATTCTGATGGATGATTGTCCCTGTTTTGATGTCTTCCACAAAGTCGCGGCCATTTTTCTGTTGCTCCAACTGATTTTGAAAGGTGTAATATCTTCTTATAAAGGCGTTCAAACCAGGTGTCCATTACAAGACGAATACTCTTGTATGAAGTGGTGACAAGTTCGATTTTTTGGAATCCGAGGTAAACTTTCATAGGTCTGCGTTGCAGGGCACTAACGAGAGGACACATTGGTTCAAGTATTTCTTTACACACATGAAACTAACAATATGTGCATAACTCACGTTTGCTTTGGCTCTAGTTGACGAATCCCAATTCCACATATCTGCAGTTGGATAGAATGCTTCGTCATTTGAAGGGGCGCATATCTCATTTAATGTGATCACAAGATACTCATATCAATCACAAATTGTTTCGAATCCCGTGTACCTTTCTATCCACCGTGTCGTGCACATATTTTGATCTTAGTCTTCTTGGTATTTGGAGCCATAGAAGCAATAACAGTTTCCAAAAAAACTTTTGTCGCTTGGGAGAATTGTCCAGAAATAAATTGAATAATTCTCAGCAAGAATCCATCCTATTTGTAATGTGCGAAATATTGCATGCATGGCAAATAACAAGGTTGAGAGAATGCATGCAACAACCTTGGTAGTCGGCATCAGGCGCATGCGTTATGATTTTGAGTGGACGCCTTTTGTGTTTGAGCTCGATGAAGCTATTGCATCATACTTGACCTCAACAGTTTCTGATATCTACGTTCTGATGCTCCAAACAATTTTGAATGGCATCGGCAAATATCCCGTGGGTCTCTCCAATTGGCACATATCAAGTAACACTTCACATTTGACTGGTCTAGAGGGGTCTGGGTATGTAAGAAGATCCAAGAAACGTAGGCAAGCAGACAATACTTCCCGGCCATGGGAGCTCGTTTCATCCGCTATTAAGGAAAAGTGTGCACACTTTTGAAAGCAATGACGAAATTTGTCACGAATTGATGTTGCTGCAACATGTTCTATCTCATTCTGTACAGTTTTACTGGTGTACCGTCAATTCTTAGGTCCTGAAACAAGATAGTCCTGTAAAACAGGATTTAATTTTGCCATTAGACGAAGGACTGCTATGAAGTTCCCTCATTGCGTGTTTCTGGGTCGGAAAAATCAATTGAATCGTCCGTGTCCACGCAATGAAATTTGTTGTTTGGTACAAAATAAAACAGCATCTACAATGTGCGGCAAAATCAACATATTTTTCTGTACATGTCGTGTAGATTTTTGACTTATTTACACATCAATTACGTTTTCAATGTTGCTCAGTTGTGATCAAGCACACACTGACCGTTCAAAACTTCACTTAGGGTATTCCTTTTTCTCATGACTAAAAATTCCTTCGATTTGCTGTAGTTCGTAAACGGATTGTTTACAAAAGCACCCAACTTCCCTTTTTACTGTTTGCTCAGGAATAGAACACATGGTAGATAACACCCCTCCCCCCTCCCCGCCCCACCCCCACCCTGTGAAATCGGGATGATTGCTGTATGCAAGCCACCTACGCTGCTCAAGCCATCTCCACTGAAATGCCACATATTTGTTCCCTTTAAATTTTCGACTTTGAAGTGTGCATGAGGTGTCAGGCTTCCAGCAATTGTTCAAAATTTCTTTCAGCTGTTTGAATGACCATGTAATTATCATTGGGAGACACGTCAGTTTGCGGAACATCATGTTGGCCTACACTCGTATTACCACATGCAGTCGATTGCGTTACATTATGCCTGTCTGGACATTAAACATTCCCTGATGAACGTGCTCACTTTTTTTTTTTTTTTTAACGGGTCTTCTTCGCGTTGTCCTACATCCTTCCGATTCCCCAAAAAAAAATCATCCAAAGTTTGTTCTTTAGAACACCTCTTTTTTCCGGTAGGATCGTCTATGATTTAATATAAAAACAAGTTCGATCTACAGGTCTATACTTTGCTTATATTTACGTTTAGCTAGCTCTGCAATCTGCCGTGATTAACAAGCCGTATGTACGTACTTAATGACACGCGCACATACTTTCAATTGGGTAACAGAAAGCACTAAAGTAATAACACATCTATCTTAAGTCTATGTATAAACGTAATTTTAACCATTGGTGTTCACTATACCAATTCACACTAAAAGATGTAAATACAAAATTCGTATTGCTCGGTAAATATTATATTCGAGGAAACGTATAAAACTATTGCCTTAGTTTATTTTTTTGGACCGGAAAAGGGGATGGCTAGCCACCTAGTCACCCCCTGGATCCGCGTCTGGTCCGCTCCTCTACCAGGGACGCCGGAAAGGGAGGGGGAGACCGTCCCTCCTGCCTTTTCGAAGGGGGCAAGGGGTAGAAGTGTCTTTTTTTATATATAAATGTAGTGTTTTTATTCAAGAAATATATACCTTAAGAATGAAAGAAGCGCACTGAATATTCACAAAACTGGTTGACAATTGACAAGTTACAGCTTTCTTGAATTTGTTTCCATTCATATGCAAATATAGTTATGCTAATTTGTAATGTATATATATATATATATATATAGCTTGGCCACCTGGCATTTTCTTATGTTAATTTTGCAATGAAATTGAAAGACTTGCATAATAATTTTGAGCTATCCTGCCAGTTAATCATCACAAATCCAGCATAAAAATGTTAAAGAGGGAGGCTCTTCTCAGTAAGATACGGTAAAAAATGGGGGAATACTTTATTTTGACGTCACTTCCGGTTGTGGAGGCAAGATCCGATCCACTGTCTGTTTGTACCACACAGTACAGCCAGACACTAGCATGTACGTTGTGTGTGCAGAATAACGTACACAGCGCATTACGTTACTGTGACGAGAAACTTATTTGTTTTTTTCAATGCTTTTTTGTCAGAAAGCGAAAGTGAAATTTTAGTATTATAATACTAAAATGATAGTCACCAAATACAAATTACTGAGAGAAAAAAAAAAAAAAAAAGATGAAAGCAAAAAGTCAAAATAAACGATTCTACCGTGGCTTGAACTCACGGCATGATTTGAAGAGGAAAAAAAAGGCTACTTGCGATCGCCGCAAGCATCTGGGCTATCTGTTATGGTGACCTATACAGCGTTTTGGAAATTAATATACCTTGCAATATAAGACAACGAATCGCGCAGCAAAATTTCAACCAATCAACAAATTTGAAAGGAATTCTAAATATTGTGCACATCTGACGATATCGCCTCTTTAATATTAATAGTCTTCAACCTTGAGCAGTCACAACTCCGAAATTAAAGGAGCTATTTTCAAAAGCAAAGACCAGAAGACGGTTGTATCGAAATTAAGAATTCTAAACAGACTGTTTATACACTTCATGGACTCACTTCTCTACAGGCCATGTATATACTGATATAAGGCAAACACGGATCCACTGACACTGCAAGCAAATTAGACTAAATAATAGGATGAGGCATATTGTCTCCGTCAACTTGAATAGAAGAAGATGGTATGGTGCAAGAATGGTGGAGCTCGTCCTGAGGTCTCACGATTCGCTCATCTGCTCATCAACGGAGCCCGCTTTTCGTGTATATTTGCTATGAAGAAAGTTGCCATTTTAACCCGTTTTTGTGTGATATTGTTTTGCAGGTGATACCAATTACCGACAGATCTGGGCTCCTCGATGACGCTTTTAATCTTGCGAGGTACGTTACAAATATTCTTCTTATGACGACATCCTCAGTTTAACTTCCTTAGATATATGTATTTTATTGAAGAAACTTTCAGAAATATTGAGAATTACAACCATTATAGTAGCACTAACACATGATCTAGTGAAGTAATTGTAAATGTGCACCTAAAGAAAGAATGAAAGAAATGTTTAAAATCAGTGAAAAAAGTGAAAATAGTTTTACATCAAATGAATGAATAATCGTTCACAAAACGAGGGTGTGACCTCATATTTCTACAGTAGACTTTCTATACCAGGCATTTTCATGTTCAAAGTTGCAAAAATTGAATATTTTATTGACACAGTTCAGTGAGATTGAGGCAAAGAGACAAACGAGACCTATTTGAAAATTATTGGAGGAGCAGTGGGAACCGCCCCCACCCCTTTTTTGCTAAATGTTTTTTTTTTTTTTGCGGGGGGAAGGGGGTATTTTAGTTATCTGCACAGAATATATAAATAAGAAAATCTCATTTGGTCCGGTCACTCAGGTGCGAATTATTTTTTTGTGTAAATTTAATGCATCGACATAGTTTAGTGAGATAACAAGAATGGGGGCGAAGAAACAAACGAGGCCTGTTTGAAAACTATTGAGGAAAGCCCCACGAAACCAGTGTCAATCAAGCAGGTAGCCAGGAGGATCGGTGGGAACCCCCTCACCACCCCCTCCCCTATTTGCTGAATGTCATTTTTTTTTTTTTTTGGGGGCGTCTTTTAAAGATCTGCACAGAATATAATGAGAAAATCTCACTTGATCCGGCCACTCAGGTGAAAATTATTTTTCATAGAAGTCGCCCACCCCCCTCCCCATTTCAAATTTCTGGCTACGTGTCTGGTGTCAATTGGGCATACCGGAAAAGCAACAAGCAACAGCTCGTAAAGCTTAAATTTGCCATGTACTATCACAACATGAACACAACTCCTTTTTTCACTGTAGGGCCGGTCAATTGCCTTATGCCACGGCTCTGGACATAACGCTTTATTTGGCAAAGGAGAAAGAGTATGTCCCATGGAACGCGGCCTATTCCAACCTCTTGTGGCTCAGTGAAATGCTGAGATTCAGACCTAGCTACAAGCTGTTTAGGGTAAGAGATTTATCTCTATTTGTAAACGCGCTCTGCAAATTTTACATATGGCTTATCATGAATATGCATAAGCAAATATGAACACTGTGTTTATGCAATCACCACACACACACACAAAATAGCTTTGAATACAACAGTGACTACACGAAACACTCTGCAATCGCTTAATGGCTAATATAAGCAATAAGAAAACCATGTACAGTGGCACAGCTATCAGTCGAAGCGCTAGGGCCCTATAGGACACGGGGCGTTTCCCCAGAATATCTCCCATGAAATAAATTGCACCTCTCTTACCTCCAAGTGTCGAAATCCTGGCGCCGCCACTGACAACTAGGCTCTTTTGGGCCGTGTAAAGTTTGACGATCGGGCTCATTTAAAGCATATTGCAAACAATTTCTGGATTTTATACTAGGGCCGAGTACTCCACCCATTCTACCCTCTTGTAGCGCTCCTGCAGTTAACACGAAGCTGCTGTATTTCATTTGGAGATTTAATAAAACAAGGAGAACATCGTAAGTTAATAAGGCAATATGAAGTTATAACTATACTTCGTACTCATAAATCATTAGGACACTCACTGTTATCTGAAAGTCAGCCGAGATCCCATGCGGACCCAGTATATCTTGAACTGATAGGTGTGCTACTGTACATGGTTTTCTTATTTTAGCCTTTAAATGATTGCAGAGTGTTTTGTTCAGCCCCTTTGATAAAACGTTGCTGGTCAAAGGATATCTTTTAAACACACATCCCTTTTCTTAATTTGTACGTTCCCCTAGGTCCTCCGATTCGGGACCAGTACCCATTTACCCCCATTGTCGGAGGTACTGGTTACCAGTTAAGTCCCGTGGGTAGCAAAGGAGTGTTTTCCTCATCCGTAGCTTACGTAAATTTTGATACATACTGTCAGACTGTGGTCGGAACAAAAAAAAAATAACAGCAGTTTCGCCCAAATTCTGGTCCACTCCGTTAAGAAACAAAAACAAAAAAACAGTACCAGTACCAGTTAAGCAACAATATCCACTCCGTAACTTGGTTCATCCAACTGACATGTCCCTTGCTGCGTGGGCGGAAGCCTTATTTAACGAATGCCAAGCTTATAGTGGGATTTTATCATGTGACTCTAACCCAACTGGACTCCATTTTGCAGGGCAGCGGCGTCGTTGCGTTTCACGCTGCTTCACACAGTTCAGTCACATCCCATGTACAACGCACTTACTACATGCTTACCTACCAGTACCAGTTAAGCGAGTTTGACTGATTGCATTTTTTTGCTCGCCTCCGATTTTTCTTCATATTTTCCTGAAGTATATAATATTTTCACCGCTTATACGAAGAGTAACTTTAACGTTAACGCCATCTGATTGTTTTTTTTATACTCAGACAAAGCCTACACACCTGATATAAAGTGCTCGCTGCATTTTCCTAGTGTGTAAGGCCTACGTAGGTTGAAAGCCGTTGCGTCGTACAGCAGAAAAACATTTTGAACGTCGATCAGGATCAAATGGAAATCGAGAAAATGTCTTTTTATTCCCCGCACACATCTATTGGTGTAACCAATGGCACAGCAAGATTCCAGCATAATTATGTTACAAAAACAATCTTATATAGCAACATGCAAACGATTTTGGTAAAAAGAATAACTTTTCAACCTCTTTATTCATCTCAAATTAATCATAAAGTATTTTATTTTACATACCGTATTAGGCAATGGCCAAAATGCATAGCAAAGTGACATACCTGAATTTGGTACCAACGATTAAGTAATCTTTTATTTAAACGAAATACCTGTCGTTTCCATCACTTCATGTAGAAAAACACTATTCAATACAAATCCAAGGAAACTGTGTATATGAATACCCCACCCCCTTTCACCCCAACCCCCCGACCGTAATCGATTATCAAAATCATACTATTCGTTAGAGATTTCATTCTCCATTCTACAGTTCTAAAAGTTCTGAAATCATCTCATTCATCTGCTCATATAAATTCTAGTCTGAATACTTGTTAATTGATGTGTACATTTTTTATGCAAATGTCTTTTGGTATATGATTTTTAATGAAAAAACGTATAATTGAACTCAATTCAACTTGATGGAAAATTAAGATAAGTGTTGACTATTATTGGGGGTAAAGTGGAGGCTTAGCCATCCGAACTCCCATGCTCCTACGGGTCTGTATGGGCACAACTGTATGGGTACAACTGTACCGGCCATTTAAATAACTTTCGTGTTCATCTTTTCAGGAGTACATCGCGAACCAATCGAAACCATTATTCACCGAGCTAGGATTTGGAAATCCCGACGACGAGCATTTAACAAAGTAAGCTTACAAGCCTACGCTTGGACAATACCCATAGGCGTATAGGACTATAGGAAGCTTTTTTGAAGTGGGGCGAAGTGGTTGATAAAGATTAGTAATTTTGGGGCGGTATTATTTGCGCGTCGAACGCGTAGCGCGAGTTTTACGCGTTGGGTCCATGGGCCCGCTTAAGGACCGCTGGTGGGGTCCACTGGCAAAGCCCCCAGGAAGATCTTTAATTTTAGCATTTTCAAAGGTATTTTTGGGCCTTTCTAACAGTCTAAGACTCAGTTAGCAAGATTTTTGAGGACCATGAATATATTCCTTGGCAAGTGTTTGTGAAAAATCTAACAGCATGTGTGGAATCTTGGAATCAATTTGTGCAAAAATATTTTCAAAAATTGGGAGATAGTGAGTTGCCTGGAGTCTTGGGGCCGTTAATTTAATCTTAGTGGGGCATACGGGCGAAGCCCTTACAGAGGACCAGGGAACAAAGTTCCTGAAAACTTATCAATTTTGGCATATACTAAGGTCAGAAGGTAATTCTAGACATTTCTAAGACTCGGCAAGAATTTTGAGGAACCTGAACTGAATGGTTTCTAAGGAGTCTGGGAGTGCAGGAAAGGGCGTACATTCTGACATTTATTAAGGTACCAGCAGCCTTACAATGTATTAGTCTTTTTGCTATAATTTATGCAACACTGATACAGTCTATTTTTTTCACGTGGTATAGCCGGAAGCTCTTTGGTATAGCGAAGAAGTGCTGCATTATCTTATTGCTTCTAACAAATAGACTCACAAGTTTCTCTGATTACTCCTTGTGAATATTCACAAGCATCGCATTGTTCAAGCGCTTCTGTGTTATGATGGAGCACAGATATGTTTTTATACGCTTAGGAGTTAAATAGATCTTTCTCCTGAAGCTGTATGATTGTGAGGTGAGGTTTATACGCACCAGCTTATTTGGTCTGATGTTCCGGACTGCTTTGTGTCCTTGCAGCTTTCATTAGATCTGGGAGTATCTGCATGTGACTTACAGGTTTGTCCCGTAGGCCTACAAAATACCAAGTATATGTAGGTACCACCACAAATACACCTGCCACGTGTACATGCAATTGAAAAAAAAAAAATTGAGGGTAGCACATCAGTAAATTGAATGTTTTCTTTTGCAAACCGCTGACAAATATAATAACCGCTTCATAATCTAATCTAATCGAAGTATTGAACCATTTTTCATTTTGAATTAAGCCTCTCAAAAGCGTCAACAGTTTAAGTTGTATCCCCCTGCTCCCAACTCATAAAACTCTCGGGGAGCAATGACATGTCCAAAATTGGGGGCGAATTGAGGGTGTCTTTCCCACCCTTGAAAGCCGAAGCGGTCGCCCCCGCTGCCCCCTTTTTCCTACGCCACTGTTCCCCTATCCCCCTTCCCTTTCCAAACCTGTTTCGGTAGTTTTGTCCTACAGTCCTAGGGCCTCGTCAATCTGTCAATGTCAACATGGTCAAGTTTGACATGTTTGAAAATGATATTCAAGTTTATGATGATCATTTTAGGAATAGTTACTTTGTCGAAAAACCCAAAAGGTTATTCTGTGAATAGTATATCTATGGCCAGAAAACTTTGAAAAACAAAAATATATGAAGCTGATTATAAGAATTATATAAAAAGAATAACATTCGCATGAGGTTATGGGGAATGCGTGATCGTCCCATTATTCAAAATCTGATATTTTTCACTGTCCTGGACTTTTCAGCAGTTCAAGGCGAATTTGAAAACCGCTTTTGATTTTTGAGCCTCCGGAGTCCGCTAAATTTCAGTAAATTTTAAAAGGCGTGCAGGGGAGGGGTGACAGACCTGGCATTTAAAGAAAAGTGTCCTCAGTCGCCTATGGGCCTCATCAATGCCAAGTTTAAAATGACATTCGACTATAATTTTTCGGAATTTTGCTTATAGACTTATTTCTAAACATTCAAAATGGTCAGTCCCGAGGGTCACGTTTAGGGATGGCGGGGATGGGAGAAATGTAGGGGGAAGGCACCCATTGCTTCCCTGAATCTGCGCCAGTATGTTTGTTGTCGATAATTTATAATTGAGGAAATTGGGAAGACTATATTCCTTACTCTGTCTGTTTGTTAGTGCGATTTTTTTACGACAATGTTTCGATATTCTGATATTGGATTAATAAGAATATTTTTAACAAATTGTTTGCTGAAAAATAAAACGAATAAAACAAATGAAATTCTATCCCTCTATATATGTGTAGGAACTGGAGGTACTGGGAGTACGTGCTTCCACTTATCCGAAAAACAAAAGTTTCCCTTTTGAAAATGAAAAGTGCCCCTCAATCACTGTCCCATAGTAGGAAACAGGCGACTTTTGTCAGTCCCATGTACGGAAGGAATGTGTCATGCATTAGAAAAATGCCCCTTTCTAAAAAAAGACGCGCCCCTTTTACTTTACTTTTTTGTTTTGGGCTCACTTATTCTATCTACAGATTGGGATGGAGGACATGTGACTTGGGAAATGCCGCCTAAGAGTTCGTGTCCCCCACTTTTTAAAAGCTTCATACACCTGTTGACAGATTTCATCAATAATCTTTACTCCACCCCAGCCAGCGAGGCCTACAACATATAGACTACATCCAAACATCTAGTCCCCCGGGGAGAATGTTTTTTGAATGCAGCTGACATATCTTTGTAATATAAGCCCACCCCTCCTCCGTCAGGCAAACCCTGGTTAAAACCCCAAATATACATATTTTTCTTTATAAAAGACGACTGTTGTTCCTAACTTAGATTACCATTTTTCCCAATTCTTATTTGTTTAACCAGCTCTTTGCTTTAATTGTTCATTTTTTCATCAGATTCCTGACATCGAACATTATTTACCTATCGTGTGGACATGGCGATGCGGATTGCCTTACTGAAGCATCTGAGCAGTACAACACATTCCTCAATGACGAATAGTAAGTTTTAAACATACAACTATCATGCCTTATAGGGTTCGGGGTGGGGTGGTGAGGGGTGAACCAAGGTTCAAAAGAGGATGGAAAAGAGATGGGTACTGGTTTTTCCTCATGGAACCACGTTTTTGCTCTTCTTCCACCTCTCGTGACATTTTGATCAGAATTGTATTGAAAACTTAAATTTGATCTTTACGGAAAAGTGGTGGTCGTTTAGACAGTGGCTTAACTAGGCCAATGCACAGCCCGGCAAAGCGCCTTGTAGTGATATAAAAGGCACAGGCAGCTACCAAACAGGGCCCGTGTACTCTTAAGGCTCAGTTTCATATCAAGGACGAGCCCTTTTTTTTCTGTCCTCTTACTATCATGTTGGGACTTTCAACCATAAGTCAGGCCCACCAAAAGATACATAGATGGGCTGTTACTTTCTGTTCCTTGCTATCACGATGGGGTCCTTTCAGTCGTATGTCGGGCCCACCAAAACGATAAATATATTGGATCTTCCTTTCTGTCTCTTGTTATAATGATAGGCCCACTGAAAACTATAAGATTAATGGACCTGAAAATATACAAATCAATGATGGAAAATAATAGATGGGCCCTTTTCTCAATCATAAGTCGGGCCAACAGAAAACTATAAGAGAGATGGGCCCGAAAATATAAAAATTAAATTAAATCAATATAAGAAGAAATAGATGCGCTTGTCCTGATAGCAAGGAATATAAGTCGCCCCCCCCCCCACCTTCCCAAAAAAAAAAACAGATTTAATGGCTAATAATAAACGGAGAAATGTGAATGGAATCTCGATGGGCCCTCTCTATTCTTCATCTTGACAACAAATTAGGTCCTTTCGATCTAAAGGCGGTTCCACCAAAATAGGTTTGTTCGTTTGTTTGTTTGTTTGTTTGTTTGTTTGATGATGGCTTAACGGCACCACGACATCAGCGAGGGTCAAATTGTGCCTGAGAGGTTAGATCATTCTAGAGGTAGGAAGAAAAGAAAATAGGGGAAGATCAAGAGAAACACGGGAACTAAAAGCCAGAAATCTGAGATCGAGAAAGGAAGTGCATGGTTGAAAAAAGGGGTGAAAGTAGAGGGAGGGGTGGGAGAGGAGGATTAAATTTGGTTGTAGAGGGAAGCATGATGAAGGAAGGAGATAATTCTATCCGGAGGGATTTTCTGGAAGAGCTCGGCTATTGAGATGTGGGGAGCGAGGGAAGCTCTGGGAAGGTTGTACAGGGGGCAAGCAAGAAGGACGTGGTGGACTGTGAGGGTGCAATGGCAATTGGTGCAGAGGGGTGGGAAAGCCAATAAGGAGGTGGGAGTGAGTGAGGGGAGTGAGTGAGGGGAGTGAGTGAGGTGGGTGTGACCTATTCTAAGGCGGGTAATGTGGACGTTGTCGGCACGTGAGAGATTGTGGATGGTGGGTTTTATCAAAATGGTGGGCTGGACGACGTGGAGTTTGTTATCAATTTGAGAGTCCCGTGAGGTTTGCCAGCGGGCACGAACAAGGGAAGCGATAAGCGGTTTGATGTCAGAGAGAGTTTTGGGAAAGGGAGTAGGGGTGGTTGAGGGCAAGCTTAGCGGCTGTATCAGTCCTGTCATTATTGCCAACATGGCTGGGTATCCAGAAGAAAAGAATACTTTTCCTGCAGAAAGGGCGGGGAGGGGGGGGAGTTTACGGTGGGATGTGGGGCTATCACATTTAAGATTGAGTAAAGAAGTAACGACAGCCTTGGAGTCGGAGAAGATGGCAAAGTGGCTTAGCTGGGAGTACTCAATAAAGTTGAGGGCGAGGAGGATGGCCTTGGCCTCGGCCGAGAAGATGGACGAGTTTTGGGGAAGCCTGCTATTGAGGGTCATGTCTTGGATGACGGCAACAGCAGCTGTCTTGTCGCCTTCCTTGAAGCCGTCAGTATAGATGGAGGTGTAATTTAAAGACTTGGTCTTTGATTTGGTTGTGGAGGTTGATGTCGAGATTAGGCTGTTAGGGTGGGTTTTGGTTTTGTGATGAGTGGAGAAGCTTATGTGGATAGAAGGAAGGGGGTTACCCAGGGAGGAAAAGTGGGTCAGGAGAAAGTGCCAAGAGTGGCAGGGAATCCAAACTAATTCCCATTCTCAATCAGGAAAGCCTGAAAGTGCCATTCCTGGCGTAAAGGAGTTTCAAATATCAAAAAATTAGTTACAGATTGTTCTGCTTAGAATTAAATGCTCTTTTATCAGGGTAAAATACCCCTACCTGTCCATGTTCTTTTAGAATTGTTCCACTTTGTTCAATGTAGTATCTCCCCCGATGTTAGAAGTCAGGTGTATCGCTTCGGTACGGAGGAAATGGGACGCCAGGAAGAGTGGGACATCATGTGGGACAAGTATCAAACATCGATCGTCTCTGCGGAAAAGTCTCGTTTGCGCTTCGGTATGGCTCGAACCAGACACGTATGGTTGTTGTCTCGGTAAGTAAGAAGAGGGAGGGGCACAGGCCCTTTTTTACATATGTAATGGTGTGCCATTTGGGCCAGTTACTTCATGTGACCTATAACTTTAAAGTTGCGGTGCTGGTATGTCAACCTGTATTCGATTTTTTGCCACTATACTTTCTGTAAATTTAAAATCATTTTTAACCAATTTTGGTGAAACTGTTTAATATTTGTGGTATGGTTTCAGAGGCGTCCCCCTTCCCTCCCCCTCCTTCTCTCCCGAGCGGATTTCACCTTCCCAGTTGCATGCTTTCTGTGGGAGGTGAATTTGTAGGTGAAAAGTGACCCATTCCTACACCCCTGCATTGATTTAAACTCAGTTGTTATCACCCGTCCATCTGTTTATAGATCTATGAAGATAATCTGAATGTGGTGAAATTAAAATTGAAATGTGCTTTCTTATGCAGGTACATGGAATTGGCAAAGGACCCAGCGAACATCCGTACACAAGATTTCTTCTCGGTTCTATCTTACATTGCTGATAACCCAGTGGGCAATCCATTAGTGTGGGACTTCACACGCTCCAATTGGGAATGGATGGTTTCAAAGTATGTATATCTTAAAGGAAAGGTATCGTCTCATAAATAAATTCAGAAGAGAACGCTGTCGTGCTGATAACGTCACTTCCGGTTTTCAATTTTCCTCATTGATTGCGAGAGATCTGATGTTCAATTGTCAATAACACAATCATGTAGGCCCCCTATTTTTGGTCAAAATTTCTCGCGATCAATAAAGAAAATTCAAAACCGGAAGTGACGTTTTCAACACAGCGGCGGTTACTTCTGAAAAGTTTATGGGATGATACCTTTCGAAAAAATTGTTATGTTTAGTATTTTTTCTATTGTTTGTGTCTGTCCCTTACTGCCGTTTGTCTGTTTTATACACGTACCTTCATCAGTTTAAAAACTGTATTTAATGGAAACCCTCTGATTTTAAAGAAATGCAGTGTGCGGTTTCTTCCATTCACAACTTCAAATATCCTAAGAAGTGTTCTGATTTCGAGAGAAAAAAATCATAATACAAATTTAAGGTAAAAAGTCCATAAATTATGCTAAAATATCCATAGATTTTGCTAAAAATTTCAGAATTTGAGGTAATGACCTGTTTTTGCTATTCAGTAATATTTAGCCTCCAAACAGCTTATAAGGACCGCTATCTGGACACATTTTGGAAATATTTTTACGTCATCTGCAGTCTTTATTGTTCTAGGACATCTCCCCCCCTCTTCCCTCCCCCTAAGCCCAAAAGTCCGACTACACCTATAGTGACATAATCTATATAACTATAACCTGATAACTGGAGTTACTGAAACTGGAATAACTTAAAATATTGAGCGCAGGGTCGTAAGATACCAAGGGGTGTAGAGGTGTCACATCCCCTCTCCCCAATTTATGAGATTCGTCGATAAAATTTGAGATTAGTCGGTAAATCTGATACCAGGTCGGTAAAATTTAAGGTTTAGAAAGCAGGTCAATCTTCTCAGGGCGGAGGCAGTTTGAAATGGGATTTGTGTTGATTTGGGATCGTCGGTAAATCTTATATCTTAACCCCCCCCCCCCTTCCCCTCCCAGTCAAAATGGTCTACTAACGCCCATGCTTGAGCGGCAGTAATAAGGCTGCTAATGATTGTAATTACTGCAAATGGAATTACTGTAACAGGAATCAGTTCACTGGAAGGACTGTAACTGGAGTGACCATAATCGAAGTAGGTGTGACTGCAACTACAGAAATATTGTAACATGTATGAAATGTAATTTAACTGTTCAATTATTTTCTACTTTACAGACTTGATGGTATTATACTTGCTGTACTTTGTATATCGGAAATCATTTTAACTCTAGAAAGAAATCTAAGAAGCTTTTATTATGTTTTGAAAACATGTATAAATTATGCCATATTTTTTGTAGCTTTGGCATTGGCTCTCGTTCTCTTGGAAGGATTATCCCATCTATAACCGAATTTTACTCGACTGATCTCAAACTCAAAGAGGTAAGAATAGTGGGTTCAACTTAGTGTGACGTCATTCTTTTAGAGTAAACGTTTTGCATCCGTCATTTTTAAGAAAACTTTTAAAGGATTAGTTCACGGGTCAAGCAAGTCTATCTTATAAATATTGAAGAAAGCATTCACAATCTTATTTCGTTAAGGAGATATCTAGGTTTAAAGTTTGGTATAATTTGTGTAGAAACGAATGAAATCAGACTAGTTGTGATGTCATAGCTTCAGATTCCTGGAGAAAGATTAAAGAAAGATTATTTAGATAGTGAACAAATTAGATAGATTTTCTTCAAATACATTAACAATTGTTAAGAATGTGAGAATGAAAACGCCAACTTTCCATAGTAGACTTACTACACCAGTCATTTCTATAC
>JAIGNY010003850.1:700000-737500 GCA_020152595.1 Chiridota heheva
TTCTTTATGATAAACATTAGACCTAGTATTGCCAACAAAAATTGTAACGGAAATGAAATGAAATTTGTGTTACATTAATTATTTTCGTTTAAAAATAAACTACAGTTAATTTTAGCTGTGCGAATCTTTTAAATGCACAAAATGCAGGAAAACAAATGACACTATATAGGGGATTATTGTATGTCATTATTATTTTAGGAGCTTATAATGCATTTCGCAGATTGAGAGTCTAAGACCATACATCCCTGAGACTCACCTGCACAGATGTTGCTATAACAGTAAATTCGTTCCCATTTCAACAGTTCAAGTAGACTTGGACTTTTCGTTTTTATCACAGAAACTTATGTCCATCCCATGCACTGCCTTTATAGGTGGTAATTTTTTTTTGTCTATTTCTTATTTTCAATGCAGTTCTACAAGAATATACAAAATTATAGCAAAAAATGTTACATGTTACGAAAAAGAATGTTACATGTAGTGTAGAAACTGACTGAAAGAAGGTTAAGGGCCCGAAATAAGTAATTATCTCTAGTCTGCATGGTCCTTGGAAATTGGCTATAACAACACACAGTAATACACCATCAAAACACAGTAATACACCATCAAAACACAGTAATACACCATCAAAACACAGTAATACACCATCAAAACACAGTAATACACCATCAAAACACAGTAATACACCATCAAAACACAGTAATACACCATCAAAACACAGTAATACACCATCAAAACACAGTAATACACCATCAAAACACAGTAATACACCATCAAAACACAGTAATACACCATCAAAACACAGTAATACACTATTTGCAACTTGAACTTGAAATCTGCAGCTGGGCCAACTTGACCGTTTTAATTTAGAATTTCTGCAAAATAAGATTAACTCTTTGAAGTAAAAAGAGGAGAGTGACAAAGTTTTGGGCTCTAATGCATTACAACAAGGAATTTGCAGGCTTCCCCCGAATCCCCACTCACGAAACCTTCCCACGCACTCCTTCCACTCACCATCTGTGGCGTCGCGGATCCCCATTCAAACCTTCCCACGCACTCCTTCCACTTACCATCTGTGGCGTGTGACAACTTTTGTTTATGCTACTTCAAATCGATGTTTTAATTAGGATGTTTTCTTCATAATTAATTTTTGATAATTATTTTTTTTTTTTCAATATTTCAATGTGTTATACAGTTATATGGAACAAGATAGACATTTTGACCATGGATCTCCCCCGCCTTTGATCAGAGCCTCCCTTCCCCTCTTGTCCCCTTGTTAGTGGCTTTTACAATACACCGCTGTGTATAGTATATTTTATCCAGTCGTTTCCATAAGCCAATTCTCGATATCTGCTTCGTTTTGTCGCATCCATACTATGTTAGCACGAACGTATTCTAGGGCCAAATTGCGGCCATCTTCTCCCGCCCCAGCCTCCGGGTACTTCGCAAAGAATGTTTCCAGCTGAAAAAATGAATAATAAAGTACCATTTATCTATTTTTAAATTATAGTATGGTTCAAAGTGCGATGCGGAAATTCACGAGGACACCGTGGGCAATTTTTGGTCTGCATACGATTGTCCCTTCTCGGATTCGGGTACTCTTTTTGTGGGACTTGGATTGGGAGGAGTCGAAAATAACGACTCGAATCCTGTTTTGTTTTCATCGGAATTCAGACTTGATTGACTCGAGTATCACTGTATTCAGGTATTAGGTGCTCTGTTGGGGTGGAATCTAGTCCCGTTTTACCGTACTAGTGGGAATTGGGTACCAAATGCCAGAGAATCGAACTCGGATTGGGACTGGATGGACACGACTGCAACATGTCAGGTCTTCAAGTTGAGCCCGGACTTCAGAGTATACGAAATGATTAAAACTACAGGTAGTTAACTTAATTTACTTAAAAGCATTTTCATACCTCATTCAATTTTGATTCACTCGAGTAGAACTGGCTCACGATCGCAATTATATTGCCAGTCATCGGTGAACTTAACCCAACGCTGCAAGAAATGAAACAAAGCACATCAAATTGCATTTCACATCACTGCCTGTTCAATCAATAACTTTAAAAATGTTCTAAAAACTATCTCATTCATCGGCAGTTGATCGGCAAGTTGAAAGTGCTCGAAAAAAAAGCTTTTTCAAATTGTCGAGATGTCGTGCGCTCTTAAAGATTCTATAGCATTGTATTTGTAATGTCTTGACCAATCTATGTGTTGCGATATCAACATAAATAAAAGTTATATAGATTTGCGCAGGCGCGGAAAACCTTCTTAAAGACGTCAAATGCAAGGTTAATCTCACCATTCACATATGGTTTTTTAAAGGTCTGTATTTCAGTCCTCGATAGTTCTTGAAGTTCTCGTTTAATCGGAGTGTACTTTGGTTCTCAATAGTGACGTAATACTAACATACACTTTCTAGTAATACTGCACTCAAAAATGGAGTGTTAATTTCAATCACAGAGTGTTAATTGTTACATGCACACAGTATAGTGCGTCCACGCATGCAGTGCATAATGCTTATAGGCCAATAACACTCAAACAATTAGAGTGTTAATTCAACACCCGCTGCTGCGCTGTGGCCGTATAAGGGACATGATATCCCTTAAACGGCGAGGGTGTGTGTTGAATTAACACTCCAATTTGTTTTTAATTCTTTTTTGAGTGTACGTTTCGGACAGGTTAAAACGAGGACTTACTTTATGTCAATCCAGTTCCACTCTGTGCGGATGAAATCCCAGACGAGAGGATTACCGACGGGATTGTCAGCGATACACCACAGCACGTCGAAGAATGCGTGAACGCGTATCTTACTGGAATCTTTTGCCCATTCTATATATCTGATAAAAAAGAAAGATGAAATATATGAATAGGACAGTTCGGGAGCAACCCAAAAAACTGGGTACTTTGAAATACCCAAGAAATTGGGTACTTTTATGTATTACGTCATCGCATGAGCCTACACATTTGATAAGCCCACACTAAACATATGGGGTTTCTCATTTCATTCTCCGGATTGTTCAAAATTTCAATGAATATCCTGAAATTTTGGAGACGGATGGTAAATAGATATTAAAAACTTTTTGCCGCTGCTTTTTGAAATTCACCGTCGCAATTTTGAGAAAATGAACAAAACAGACTGCCTATAACCTGTTTTATTAATTTTCTCAAAAAGGCAACCGTGAATTTAAAAAACAGGGGCAAAAAGTTTTGAATATCTATTTACTATCAGTCGGAAATAATGTACTGTTTGATGTCGAAAAATAAAAATGCTGATAATGCTGGTAATGATTTCACGTTCAGATAACTATTTTATATATATATATATATATATATATATATATATATATATATATATATATATATATATATATATATATATATATATATATATATATATATATATATATATATATATATATATATATATATATATATATATATATATATATATATATATATATATTTATATATATATATATATATATATATATATATATATATATATATATATATATATATATATATATATATATATATATATATATATATATATATATATATATATATATATATATATATATATATATATATATATATATATATATATATATATATATATATATATATATATATATATATATATATAAATATATATATATAATATATATATCTATATATATTGTTATGCGTACGCTTGCTGAAAATATCACCACATCATTATGTACCCTAAAAAAACGCCATCGCAATCGCTTGCGAGGTCCAGGAGAAGCTCTGCGATTTCCGCGGGCATTTTGTGGACTCGGTAGATCCATTAAATTAGGTCCAATGATTTGCGGTGTTCTCAGCAAGATTTTTGACATCACAACAAACTAAGGTTCACTTGATGAAACTTATTGAAGGATTTGTTGTCACTATTACGCATCTCAAACATACTGAACTGATCAATTCTGACAAATTCTCTTTTGCCTGCAACATATTTGACTCAAAAACTCTAAAAGTTTAGCGTGTAACTGACATTATGGTGGCCAATGTTACACACGGAACAAATATCATTGGGCTGCAATAACACAGATAGTAGCAATTACAGATATGACCGTTAAGGTGGGCCATGGTCACATGGTAAAGCTTAAAAATGATTAATTTCCAAACCTGCCCGGTGTGATATTCCATGTATTTTGGGCATCTTAATCTCATCATATTTGTGTTGTATTGGTGTCCCTGTTACGAGCGGATCATTTTTGCATATTTTTTTTTAACCTTTAACCTACCATGAACATTAATGGAAACAAATGAAGTATAATCAATCAACTTTAACATATAATAGTTTTGCCATAAAATGTCTCACCTTGGGCCCTACGGTATTTTGGGCATTTCAATCTCATCATATTCGTGTTATATTGGTGTCCCTGTTACACGCGGATCATTTTGCATAAAAAAAGTGTTGCAAGAAATTGTTTACCTAATAAACTACCGTGAACATTTGAAACATGGAAACAAATAAAGCACAATCAATAAATCATCTATGATAAACAACAATGAAGATTATCATATTTTTGATTTTTAAATTAGATTTGCCATAAAATGTCACACTTTGGACTCCTAATTAATGGAACTATCCCGTAATTTTTTTCACGCAGCGGCATTTTTACAATAATTTTTCATCCTAGCAAAAAAAATAAATGATAATGCCAATCGTCCCTGTATTTCATGTGGAGACATGATCATGGGTGTAACCAGGGGTCAAACGGGTTGTTCAACACCAACGGCTCCCAAAAGGTAAAACGTTGATAATAGTCAAAAAGTTTGCTAAAATGTTTAGATTTGAAAAAATGACCTTTTTCATTTCGATTTTTGTTCTTTAGTAAAATTTTGCCTCCGAACAGTTTAAAGACGCTATTTTGAAAATTTGTTAACACCATTATAATTGTTTTTGTTCTACGACTACCCCCTCCCTACCCCACCCCACCCAATCCGACAGGCTGGTTACACCCCTGATACTTCTTATGCTTTCATCTGCAGAAAATCTCACCTAGAGAGAAGCCATGGTCTTCGTGTCTTAGCCATCGCATAGAGAAGACGGGTCTGCTCTGATGTAGAGGTGGATGTCCGATACTTCTTCCACATGAAATTCCACTCATCAATGCTGCTTCTCTGATTGGTAGCAAAATGGTAGACCGGACCTCTGACGTCAGGAGGAATGCTGGCGGTTAAACAAAGAAGCTTTCTTTAAATATTTACCAACTCCGGATTTAAAAAAATACTTCTTAGGGTTTGATACCTCTTGACACGTCAGCAGTGAATCATTCTGAACCGTAATATGTCAGTTCCACGGAAGTTATTGATTGGCTAGATTTGTGTAAACCACAGCGACGTGTTACAGTGACGTGGCCGCAGGAGGGGAGATGAATGGGGCCAGATAACGTGATCAACAAGTTCCTTGTATCCTCACTTTTCGGACGTTGATACCTTAAGTCATAGGTTTTTCCCCTCCCCCTTCTCCGACACACCTATACACAAGGCTGAAGTCATCAAGATGGTAAATGTATATCCCTTGTCGTTGTTATAAACGCAGTCGGAATCAGAAAGACAAGCAGCCAAATTTCGAAATAAGAAAATGTCAACTTACAATTGATCGTTGAGAAATTTTTGCTCGAATTCATCTTTAGCTTGGTTCAGGCATTCGAGATATCCGTGGCCGCAGATTAGATACAGTATTTCTTCATTTAAAAGTCTTTGAAAACAAAGAAATGATAAAAAATTATTAAATACAGGGCCTACAGGCTAAGCAAAGTATTCATACTTCATATTACCAGATTACCGACCTCGAAAATTCTTCCGAGTTTGGTTTCAATATGTCTCAATAGCGCAGCTTTTGATCAATTAATTACCGCTCCCATACAGTGGAGTCCGTCAGGGCTTCAATATTGGAGGAGGGGGAACAAACCTTTTCGGCATGGTGTAGGCCCCGGTGGGGTTGGGGTTTAATGAAACCCTCGGGAAGCATCGCATTTCTAAGTTTTAGATGCTACCCCAAAAAGTCTGAATGTGTGCAATATACAGGTTATTTAAGTACCAAATTTGCATCCCAATCAATATATGGTACGATCCCAAATATTAAAGCATATAACTATACAATGATACGGACTACCCCCTCCTTCTCTGTCGATCTTAATTAAAAAAAGTCAGAAATAACCATTTTGGACAAAATAATTTTTCTAAATTTTGGACAACTAGAAGAGGGGGAACGTGCCTCCATGCCCTCCTTGCCGGCGCCACTGCTCCCATATACAATAACATATAAAATGCTTAGCAGTTGTTCAAACATCATTCATTTCCTTTCTTTTCTGTTGTCATATGCGGGATTTGGGGGAGAAAGGGGACTTTCACCCCTCCACCCACATTTTTTCCGAATTAATATCTTTGTATGGCTATTTTTTGTATAATGTGACTTTATAATTAACCTCCCCCCCCCACTTCCCCACTTTTGATTTTGTCACCCACTTTCAGTAGGCAAATCCCGCTTATGCCTACATGCTGACATGTGGCCATAATTTATGATACAAATGACAGATATGTCGGGGTTTTTGTATGAAAAAGTGTAATACGTTTATCTGTTTATCATGCTGTCATGCATTCAGCTTAGTAATGACCAAAATCATTAATGTATTTTTTTAAGTACTTGATTTTCTAAACTTAATACTCGAGAATGCCCAAGTTGAATCTAGCATATCAGAACAAGTAATACCATTTCATAAATACCAACCTACCAACAAAGGACACTAAGAATTATGAAGATTATTAGTTTCATTCTCTGACAATATTAAGCATGATAGAACGAAATTAAAATTCTTACTTTTGTAAATGGTCATCGGTCTGGTTGCTAAATCCAAAAGTCAAGAACAATGGTTTCGCCAAAGAAACAATATAACTCTGCAAAAGAAGAAAATAATGACCCAATGACATACGAAACAAAAATCACAATCATCATTAACTAGTTCCAGGGGCGGCGGATCCAGGGGCTTCACCCCAATGATTTTAGGTGAAGGATGTCTTATCACGTAACCCGACCTAATTAGCCCCTATCATCTAAGTAGCTAATCTCCATCTGTCTCTTTTCTCAATCCTTAGTCGCTTAGCATTGACTATCATACTCCACGCAATTTTCCTCTGTTGAATACTTGCCAACATGCCAAGGTTGCTCATTTATCTTGCAAGTCCCAGACTCATTCCTCCTTATTCAGTATACACCCATCCGCATCTCCCACCCACTCCCACACCCTCTCTTCTCTGTGCATCCCACATTCCTCACCCAAGACTATATAGGCTCTTTAGCCTGCTAGCAGCAGTGGCGTAACGAAGGTAAGTTACCATAGTGCAAACCTATGAGTCCCGTTCTCCGTGGTCTCCGTCCCATAAAATGTTTGGTGATCCGGAAAATTGTTTTACCAACTGACAAACCAACTGCTTCTGTCACGTCATTGTGTGGCAGGTCTTTATTTCCTACTCCATCTCTTTATCTACTTTTTCAGCCCCTAAGGTTTCAGTAGCGGTGCCAGAATATTTCAACTGCGATAGAGGGAAGACAAGAGGGGCAGCTATGCAAATTATAGAGGGCAAATTTTACCATCCAAGATTTTTAATGGGAGTTGGGGAGAAATCCAATGGGGAAATTCCCGTATCACATCGCCCCCCCTCCCCCCTCCCCCCTTTCTCCTTCATGTCGTTTCTTACCTCCACAATCCAAAAATAAACAAGGAGTCAGGTAGCTCAGTTGGTAAAGCGCACGACTGAGATGGTCATGAGGTACCCGGTCTGCCGGTTCAAGCCTCAGACGGGTATACAGTTTTCTACAGCTATGCAGACAGATACGCCGATCCTACTGTATGATTTGCCGATAGGTTGCTGATTTACACAAAAAGTAATAGAAGTGGAGTACGTCGTTTGCAGCTCCAGCAGTTCTTGAGAGAGCTGGCAATGGTTGAATGGCGCTCGCCGTTTTTCGGAGGGGACATTAAGCCGTCGGTCCCGATGGTAGGACAGTCTACCTTGGTTTCTGAACACTTTCGAAAAAGTAGGGTGAAAACCCGGTGTTCATCCACTTCCGTCCCGGTCGCACGAGACTGGCATGATGCAGGCTATAGCTTGGCCGTTCATGCTCCGTATAGGAGTCTTGCGGAGTTCCCGTAAGCAGGTACCTGGGTAAGGGAGGATCATGTACAAAACAAACAAACAAAAACAAAAAATACGACATACATATACAAACCTCAAACATAGAGAAACAGGGTCGATCACTCAGCATTCCACTTAAGCCAATTTAAGTTCCGGATTGCAGTTGACCATGGTACGTAGTCCTTTTCATTTGCCAAATACGTTGAGATGTCAAGCACTGTTGAATATGGGAGTTTTCCAGCTCTGGTGAAAGAGAATACACGTGTAAACAATTACTTGGGGGTAAGGGAACATCTTCCCTTCACTTGGCAGCTTGGACAAAGTTAAACTGTTCAAACGGACAAAACAATCATGTCCATTAGGGAAACAAATCCTACTGCATGATTTCCCGATAGGTTGCTGATTTACAAAAAGTAATAACTTTCGCTATATTTCCACCATTTAATTTGGGCCAGTACGCCAGTGAGAACATACGTCCGACTTCCTCGGCGTTTGAGAAATTTTGAACAGTCCGAAAAACGCTCAAACTGAAGGGCTTCACTGGTTCAATAGAATATATTTCGTTGTTGAATAAGTTTATGTTCAGGTCATGATTGGTCAATTATTGTTGATAATATAGCAGTATAGCTGATAGGAGGTGGTTCAACTAAGTTACAAGCACCTTCCTATTCCTTGTTCAGCCGTTTCAACACTCAACGCAAGACTGCTGTGCGTAAGATCGAGTTCTAAATTAAAAAAGAGGGCAATGTATATGGTTTTGCCGTATCCTGAAGGCGGCGCCAGGCACCACGAAGTGGGAGGGACATTGGGGTACATACCCCTACCTTTCGACATTTTCTCCTCGGATTTGGACGATTTGGAAAATCAATCAGGGGATTTTGGCGTGAAATGGGGGGCGAGTCATACTGTGTCCCCGTAGCGTCGTTATTGGGGGATCAACACCTACTCCTCCACATGTTCTGGTCCCCCAGTCCTCCCCGTGGTGCCGTTACTGACGTCTAATTAGGAATCATTAACTTACCTGGCCAAGTTGAATGCATCGTCGATTATTCCTGCCCTATCCGTGATTGGAATTGCCTGTATTTGAACAAAGAAAGGTAACAGATTGCCAAAATGCGATGTGCATATATGTTCTGTCGCAATTTGTAATAACCTGGCTTTTTGTAATACCTGTCGCAATTTGTAATAAACCTTGTCGCAATTTGCAATAATTTGAAATACATGTCGCAATTTGTAATAACCCGAGCTGTCGCACTTTGTAATAAAGTCCGTCGCACTTTATAATAAACTGTGTGGGAAACCGAAAAGAATTATTTTAGATTAAAGTAATCCTACAAAGCTTCTTTGCGATAAATACATTTACATGTAAAATATTTTTCTGCTTGATATGTTGTTGATTACATGTTAAAGGCAGTCATGTCAGACTCCTCTGGACCGTCTTTACACTTATTTCAGGATCAGGATCTAATCGCTGTACATAACAGACGCGGTGTTTACTTTCATAAAAAAATATATATACTATTTCAGCTGTAAATACCAGACGCAGGCCATGTTAGATAGACTGATAGAAGAGGCCCTGTCGATTTAGGGTCAAAAATCGCCAAACTTATGCCCCAAAATACCATTCAACATATTGTCCAGGATCCATTTTGATCTTTTGACGCTTATGACTAAGCGTTACAGATTTATTATTTCCTTACATGTTAAGTAGTTTATTACAAAGTGCGACAGAATTTTTTAACAAATTGCCGCAGCTTTTTTATTACACGGTGCGATAAGGTTTATTACAAAATGCGACAGGTATTACAAATCATTACAAATTGTGACAAAATTATCACAAATTATTACAAATTGCTACAGGTATTATACAAAGTGCCAGGTTATTACAAATTGCAACATAACACACGTGACTTAACTTGGCATTCTATTGACTTTCACCCACATGGTTGATAATCATTTTGTCAACTAGCAATTAACAAGTTATTTATCTTTTGATCAGGCCACTGACATCTTTCAATACATACATAGCAAACAATGATTGAGCATATAGAAAAATTAAAATTATGCATAAATACAATGCCAGAATAAGAAATAGGACATACTTTAAGCATCAGAGCGATGTTTCCGTGCATGTTAGATAAATTTACTTGAATTATATATCAAACTTTCGTTTGTGAATTAAGTAAAAGTGACATCTTGTGATAGGAAACATGAAAATAGAAAACATTGGAATATACAATAAACGAAGTTCATAATAAAAAGGACATTCTAACAAAAAATGAAACTCATATTCTACTGTTCTTATGTAATCTTGATTCACGTGAATGGTAATACATAGCCTTTTTGAACATACTAACTGAAGGTAAATGACTCCCATTCCTTTTGATTGCTCCCCCCCCCCCCCTTCCCTCCCTCCTCCTCCGCAGTGATTTTCGGAAAATTTGCTTTAATTTTTGGGACATTTCCTTCCTTTTCTGCAAAATTTGTCTTCAAATGTTTTGGAAGTTTTTTTTCTTCAATTTTCGGGGATTCCTTTTCGAGAAACTTGGGAAAATTTCCTTCATTTTCGTGAAAATTTCTTCAATTTCCGAGTCAGGGAAATTTCTGGCAATTTTCGGAAAATATCCTCCTTTTTCGGAAATTTGCTTACATTTTTGGGGAAATTTACATTATTTTGTAAAATTTTCTTCAATTTTCTGAAAACTTGCTTCATTTTCATAAAGTTTTCTTCAATTTTCGCGAATTTCCTTTATTTTGGGGAATTTTCTTAATTTTTTGGAAATTTTCTGGAAATGTTGCCAAAATTTCCAAGATTTTTACGACCCCTCCCTCCACTTTACAAATAGTTTTTGAACATAAGAGACTCGTATATTCTAGGTTTGTTGAAACGAAAATAAAATCTGCCCCCTCAATATCAAATATCTTCCTACGCCGCTGACTTTATAAATTGAGTGGAAATGATATATCCGTTCTGCATATTTTGCCCCTCACTCCAGATTTCTTAGAAAAGTATTATGTGGTTATCCAAATCTCCTTCCCCTGTGTACAGCCAGGCGGGTATAATGCAAGGTTACACCAGACTTTCTTTATTTGGATGTCCAGTTCGACACCTTTTTTTGCTCCATAAACAATAAACAGATTAAAGAATTGGTTCAGTGGTCAAGCATGTTTATCTTATATGAAAGAGGACTTCGAAACAAATAAAATGGTAAAGAAAGCATTCAAAAATTATTCCATTATGGAGATATGCAAGTTTAATGTTCTGTATCATTTGTGTAGACGAAAATAAAATAAAAGACGAGAATAAAATCTGCTCCCTGCATGTAAAATATCTTCCTACGCCGCTGACTTTATAAATTGTGTGGAAATAATATATCCGTTCTGCATGATCCGAAATGAGACTATTTGTGACATCACAGCCTCATTCCTCAAACTCTTTATATATTCTCATTCCTTAAAAGTCTTTATGTATTCTATTATAATATTTTGTCCTGCGATTTTGTAGTTTAGAAATCATTGGATATGTAAGGAAAGTAATAAAACAGAATTTACAAAGGATAAATATAGTTTACAACCTGTAGAGAAAGTTTGAATAAAAAAGATGTAAATAGGAAAATATATCAAGAGTTTTTAAGAAACTGATTATGGGGGCGCCAAACTTCCATAGTAGACTTGCTACACCAATCATTTCTACATAAAAAGCTTTCAACTTAAATATCTCCTTAACGGAATAACAAAAAAAGTAGTAAATTAGTTTCTTGACCATTCCCATTTGGCTGTTTGGTTCTCTCCTTAAGTCGTCTTTCATGTAAGATAAACTTGCTTGACCACTGAACTAATCCTTTAAGCATCGACATGAAACACAGTTTTAGAGTTTTGAGTTTAGAGTTTTGAGTTGAATGTTGATGTTGGAACCAGGTTCTTAAGTTATTTGAACAACTAAAGAATTCAAACAGTCAAACTATGAATTGATAAAAGGTTGAAAATAAAAAAATTGATCTGTAATTTTATAATTTTAGCTTCTCCCTGATTGATTGACGCCATTGCAGCCGCAATTTGACCAATCTAATTGGCGTTTTCGAGGAGCCGATTGAATTTTCTTGTTCGACCTATTTTTATTAAACCAACCTATACCAACTCCGATTATTGAAAGTCCAACATAAATATATATAAAAAATGATTATATAAGAAATAAAATAATATTTAGGTGAGCTTCTGGTAATTTTATATTGGAATGCATTAGGGATAAAATCATGCATCGAAAGTGTGTGTGTGTGTGGGCGTAGGTGGGAGGGAGGGAGGGGGGATGCAAAGTCATGCAATCAAATTTGCCATAAAGTCAAATTTGCCATAAATCCAAATTTGCCATAAAGCCAAATCTGCCATCAAATCAAATTTGTCACAAACTCACGCTAAGATACAAAAATAGATACCATAAAACAGATATAAACCCGCAATCCCGCCTTTGTATGCCTCCATCTCCAATCAGATTTATGATATATTTTTAAGTTAATAAGATAATTATAAACCATACAGATCCACTTACTTCGTGATTTGTTTTCAAAATATGGGTGAGTCTTTCCCAGTTTTTCTGGTCGTAATTTACTCTGTAATATCCCTTTCGACCGATATTTGCCAGATACCAATCATCAGGTTCTGGTGTCCAATCGATTGATGCTATAAAATAAGCAATTAATAAAACGGTAATATCTACAAATAATGTTCAATGTCTGTAAAAACTTCTATCAGTGTAGCATTTGTGTTACCATGCGGTTTCACACCTCATTAAATCATTTATTTATTTATTCATTTTACAGAATTTATATAGCGCCTTATCCAATATGAAATTGCTCTAAGGTGCTTTATTATAAAAACATACAAATCAAGAATTTTTTTTGACGAAATCTTTACCGTCACCTGATCACTAACGTACCACAAATCACTTTAATCAGTGATGCACAACTGATGTGCGCACACGCGATTGATTTAAAAGAGACTAAACAACCCATAAGTACAGATTGAAGGTGCAAGGCACCGGTTTTCCCCTGTTCTTATCAAAATGTGATCAGAGAAACAGGCAAGTTTGAGGAACTTTGCCGTAGGGACTTCATGTCACACGTTACGTTCTCATTTGATGGACGGTGAGCACCACCTAAGCATGGGCCATTTTTCCCAAAGGGCTGGGTGGGGGAGAAGGTGTGGCGACGGCCGAAGACCAATGTAAGCTGAAGAGCGTATCGTTCTGCACGTCTGTGGGAAAATCCGCTGGATAAATCGTTGATCGACTTGCTGGAAAAATTTCAATGTTCTAGTCGCATCTATTGTCTCACCCGAAGTGAGCAGAGGTGTAGGAAACTTTCGAAAGTGGGGGCGCACGACCATTTAGGGGGCACTTCCCAAGTCATATGCATATGTCCGCCCCTGTCTGTAGATAGTAAAGTAAAAGGGCTGGCCACTTCATTTTTTTAAAGGGGCATTTTTCTAATGGAAACACATTAAAGTAGCCAGTTTCCTACTATTGGGTCTGTAGTTAGGAGAATTTCATTTTGAAAAGAGCACTTTTGTGATATTTTTTTAAAGTATGTGCACACATTTTAAATGTTCTTGCACCTTGATAGTGATTGAGCTGCACTTTCATTTTCAAAAGGGACACTTTTGTCATTTTTCAGAAAAGTCCACCCCCTTCCCTTTCTCTGGAAGTGGGCCATCTGTTGCCAATCTTGTACCCAAATTTAATGCAAAATCGGCCAAAACTTTGCGACAAAGTAAAAAACAATATTTAATCCTCCCTCCTCCACCCCCAAAGTATGCCTCTTATAACGTATGGCAGCAAATGCCATGGAATGTGAGAAAAATCAAGACACGTTTTTGCTTCAGATCTTCTTACTTACTTGCCTCTGCGTCTATCCATATATTGAAATTCTCTTTGCTGTCTGACGTCTTGAGGCTGTACGACAACGGTACTTTCCATGTGTAGCTTGTAGAAAGAAAATATAAATTACAATGATAAATGCATATCTTTTCATATCTACACACATGTATTAAAGGATATAGGACAGGTAGATTTTATATTACCAGAAAGATCTTTGAATTGATAGCAGAATTAACCTTTCCAGGTTTCCAAATAGGCCACGCCCACCATAGCAACGCGGTAAGTATGAGGGAAAACAAATCTCAAATCCGCAATCGTGCATTACTAATGCGTTGACATTTAGGCTAACTTAGATGTTCGCGAGGCCTGCCGCAAGATTTGATTCATTTATGACACTTCTCCGGATCTTTAGAGATTTGAACAATAAGGATAAACAAAATTCAGTTTGCTAACTGTTCTGGGTAACAGCAATCAGATTTACAAAGCCCGCAGCGGGCCCGTAAGCGCAATTTTGTTCACCATTTTGCCGTCATTAGTCTGTGTGTGCAGAAATTTGTTTTGTACAGTTAGTTACATTGACTACATCAGCGTGCGCCGCTAGTTAGCTGTACTGTACCCGTACCGCGTAGGATGTTTGCCTTTACTTAGTTACGCAGATGTTGTTGCTAGGCAAATTCGTGCGTTGATTACTTAAAACAAGCTGCCAATCATTAAACCCAGTAAGGTTAATTGTGTTTTACCATCTGACTTGTATTTTTCGAATTATGGTTAATCAAAGTTCAAAGCATGTATGCATAAGTTGTTAATCTGATTAGAGCGGAAATAAGTCAAGTGACTGGCCGAGTCCCGCAAACAAGTTGATTTCTTGTATATTAGGGCAAGGCGCCTATAAAAGAGGGCGCTGCCACTTCCGCTTTCTTTTATTTTCTACGAGACTTGCATTTATTCCATACACGAGTCTAACACACAAAGAGAGAGAGAGAAGAGAGGCGCTGCAATGACGGGGTCGTCGCCTGCGTATTCAGTTTGATAGTTTCTATCACGAGACTTGCATTTATTCCATACGACACGAGTCTAACATCGACAACCAAAATGTCCACGGCCTTGATAACCAGTTGTGGTGCACTGGAAGTGGTCTGTAGACAGGTATGATGAATATAGATCAAATTTGAAATGAATATTCAAATTTTATGACCTCAGCCGACTACGTACAGTTTATTGCATCGGTGATTGTGTGTGCGAACAACGAACAAACAAACCGCTTGATTAAATTTTCACGCCTAGAATTAATTGTTAGAATTAATGCTCCGGGAATGTTTAAGCACCTAAGCCCTCTATTCTGGGGCGCGTGGCCCTCTAAAGAAAACAATAGTATAGCAACTCATGTAAAGGACTCTAAACAAAAGCTTCGGGATAAACCTTATCGACCCCCCTCCCTCCCCTCCCTTCCCCTCCCCATTAGAATCAGTCTGATAGTTACCCATAATCACTTCCAAATTGATCCGCACTCCTATTTGCAACTGGACTGATGAGAAACCACTCTTGTTCCAGACGTAGCTGTCTATCTACGCGGTTGATGTTAATGACTGGATAACCTATTTGCTTGGTCCAATTGGCTGCCAGCTCGGTTATGTCAACCGGTCCCCCTATCTCTTGGTCGTATGCCTAAAAAAAGACGTGGAAGATTAGAGGTATATATAAATGTCACTTCTGTGTATGTTTGTTTGTTTGTGTGTGTGTGTGTGGGGGGGGGGGGGGGCAAACCAGAGGCAGACTGTCCCACCGGGATACCGGAAATTTTACCCAAGTGCCCTTTGCTACCTTAAAAATTACAGCAATAAATTTGATTGAAGAGAATCAAATCTTAAAGAAATTTCATTTTATTTTCAGCACTTTGTACCTTTGAAAGACTGAATTATAACAGTCCTGGAGCAACCCGAAAAACTGGGTACTTTGAAATACCCAACAAATTGGGTACTTTGATATATTACGTCATCGCATGAGTCTACATATTTACTAGCCCACACTAAACATATTGGTTTCTCATAACCCGCTCCGAATTGTCCAAAATTCAACTGGATATCCATAAATTTTGGAGACTGATAGTAAATAGATATTCAAAACTTTTTGCCGCTGATTTTTGAAATCTATCGTTGCCTTTTGAGAAAATGAACAAAACAGACTGCCCATAATCTATTTTATTGATTTTCTCAAAAAGGCGACCGTGAATCTCAAACTGTCAAACAGCAGCGGAGAAAAGTTTTGAATATCTATTTACTATCCGTCTCCACAATTTCAGGTTATCCATTGAAATTTTGGACAATCCGGAGCGGAAAATGAAAAACACCATATGTTTAGTGTGGGCTAGTCAAATATGTAGGCTCATGCGATGACGTAATACATAAAAGTACCCCATTTTGGGGTATTTCAAAGTACCCAGTTTTTCAGGTTGCTCCCGAACTGTATAATGCTATCTTATGATGAATGAATGATGACTAGTAAAATGACGTGTGAATTTGTAACTAATTTTTCAATGTAGTACAAAGTTGTAAAAAGCCTTCGATTTAAGGAGCCACAAATCCAAACCCGAAATTTGGCTTAACGTAAATAAAAAATAACTATCTTGTAAAACAGTAAAAATGATTACAAATGGGTGAAAAATTGTTCTGTTCTTCAAATTTTCACCTTTTTTACAGCTTTTGACATCAAACATATCAAGTAAATTTTGCTCAAATGTTCTCAATTTTACGTAGAAATTTCTTCTCTGCATGTTAGTAACGCAAATGCTTATTTTAGTTAATTGTTTAAATCTAGAATTTAAATTTTCTCCTTTTCATTAATTGAATTTTTAGAACTTCTAGTTTTTTCATTTTAAAGAAGCATTTGGCCGAAATATGAGGGCATATTTTGTGTAGTCTCAAGATTATTCGAAGACACCTTTCGTGCACGTGATGAGACTGAAAACATTTGATACGAATGTACAGATCAATCATAATTATTCCTTACGAATACTTAAATAAGTTTTAAACGACATGAGTATCAAAAATTAGACCTGCGTTATTTCAAAATTCCATTTTGACCTACATGTAGCATGAAACATTAAAAGACGTCCTTACTTTTTGACTGAAGCTTCGCCATTTTTGGTTATCAAAATTAAAGGATTGGTTCAGGGGTCAAGCAAGTCCATCTTATTTGAAATAGGACTCAAAAGAAACACAATGGTGAAGAAAGCATTCGAAAATCTTATTCTGTGGTCAAGCAATCCATCTTATACTGTTATATGAAAGAGGACTTCAAAATAAACAAAATTGTGAAGAAAGCATGCAAAAATCTTATTCTGTTAACTGGGAGATATTTAAGTTGATAAAGTTTGGTATCATTTGTGTTGAAATGACCAAAATCGACACTAGTTGTGACGTCATAGCCTCAGATCCTCAAAGTTTGTGTGTATTCTATCATATGTTGTCTTGCGATTTTGTGGCTTAAAAACCATTGAATATGTCAGCATGTCGGAAAAGTAGTAAAAAAAAAAATCTTGTAAGGATAATGATAATTTACCACCTGAAGAAAGTTTGAAGGAAAATAATTGAAATAGGAAAAAAGTGAAATCAATTTTCTTTAAAATACATTAACAAGTATTAAGAATGTGAGGATTAAGGCGCCAACCTTCCATAGTAGACTTATACCAGTTGTTTCTACACAGATAAGACAGAGCTTTAAACTTAAATATCTCCTTAGTCTGTTAGTGGAATAAGATTTTGGAATGTTTTCTTACCATTTTGTTTCTTTAAAATCATCTTACATATAAGATAAACTTGTTTGACCCTTAAACTATTCCTTTAAGAAATCTTCAGAGCGTCGCTGGGTCCTGGACGTCTACGGGCCTACCAAGCATTCATCCAATTTGACCCGAAAGTTTCTCAATTTTCAAGGAAAATTTCTCTCCTGCCTGTTTAGAAATGGTAACCTAAAAATGCTTATCTGACAGTCTGGGTAGATTGTAACATTATAAATTAAAATTGTCTTCTTTTCATCAATACAATTTTTGATCTTTGTGTTGATTTTCAGCCATTTCAACAAATTGCAAGAAATCTTCAGAGCTTACAGAGGCACCTCCCCCTCCCTTCTCTCCGCCCTCCCTTTCCCATCTGCCTGGATCCCTGTCATGGTTTCACAGCATGTCTCATGATAAAAGGCGCCAGGTAATGAAAGACCGTAGCATGAACACATGTGTGGGAGGGGGTCTGCACCCATTTCCTCTGTATGTTATAGGAAACCAGTCCGCCCCTATCCAAACATTTCCGGTTATAGTATATTAGGTTTCCATCAAACGTAACAGCACATCGGGATATCTTGTGTTAGCAGAGCAGTCTTCTGCGATTTATCGTCTGACCATTTGCTAACTAATTTGCCACACTGGGTTAAATTTTATCTTACATCCCTGATTTTACCTTGTCAAACATAGGCGACTGAAAGATATTTTAGTTGGAGGGGAAAACATAATGGGGAAGGGGGTAAAATTAACATTCTTTTATTTATACATCTATTCATTATTATTTACTTATTATTAACTGGTTATTTACTATAAAAAAATATATAAAAACACCTTTGGGGGCAATTGCACCCCTTACCTCTATAGCAAGCCGCTCATCATGACTTACAAGCGAGAAGAAGCCTTAGTAAGATCCTACCTGTAGAGTCCCAGGGGCAGTTTGGTTCCCCCTTCCCCTTCCCCTGCGTTCAACGCCTCTGGTTAGTAGCTTGAGACAATAAGTTTTGTGAGTTAACAGGTTAAAAGTTTATGGACGACACAAGTTGGGAGCTCAATATTCCATTATCCCTGGCTGCCTGGCAAAGGGACGCGAGAGAAAGCTGCAAGTACATGTTCGCACCAGGGGCGGATTCAGAAGGAGGGAGGGGGCATAGTCCTCTGAGATTATTCCGATGATACTTTTTTTTATAATTAGATAATTCTTAGTTACGGTTTTTTCTTTTTTGGAAGAAATTTCATTCAATGTTTGGGAAATTTCTTTCAATCTTTGGGAATTTTTTTGCATTCTCGTGCAATTTTTTGAAAATTTTCCTTCATTTAGGGGCAATTTTTCTTCAAGTTTCGGTAAATTTTCATCAATTATCGGGAAGTGTTACTAAAATTAACCAAACTTTCCATTGATTTTATTTAATATTTTGTTATTAATTTCCCAATTTCCCCAATTATCGAAAGAAAACATGCAGTATAAGGATGGTGAAATCCTTTCAAGAAGAACTTTTTTCTATGTTCTCCGCTTATAAAACACTGAACCCTTGTCTGCTTGTCCCAGTAGGTTTTATAAATCATGAAAAAAGTGATCATAAAACACGTTATCACATCGTCCCTTGTTTGTTTTGGCTTGGCCCCCCTGATATTTTGTCCTGGCTCTGCCCCTTGTTCATACATATCTTTCATATTTGAAATGATAGGAAAACATTCAACATTTTTCAACGATGTAAAAAAAAGATTGAAACAGAATTAACCTTTCTTGGTGTTAACATTATTTGTTTTAGCGTAGGCCTGTATTATGTCATTTTAACGTCAAATGACATTGATTCGTCACATCCGTGGCTATCACCTGATCACCTTGTCGACAAATATAAACAAATAGTCATCACGTCGATTGAACTTAGAGTAGCATAGCATAGTAAGGTTTGCGTAGTACAGAACTAAATTTTCCCCATTGAAGCCTATAATCATGATGAAAGAGTCAAGTTCGGGGTCCTTTTTGTACCAAAATGTTATAGATTTGTGATCTTTTGTGATGTTTTTAAAAAGTACCATCTAATATCTCTTGGATGAGGGTACTTTTAATAGGGAGTCATTAGAGGTTTTGGCCCTTTTTCAGGCTGAAGTGAAGAGGTGTTATACACCCTCACCAAATCACTCAAATTTTGGTGTGGGTCCATGGTAAAATAGTTCTCCATGAAACTTTTACTGAAACAAATCTCGTCGAGTTTGGATATGCATAGTCAAGTTTTATCCTTTCTCTACTATTCTTGAAATTTTCATTTTCTCAGCTTCCTGTTATTAGCCTTTTCTCTTAGGGTTCTCATTTTTTGATGGCGAAGTGATACTTTATTAGTTCCGTGCTACATTTAACGTCCCGAAAGCATCCAGTGCTGAAGATTATATCAAGACGGCCACGGCCTTTGATAACCAGTTGTGAATTTACTGGTTGCAGACCCACCCACTTTAAGGATGAAAATAACGTGCTTAAATTTACTTACGTCTTGCAGGGTTCTGAATAAAACAGCGTCGTTCACATTATCGAACTGATACTCTTCAAGAAATGCCTTAAAAAAAAGAAAAAAAAGTTGATAACATGTTAAAGATTAGTACAATTCTTCATGCCCAAATCACGTAGTCACCTAATCCTCCGATTAGTCAGTTAGTTAAGGGTCTGCGGACGTATATACGAAATTCTTACATTTTCCAATATTTTCTCAACCGTAACCCTACTTTTTCCGATTTCTCTGAATCATAATCTAAAATCACCGATATCGTGGCCGCAATTTTAAAAAAATAACATAAACAAGGCAATCAGTAAGTTTGAACCATTTTCCTTTCGATCAAACAAAACTCTAAAGGTTATAATTAATTATTTTAAAATTTTTAATCGACATTTTTACCCGCCCTAAACCTACTAATACACTAAAGTTTTTCAATAGGCGATATACAAGAAAATCATATGGGCTTGTGTTCCACTAGGAACATGTCATTCTATAATGATATCAGCCTGGAATTCACTAAGATCGTAAAATTAAAGATTCGCTGGGCTGGTTTGGAATAAAATAAAGCTGAAAACATGATAAGATGGTGTCTGGATAAAATCTGAATGAAAGTTAGAAAAAAATGACTTACTCGTAAACCGTTTATAAAAGCATTTTCGCCCATTACACTGTTGACGAGTCTCAGAACGCTGGCGCCCTGCAAGTTGAGAAATGGTAAAACTTTAAGTTGTGGGAGATAGTTCACAATCATCCCCCTCACGTCTCACGGGGGCTATAGGGAGAGGTCCATGGTAAAAATGACTAACTTTTGCCAGAAAATATTGAAAAACAAAAGGTATACTTTAACCCAATATATTATAATAGGTTGCCATCCAGCGACATTTATGAAACTTCAAATCTTTCTTAAAGAAATTAAATCTATACAAATTGGGGTGGGGTATAACAAATCGTTGGGAGCAAGTAACACAAACGAAAATCGACGCCACTACACTGATAGCAAGTGAGTGCGTAAAAACGTTTTGCTGAGGGTCTGAATAAATCTTTAAAATACAATGGTGGTATGCATAAAGTCCCAAAATTTGGTCACTTTCCTCATCTATAAAAGCCTTCTATATAGCCTCCCCTCCCTCCAAAAGATCCCTGGTCCTACAATCTTAAACTATTTGTGTTACGGCATGCTGCTTAATCTCGTCGCGCTAACTTCTGAACTTTATAAAACTGTTGTCTGCAATAACGATATAACTTAACTGTCTGATAAGTGAATAAACAGGGTACAAAATATGGCCTCTATCAGTCTATGGTTTATATTCCTTTATTTATTCCTCAAAATTTAGGTCCGTAGACAATCTGATGAAAGAGGTGACCTTTTATCGTGCCAATTAATGCTTATTAAAAATTCACTTAGGCAATCTTGACTGGTCCGGAAATATTGGTAATATTCTTTTATTGAGCATTTGGACCGAACAAAAACAATTGATCAACTGCAAAAATAAGAAGAAAAAAAGTCAGAGCAAAAGCGGTTCCCTTGAAAAGAGAGGAAAACAAAAGTCAGATAGCAAAAGCGGTTTCCTTGGAAAAAGAGGGAAACAAAAGTCAGATAGCAAAAGCGGTTCCCTTGGAAAAAGAGGGAAACAAAAGTCAGATAGCAAAAGCGGTTCCCTTGAAAGATTTTGGAAAGTGATCATTGCCCACCACATGGAGGTTTGACAGTTTGGAAAAAGAATCATCCACAAACTAAAAGATTACGGTTAGCAGGTTAGGCTTAAGGTTAGGCTTAGGGTTAGGCTTAGGCTTTAAAACTTCCCTGTATGTTAGGCAATATAACACTTCCCGTCTATCTTCTGTTAACGAACCTGAACAGTTGAAGTTGAGTAATCTTTAAGGCATGTCTAGCTCTGAGTTTCTTAGGAGCTTAAGCCCCGAAAACGCATCTTATTACAGTCGGTAGCATGCCTATTAATAGGAACATAAATGTTCCTATCAATGGGAACATTTTTCTACATGGAAGCCGCCGTTTTGTGATATTTTTATGATCCTTTGCTATCCTAACGTTAAAGCCTTATGCAATCTTACATTTTTCAAATTTGAAATACGTCTTGGAAAAAATATCTTTGCTAGGGGAAACTTAAAACTGATGAAAATTCTTTCATTATTGTCATAACTACAACGTTTCCACTCCCATTTGATATGTTCACCACGCCGATTTCGAAATATTAGATAAAATAGACAATTGAGCTAGGCTTTTGGGCGCGAAACGGCCATTTTGAAAATTCAAATATTTTTCAACATAATGATTTTTAATATTTCAAGTACAAAATTAGAAACTATGACATTCTATCGCGACATCTGAACAATATGGCTGCATAACTGAAATATTCTCGTGTGCTATAAATGTTTATTATTAATAGGCATGCTTTGGACTAAACAATATGGCTGCATGACTGCATGACTTCAGATTCTTGTGTCTTATAAATGTTCCTATTAATAGGCATGCTTTCGGACTAAACAATATGGATGCATGACTTTAATATTCTTGTGTGTTATAAACGTCCTATTAATAGGCATCTTTCCGGACTGTATTACGACGTACCTCTTCGTATTCGTATCCCTTCGTTCAAAATTGCTGAAAGGTTTTGGCTCTAAGTTGTAGAGTTTGGTCCATTTCGCCCTAAATTGTCAGCTTTGTTCCAAAATTGAGGATTGTTGTTCCAAAATTAACGACAATTCAGTCGATACAAATAAATCAAATGTCAGCACCTCTGTTTTCTATGATTCATTTGATAATGCGGTTAATTATATTAATGGCTTTGACAAAAAATAAAAAAATGGGCGGTTACGGCACTCATTGAGCTTCTTAGACAATCCACTGCTCTTATTCAAAGTGTAAGCTTATGTAACATTTAACCTACCTTCCTGTAAGGAACATAGTCGAAGAGAAGAAACAAATCATCCATCGTTTCAACTGGAGGAATAAGTGGACGAGTCGTTATAAACTGGTCCAAGTCCATCATGGGATACATCTCGAGCAGAGGAAATTGACTTGCCTGAAATAGTTTTAAAAAATAGGATAATTTGTTTTTACTCCAATGACGATGCTTCAACGGAAAAGAGTTGACTTGATTTCCATTTAAATTTCGATGAAATAGTAAAAAAATTACTAGAATTGTTAAAAACCAACTATCGTTTTATTGTGGAGACAAATATAAGCATATGATACAATCCAACGTTTCTGATTGGTCAACTTACCGATAATCGCATACTCGATACTGAGAATGCTAGCCAAAACTGCGACGGAAGTGGCGTCGCTAGTATGTATCTTGACGTGGCAAGCAATTTTGATTGAGCGAAGCATAGAAGTCCTTTTCATATGGGTGTATTCAGGTGGTTCGACCCCCTCAACAGTAAAATAATATTAAACAAAAGATCCAAAAATATGCTCAAAAACGTCCAGATTTTGAGATTTTGCTATGCTCTTCAGTTAAATATAAACTCCTAACAATGTAGTTAAAACCATGCATCCGAACCATTAGCCCTTGGGGCATATTGTTATTACCGGTTTCCATGGCGCAAGCGGATTAGGGCATATGACTCCCACTGGACGGGACGCCAGTCCATCGCAGGTTAACTTGCCAGCTGGTACTTATTTTACAGCTGAGTGGACTTGCGCAAGTAGAGTAAAGTGTTTTCGCCAGTACACAATCCAGTGCTCGTGACGGTAGTCGAACCCGGTACTTCTCGCATATGACCCCTAACCATACACCGACCTATTGCACCTCTAACAGATAGACTGCTATTTTGTAAAAGGTTTCGAAATATTTTACTCGGCGCCCTAAGTTGCCTAACCACTAGTAACCAGCTAACCATATCGTCGCGCTACTGCATGATATACCTACCATCTCCCATGATGGAAGTGCATGTTGTATACTGACGTAGACGAAATACGTTGCAGCACCTTCTTGTATCCAAAGATTGTTCCACCAATCCGTAGTTATGATGTTACCGAACCACTAAAGAAAAGACAGAAAAATCAAAAAGGCCAAACGTTATGTTAATTTCATTATAACAATAGGCCTATACTACGATCTTTCGTTTCTGATTGGTCGAAAATTGTATACAATGCCCGAGAAGCCAATCAATTACCGCCCGGAAGTGACGTTACTAATATATCGTATTTATTGGTTACCGGTCAAGCAATATTTTTGAGAGGAGATAAACCAGTCAAAATTTGTTCTTATCATAGGGCTGAGGATATGGGACTGTGGGACTGAGAGATCTGTTTTCCCTTCCGACAATTCCGACAGAAATGTGTAAAAACTATACGGCCAAATTGTAAGTGGTATTCCTCGGACATTGCAGAAGCTAAGAAAACTTTTAACTGCTGAGAAGAAGTGGCGCTCCTCAAAACTTGAAATTCACCGCTTAATTTTACGTGAAGCATGTATATCAGTGAATCACCTTATCTGCAATGCTAAAACCCCGGGGGCCCAGTTCCATATGTAAGGTATATGTGCGGCCCAAGCGGTGCCCTTTTTCAGAATTTTCATAGAGCAGGTATCCAAAAACCCAATTCTGTCATATTGCAGGTCTGAAAAATGGCATTTTTTTATACTGCAGGTGTCAAAAAAAAATGCAGGTATCACATTTTCGTAGTGCAGGTATAACAAATTGTCACTCTCAAACTGCATTTACCAAAAAACCCTCATACTGCAGGTGTGACTTTGAATTCCTGGGCGGCACATACCTACCACTGAAGTATGGAACAGCACCCCCGAGGCTAAAACCAAATATTTTGCATATTTAATTGAGGAAATGCTTATGATAAAAGAGCTCTCTTTAAAATTGCAACATCACGTATCAGTAACTCTGCTACAAATCAACTTCCCTCACATACATCTGTACTAGAATTAAGTGAACGATTTAGCATTTTTTTTTGAGAAAATAAGCAATATTCGTACCGCTCTCGACTTGTAAATCCTCAAAATGGATTTTAGCGTCAATAAAATTACTACATCATGTTCTCGTAAAATATTTCAGCCCACTTTTCAGGAACAAGTCAGACAAATGATTAATGATTCGCCTTCTAAATCTAGCCTTCTTGATCCTATGCTAAGTTTTCTTTCCCACCCCCTAACCAGTAACCAGCTAACCTAGTGGGGCGGATATGTAACAATTTTTACTTAAAGTGTGCACTTCTGGATAGAAGCATGAAAATTTGCACAATGGGGTTTTTGAGTATGCTGATTTTAAAAATTGCGGGAACCACGATGTCACTTTAACGTTTCCCGCCAAAAAGCCGAAATTTCAAAATGGCCGCCATAAACACGTTTTTGCCCATAAATCAGATGTTAGTTCCCCGATTAACATGATCTTGGTGTCTATACCTATGTTCTTACTATACCTATGTTCTTAAGGTCAAGAAATCCAATAAAACATATGCCAAACATCATGAGATACATCTTACCCCCCCAAAAAAAATTCAAAATTTAAAATGGCCGCCACAAGAAAGCTTTTATACCATAAAACGGATCTAAGTGCCCAAATAGCCATAATCTTGGTCTCTAGACATATGTTTTTGAGGTCAATGTACCCAATAAAACCCACGTAAACTATCATAACATCTTCCCATGAAAAACCTAGAATTCAAAATGGCCGTCGCAAATCCATTGTTGGCTAAAAATGACTATCCAGCCATCATTCATTGGTATCTATACCTGTTTTATGGCAAGGAACCCAATAGAAAACATGAAATATCATGACGTACATTATATTGTGAATAGTAAAACAGATACAATCAAAATGCCCTCACAAAACAAGTTTTTGACCAAAAAACCTGCCCCAATCACCGTGACCTTACTATCTATATATACCAAGTCGGTAGAATACATATGAAATATTATGGTAAAAAGTTGAAAACAATTCCATATAATAGCATTTATTTGTCAGATCAAAGTATATCACAATTGAGCATGGTATACCTTTTTCAGGTAAAGCAGTCAAATAGTGTGTCATACATTATGTTAAAAATGATTACATGATCGCTGTCAGTATTTCATATGTTCAGATTTGCTTTATTCTCTGCTACACTGTCCGGAACAGAAGCACAACTGTGTACACTTGAGATTTGCGCAGACACACTTGCATCTTTTGTACAAGACTTTTGCATCCACATTTCAGCAGTTCCTGACAAGCTTTGGCTGCCTCTGGAAGAGTGGTCCAGCATGGAGTCCATGGGGAATCACCTCTTACTCCCTCCCAGCCCCATAAATCTGGCGATGGAACTTCAGGGTCTCCTATAAGTGACTGTCTCCAGATGTGCCCTGCCTGATAAACAGCCCTTTTCACATGCTGTTCCAGGGCATGTAACGTTGGAGGAATGTTTTCCATCTTACGGTTTTGAGTGAACAAGTGCTTCCTGGCTTCATTCACATGGTTGAGTGATGATGTTCGCTGATACACGAGAGCAACATATCTGTCTATTTGCTCCAAGTCGCTGGGGGAAACCTGGCATGGAGCATGGGATAACCGAGCAAAAATTGGTTTGAGATGAGGCATACTGCACCATACAGCCCAAGCGGTTCTCTTTCCAATTCCATGAAAGGCAGAGACAGTATCACATCCTGATATTGCGTGCAAGAATAGTAAACCCATGATGCGTCATTGCCTAATTCCGCTGCAATTAGGTGGCATGGGATGTAACGTAGTCTACCACCATGACCAAATGCTATCCATATTTCACAGTCCTGTAAACACTGGACACTGCAAGCGCAATAACCACCACATCAGTATCTGTTGCGTGTATCATCAGCTTGGTAAATCCATGATGGAACGCATGGGAAGCATGAAAAAGAAGCCGTGTGTCCGCTTCTTCGTGAGTGCAGGACAAGCTTGAATGGTCAGTCATGGGAGATGATACAACATTCTGGCCATGTGTGGAGATCACTTGCTTCTCTGGGGGAGGTTGAAACTCTTGTATTGCATTGGCTAGAAGTCGGAACAGGCTGTCTTTGTTTGCATCACAGCGAAGGAAGTTCTTCCAGTTTACAGGAATATTGGTGTTGTTGTCCACCCGGAGATGATTACCAGATCCACGGCTCTGTCGTGTTTGTGTCTTTAGGCTGTCCTCCCTGTAGACATCCCAGACAACATCTACACGAACAACGTCTTGTAACATGTGTTCTATGTAAGGCAAGAACACCAGTTGTGAATAGTCCTGGAATGTTTTGACAGAAAGTTTGACTTCTTTGGATCAAGCATGTGCACAAGGGCAGCACCGTCAACAATTTTGACGTCAACTTTGGAACAGATTCTGGTTGTGGTACCATTGTCTCCAGGCATCCCATCAAGTCAGATTTGCATGTTTGATGCATAATACCATTTGATGCCAATGATGGAGGCCAGGCATGATTTTCATGGCTGAAGAAGGCATCCATATCGCTTTCTCTAGCTTGACACGATATATACATCCGTGAAAAGAGACAAACATCACTATGCAGGCTGGAAATCTTGGAAGCGGACTTCGCAGGTTTCTTTCGTGAACTAGAATTTAACAAAGGCAGATTGTTCTTATGTATGGTGTCTTTGAATGCAGTGATTGTGCCATTGATACGCTTGGCAACAAATTTCTTGTACTGTGTTTTGCCTATGTCTTCTGCGGACCTTATAGCATTTACCACACTATCAGACATTATCACTTTGATGTCAAGTGCGTAGAGGTCTGTGCTTGTATCAGGAAAGGGGTTGCAAAGTTCATCCATTACATCAGTGACACTCTTGACGTGAGATAAGAAAGTCTACTGTACACTTGGTATTTGTTCATGGTGGCGTTCTGTGTCCTTCTTTTCCCTAGCATGTTTGTCATTATACTCCATTAGAAGTCTAGCTGTTTCTGGACCTGCCACCATCCACCTTGCTAGTGCTGCTTCATTTTCAGTGATACCTATTATGCCTCCATCTCCCTTCACCATTGCATTCAGCTGTTCATGAACTTGATCATGGGCTAGTGCTGAGAATTTGTGCATAGTTTTCTGTGTCACAAAGTTGCCTTTGAGGAACTCTACATGTGTGGTAGGGCAGTTAATCTCAAGGGATTGTAGGTCTCTCACATGAACGGTCATCCAGCGAGCATAGTGGTAGTGGTCAAGAGCGAACATCCATGGAATAATCTTTCCAAGTGACTGCACGTAGGCAACATATCTTTGCTCACGCTGTGATCTAAGGAACTGTAGGAAGAGAAGTTCCAACTGCCAGACTTTGTACCAGTAATCGAACTGAGGATGCTTTGAAGCCATCTGTTTACACCACTCATCATAGTGTATTTGTTCATCATCTGATGTGTTGATTTGATACTCAGCATATGACCTGTGAAGGAGAATGTACAGAGCCGCTGCGGCTGCTTGATGTGCCCACTGACCTCTGGATGTGTATGAACCTTTCTGCAGACCAGCTGCACGTCCCTCACTTGTAACATTGGCCGAAGTCATAACATAGGTCCAACCACTACCATCAAGCCAGTCGCCAATTACTTTCAACATGGCCATTTCTATATGGAGACCCCCCATCAGTACAACGTAATGTCTTTCACCATACTCTTCTGGCCATTTCCACTGAATTCGTTTTGCAATTGCATATAATGGCTGATCGACAGTGAGCAGTGGTATCTGGCCTGGGTTGACACGAACCGTGATCTGTTTGATGATATTCATCCCATGCTTGACCATAGCAGGTGAATGTGCTTGATCTCGAAATAATGGTAAGAGAGAGATAATTGCAGATGTCTTGGGTAGAGACACCTGTAAGCTGGTAAATAATTCTCATGTTCTCATGCAAAATTGTTTGTCCTGATTCTCCTAAATGTTTTTCATGCTCTCATGAGAACTTTTCTTTTCTCATGAGATTCTCATATAAGTTTGTGGTGGCCATTTTGAATTGAATTTTCAATTTTTTGGCAAGAAGATGGATCTTATGATGTTTCGCATGGGTTTTATTGGATTTCTTGACCTCAAAAACATAGGTATAGACACCAAGATCATGGCAATCGGGGCACTAACAGCTTATTTATGGGCAAAAACGTGTTTGTGGTGGCCATTTTGAATTTTGAATTTTTTGGCGGGAAGGGTTGGAGTGACATCGTGGTTCCCGCAATTTTTGAAATCAGCACACTCAAAAAACCCTTTGTGCAAATTTTCACGCTTCTATCCAGAAGTGCACACCTCAGTCACATATCCGCTCCACTAACCCCATCGTCGCGCTCCTGCATAATATACCTACCATCTCCCATGATGGAAGTGCATGTGTCCTCACATACATCTGTACAAGAATGAAGTGAACGATTTAGCTCTTTTTTTTTTTCGTTGAGTGAACGACTTAGCATTTTTTTCGTTGAGAAAATAATGAATATTCGTACCGCTCTCGACTTGCAAATCCTCGAAATGGATTTCAGCGACAATGAAAACACTGCATCATGTTCTCTTAAAACATTTCAGCCCACTTTTCAGGAACAAGTCAGACAAATTATTAATGATTCGCCTTCTAAATCCAGCCTCCTTGATCCTATGTTAAGTTTTCTTGTAAAGCTATGTAATGAGGAGCTCCTGCTTCTCATAACACGAATAATAAACCTTTCTCTTGAAGCAGGCCATGCCATTCAGTCACTTGCAGCGGTTGGTTGTGACTCCTCTTTAAAAGAAAAGCACACTAGATCCTGAAATACTGAAGAACTTCAGACCAGTGGCGTGGTGGGTCATGTTTCACTGTCTGTCCGTACGTCGTACCTGTGTTCTCGTCTGGGTCGTATTAGGCGTTTCGTGATAGCATTGTTACTATCATAACCGAATACGCAGGCGACGACCCCGTCATTGTAATTGTGCGTTCACTCGTCGTTGTTCTATTTGTTTGTCTACCAACTGTGGTGTAGCGGTTATCATACCTGTCTACAGACCACGAGGCCCTGGGTTCAAGCCTGGGTTGGGTAGACACGCCAGTGCACCACAACTGGTTATCATAGACTTGGTTGTCGATGTTATGTCTGTCCGTACGTCGTACATGTGTTCTCGTCCAGGTCGTATTAAGCGTTTCGTGATAACATTGTTACTATCGTAACCAAATACACAGGCGACAACCCCGTCATTGTAATTGTGTGTTCACACGTCGTCGTCGTTCCATTTGTTTGCCTTAGAATATTTTTAAGCAAATGCTAGTTGACACCATTTGTCCATAGGTCCACCTGCGCTTTGACACAGCAAATGTCTCACACACAGTCACTGAATGTGTGCGTCAAGGGCGGCGGAAGTGATTCGTTATTGTGTTTTCGGAAGTGAATGATTTCTTCGCTTGATATTTTTTGTCATGTGAGGGGTTATAAGCACGGACGCAGTGGAGCAAGGGGGTGGAGGGGGAGGCGGTCAGATCTTCCTTGCCCTTCAACGCACATGGGGGGAAAATCCCTCCAAATCACGGGGAAAGAATTATTTTATTTTTTAATTCTTTTCTCTCCTTGCCTGTTTTTCACAGAGGGGTTAGTACGAAGATCCAGCTACCAGATATTTTTTACCCTTATTCTTTTGATATTGTTTTTATCTGTGAAATATTGTCGACGCCCCTGTGTATAAACCTACCATATGCGCCAATTCGTGAGCAATTGAATACGCCACATACTGTTGCGTGTCCCTTGCGGACGAGTCCTTGTCGTCACGTAATAAATAGCCTTCACGAAACGTGATAATACCCCAGGTTTCCATGGCCCACCCAAGGTGATCCGGTAACACGATTAAATCTGCCGGAAAAAACAAAAAAAAAAACACAGAAATTCATTCAGTGGCAAATTTTGATGCTCCTTGATTAAAGGAGACATAAAAGTCTGATACAATCATTATTCCATATGATATATGATACACATCTTAATCAACTACCAAAAAAAACAAGTCAAAATCGTATTTTTATCTCAAGTTATTGATGTTTGAAGTTTACACATGGAGGCTGCCATTTTGTTCAATTCTGTATTACAATATTGTGTATGATGACATAATTTTCCCAATTGGGGCATAAGGAATTTAATGTATTTCTTTATCAATGTGATTAAAGTTTTTTTTCCAAAATAATGTGACACAAAGTTTTAGAATGTTTTGTTAATTTCATGTGTACACAAAAATTTCCTTGACCCTTACATAAGAAAAAAAATCTCATGACCTAGAAATCTTGAGGTAGATTATAAAGAAATATAAAGCATTCCAACATCCTGCTGGGCTGAAGACATTATATTCTGCATGTTTTTAAATCAAAATGGCGGCTCCATAGTAATATTTAGTAGTAGAATTAAAGTTTTGATTAATCATAAAATTGTGTTAGATTGATTAAGAGGTATGAGACTTGGTCAGAAAATTTGTTATTTTTATTCCATAATGTCTCTGTCTAGTTATAAAAAGGAATCAGAGGATGAAATTTCCGAACTTTTTGCTGACGACATTGACATTTTTATGTAATTACTCTGTACGCGTTTACACAGGCATTTCTGCGGTGGTCTACAAGTTGCAATGTTGATATTTAAATAAATTTGCGGACGCCACAGGAAGTGGTTATTGTGAACTTCAAAATAACGCGATTTTCAAACTGTTCCAATTATCATTTTGGAAAAATGGGGGTTACTAAGTATTCAGTGAGTGTCAAACATTAGTTTAAAACAAACTTGCTTCTTTTTGTCACCAGCCGTGCTAGTATCATCGTATGCGAAAGGTACCAGGTTCGATTCCCACCGCGAGCCTTGCATAGAGGTATTTCATCACGTGACTCTAACTCATCTGGAAGCCATTTGCCGGGAAAGCGTCGTTGCGTTTCACGCATCTACACACAGCTTAGTCACATCACACGTACAACAAACATACTGCCTGCTAACCTACCTACCAGTTCAGCGAATGTTACTGTTTTTGTTCGCGGCGGCGATTTTACTTCATATTTTCCCAATGTTTTATATATTCACTGGGTATACGAAGAGTAACTTTTTACGTGAACGCCATCTGAATGTTCGTTATACGCAAACAAAGCCTACATACCTGGCATAAAGTGCTCACTGCAAATCCTATACCGAAGGTTAAAAGACGTTGCGTCGTACAGCAGAAACCCACTTCGAGCGTCGATCAGGATCAGATGGAAATCGAGAAAACGTCTTTTTATTTCCTGGCACACGTCTATTAGTGCAACCAACAGCACAGCAAGATTCCGGCATAATTATCTTACAAAAATTATTTTGTATAACATCATGCAAGCGTTTGTAAGTCGAAAAAAGTGTGCAGCAGACGATCGTTCTCGCCCGACAAAATGGAAATGTAAACAAAGTCACGTGAACTCATGACGTCAGCTGAAACGCCCTAATTGTGTACTTGAGCAACTGCTTGCTCCAGTTCGCTCAGCTATAAAATGAGTACCAGCATTGTTGCGATGGACTGGCAGACTGACGTCCTATCGAGGGAAGTCATCTCACCTGCTGAAAGTCATCCGGGGATAGCACTGCCTATGGGCGTTCATGACTCTGGCTAGCATGGATCATTTACTTGTCGCTTGTTTGCACGGGCTCTAAAGCTAGCTCAAATTTAGGTCTGAATTTTGCCTTTTTCAAATTTTAGGTAGCGTTTATGAAATATAACAAAGTTTCAAGCCCTACGGTTAAATGCTACATATATGTCCCATACTTTAGTTACGGCCTAAAACCTCTAAACACCTCCTAGTTGTTTATTTTATAGAGTATTCAAGAAATTAACATGTGACGTTTTACAGAAAGGGAAGGGTTTACAACTTTGCCGTGCATGAAGTGTGTGTCGTGCAGTCAAATGTTCATTTTATATGTTAAGTATGGAAAAGGATCCCAGACTGCTCATGTGCCACAGTGTGGCATCAGGGAGCATCAGGAAAGTGACAATCCTGTTGACATCCTGCCAAAAAGAGGAAATCGAGATAATTATAAACTCACTATGAATTTTCTTTGGAATTTTTATTTTTCCGTAAGAACTGCACATCTGATGCGTCATCCAACCACTCGGCAATCGTCACGTGATCAAATGTTGGAAGCAGGATTGGTATATCGTTCAAACACAAACAGCCACATTGGTTTAAAAAAAAATCCAAATTAAAGGAAAGGTATCGTCCCATAAATACATTCAGAAGTGATCGCTGCCGTGCTGGTGACGTCACTTTCGGTTTTTCAATTTTTCCTATTGACCGCGAGAAATACGCAATGTTATCAATCACACCGTGGCAGTCGCCGGACCAAACTTGTGAGTATCGGTAACGTTGCAGATTTCTCGTGATCATCTTGAATAGGAAAATTGAAAACCAAAATGACGTTATCAGTAAGGCAGTGGTCACTTTTGAATTTATTTATGGGACGATACGTTTCCTTTAAGCTTAAAAGCCGAATTGTAATCAAGTCAAAAACTTTCAATTTTGAAAGGGATCCGTCGGCCATTTTGAGTGTCCAGGAGAAATCAAGAAAAGGCAAAAAATGATTACAACAAAATAAATTGTCCTAAAAATGCTATTATGATTTAAGAAATCACATGTATGATATCACGTTGTCCGAACGTCGTCAGAAAATTACTTTTCTTTTTATTCTCCATCAATGACTTTAAGAAAAGGCCAGATTCAGGCCAGATAAGATATTTTACATCCAAGAAAGTCTCCAAAAAGGCATAAAACAAACAAACAACCCCAAATGATTAAATTCAATATCAAAAAAGCCACGTGCGATGTTATCAGTCACACATTCGCCGAACCAAACTTGTGCTATCGGTCAGTCCGAAAGCATGCCTATTAATGTAAACATTTTTAACACACGAGAATATTGAAATCATGCAGCAATATTGCTCAGATGTTGCGATAAAATGTCATAGTTTCTATTTTATGTACTTGAAATATTAAAAATCATTGTGTTGAAAAACATTTTAATGGCCGTTTCGCGCCTAAAAGCCTAGCTCTATTGTCTGATTGTCTATCTTATCTAATATTTCGCAAACGGCGTGATGAACATATCAAATGGGGTGGAAAAGTTGTAGCTATGACAGTAATAAAGGTATTTTCAGAAGTTTTTATTTTCCCCTATCAAAGATATTTTTCCCACACGTATTTCAAATTTGAAAAATGTAACATTGCATAAGGCTTAAAAGTTAGGATAGCAAAGGATTATGGGAAATATCACAAAATGTCGGCTTCCATGTAACAAAATGTTCCCATTAATACGAACATGTATGTTCCCATTAATAGGCATGCTACCGGACTGTCGGTCACGTTGCAGATTTCTCGTGATCAATAGGGAAAATCGAAAACCGGAAAGGCAAAAATAATCCAAAATTGAATATAAATCAATAAATCGTCCTAAAAATGCTGTTATGATTTAAGAGAAATATTTTTAAGAAAACAAAAGAAGAAATATCACGTTGTCCGAACTGCATTATAAAATGTTTTACTTTCTTTCCATCAAAGGCTTTGAGCAAAGGCCATAATTAAGCCAAATAAGATATTTTTCAACCAAAAAAGTCTCCACTGAAACATGCAAAAAAACCTAAATGATTAAATTTAATATAAACACATAAAGCCACATTTTCAGTAAAAGCCTAATAACCTTTTTTGCGACCAAACAAGTCGAGCCAATGTACCAACTCTAGTCAGTTGGAATTACTGGACATTTGTGTTTACTGGTTTGTATTACCTATTGTTGAGCTTCACCACGTTTCTTTCCGCACGGTTTAAGCGGAATCTCGTGTCCCTTGGGGCCGGGCGACCGGTGTAAAAGTAAGTTTTGCCCTTGGAGCATGGGGCCCTTGTGCCATTAGCACAATGGTAAAGTTGGTCCAACTCTGGCTTGTGGGAACGCCCATATCTTAATTCTAGTATGTTTTAAGAATACAACATAGTTGATAATTGGTTTAATTACTCTTTATTCTTACCTAACTTCGGCAAGGAATACATCATTTCGAAATGTTGTTCATAGAAATCAGTGATATTAATTGCAAGTTGTAAAGCGAAGGCTGCTCGTTCAATTTGGAAATCTGGCGCGTACACACGAACCTGCGAAAGAAGACCCGGAAGTTAAAGTTTTTCTTTTTCTTTTTTGTCTTCTCTTATCCGACTTCATATTTGTTTTCTTCAAACTACAGCCTTCTTTATGAACAAGACCGTAATTCCTGTGAGTGGAGACTTTGTGAATTAATCAGGAAGGGAACACAAATTGGACAGTCTCCGATCTGTTCGTATAGCATCCACCAGTCCACAGGGGTTTGGAACTTATCTTTCGCTTTTCTGAAAAATATGGTTTGGGAAGGGCACAGTGGCGGCACCAGAATTTGGTCATGGGGCAAGAGAGGGGCAATTTTGTCTCATGGGAGGGGGGGGAGGGGGAAAATATGTTATTAAGTTTACAAAATTTTCTGGGAAAAGTGGGGGCAAAGTGATCTCGTGGGGGAAAATGCCCCATTCCCCGTAGCGCCACCACTGGCGAAATTCAAAGTTTTTACCACGAAACGCATAGTAATTCATGCGTTTCAAACATCAAAATATTCAAAATGCAATGAGTTTGCAAAATGCAACTCCCAACTGTGGCAGGGTACCCTCCCCAATTCTCAGAAATTACGACAATAAATAGGATTACAAGATTACAAATTAGATAAAACAAGAAAATTTACCCGAAGCCCTCGGGTGGTAAACCCCTCCGTATAACTGTAGTCACATACAATGAAACACAATAGATAGATGCTCATCTTCACTGACTTGTTAAATGTTGTCACCGTCTCGGTTTGGCCATCTGACGACTCTCGTGAAAACGTACTCTGTATCACAAAGAAACAATTCATTATAAATACTATATATTAAATGACGATCGACTTCGAGCAGGAGACCAACAATGTGACACGCCCTGTCAAGATATCTCGAAATAATTCAAATAACACTTCCGATAACCGGTATAATAAAGTATTGTCTCCCCCCCCTCCTCACCTCCTAATCAGATTGGCCTATGACGGGAGGGAAATTGATTATCGTTATACTTACATCTGTTCAAAGAAGGGACAAATTCTCAAGTTATAAATTATTTTAGCAGAAACGAAAAAAAGTCGCACTGAGAAATCAAACAAAGTCGCAGACGCAAAAAGGTCGCACAAACCAAAAATAAAAGTTATAGAAACCAAAAACAAGAAAGTAATTCACAGAGTTGCTGATCTAATCACCTTAAGCACACAGCATAGTGGAGGAAATAGCTAATTATAATAACTATTAAAATGAATGGTTAAAAGGGGTCGCTAGCTCTGTGACCTTTGAACTTTTGACCCCAGAGTTTACGAGGACACAAGTTCATGTACCACGTGATGTAAACATAGCATTGGTATAGGTCTTGCAATCTTGCAATTTAATGTGGCACAAAACCAAATTAGTACATAGTTACCTCCTAAAATCACATATTTGACATCTGACCCTTGACTCTAATTACTGAAACAACTTCTGAATTTGTTTCACATTTATCGTACCCTACCGCATGACACCATTCATAATCACGTCACACTTACTATTCCATAACTATAGGGGAAATGGTGAAAAGTGGTCAATAGCTCTGTGACATTTGACTTTTTGACCCCAGGGTCTACGGGACACAAATTCATGTACCAAGGTATCATGGTACAACATAGGGTTGGTATAGTCCTTGTACTTTTTAAGTTTAAAATGATATCAAATTTTGCATAAAAAAACACTTATTTGACCTTTCTCATGACCTTTGACCTTTTGATCTCCAATTATTTTTATTTTTGTGTTAGAATGTTAAACCCTACCCACCTATGCAATTTGTAAAGATACTAAGTAATTCCTTTAAAAGATTCAGCCATCACCAAAAACCTGTTTCATTTGACCTGTGGCCTTTTATCTTTGTACCCCAATACTTTGAAGACAAAAGTTTTGGGCCAGGGTACCCCGTCCACCAATTTTGGTTCATGTGTGTATTATTTTTTCAGTTATAAGCGACACAAAATTAATTGTTGCATACGCACACACACACACAGACTTGGACAGACGCAAAAAACACCAAATTTTGTCCCGCTCCAAAAACTTATGACCCCTAACCCCTAATATGAGGTCATCATATGGGTCCCACCAGTCCCCCTAATATCAAGGGGGTGGCCATGTAGTGTAGGAGGTATATGCAGTTATCTGCGTATACAGCAAAG
>JAIGNY010003850.1:742500-1000000 GCA_020152595.1 Chiridota heheva
AGAGGCGGGACGGGGGTAACCCATATTATTTTGATATTCTTTCCCCCTTGCACAGCAGTACGTAAACGCAAGAGAAATATGACCCTTCCCAGAGTGCCTCCTCTTGAAACCTAAATACCCCTCCCCCTAAAAAAAAAAAAAAACCAATAAATAAATAACAATAATAATAATAATAATAAACTAGTTTCGGGACTGTTGATTATAATCATATTATTATTCTGTTATAACTGTTCCTTATAATTGTGGAATGTGCGTAAACTTTTGAAAAAAATATTACAAGAGTGCCCCTTTTAAAATGAAGTGCCTCTTAATTACTGACCCAATAGTAGGAAACTGGTGATTATTGTCAGTTCCATGTACGGCAGGAATGTGTCCCCATTTCTAAAAAATTTAGTGTTCTTATATATTTTACTTTGTTGTTCTGGGCTTCCTTATTCTATCTACAGACTGGGGCAAGCATGACTTGGAAAGTGCCCCACTTGTTGAAAACTTCCTATGGGCCGAAAGTTAACCAACAAAATATATTGATTGAAATAGTGCCACGGCAATGCCATGCTGCCGTGGTGGATACTACGGTCATAATGATAGTATGACAGTTGTTATAATTTATGAATATATGCATAACTGTTCGAGTCTGACTGTTCCTTCCCGCCCCTTCTACTCTTTTAGAGATAGGACCCTTGTTACATCATTGGTTAAATCTCGACCCTATATCTGTACCTATCAAAACGAGACACATTTACCTCAGTAGCAGATCTAAGGACACCGAGGCTACCTCCCACCCCATTCATGATTTTATCAAATAAAAAAAGAAGTCTGTGTAAACTGGTAAAACATAATTAAAATGCGTTATAATCAGCTTCATTTTGTATTAAAAACAGTCAACCGCATTCATACGCAGGATTTAGTGCAAGAAGAGATTTTTTTGTAATTGAAAAAGATTGTACTATTTCTCTCCCCCAACCGCTCCCTTTTTCGGTGGGCAAATCCCGCTTATGACAGCATGCCTCTAGAAAACAAGTTGCATAAAGGAATCTGCACGCACAAGTCGCTACAGTGCCAAAGAAAATCCTTAATCCATACAGTTGTGACTTACCTCTGCTTTGTTAAAATGCTGAGAGATGAAACGAACATAAATATCCACGAAGACTGTAAAACTTCAGAAATAGATCCTCTTCTTCAAAGATATTGTTCCGAACTGCCGAAGGCACGCGCACCTATTTCACCAGACTAACCATAGGATTCTAGCAGAACTCGATCCTCGTTCTTTGGGCGACGGTTGATCCCACTCCACAATCCCACCTATTCGGATTTAACACGGTGCGATAATTAAACTTGACCGTGACTTGTATGCTACGGAATCGAATCAGTTACCCATGACGTAATTGCAAACGACCCGACGACGGTCGGTGCAATAATAAACAGATAAAGTACGTGATTTCCTTATCAAGGGACGCTGATGTTTGAATTGAAAGCTTAGATTGATAAATAACATAGAAAAATTGATTCCAAAAAGGTTAATAATACTTCCTGACAAACAATTTCAGTCTTTGGTCTCCTTTTGCAGATGATTTATATTATCCACGTTAATGCAGGGAAATTATGAATTCTTTACAACTACATAGTTTAATAAGATTAAAATGCACCTGTGTAAAAATTTTGATGAAAATTGAAATTATAAACATTTCAAGGATTTCAATTTTATGGTTTGAAGTGCCCTCGAAGTGTGAAAGGTTCTTGCTCGAACTAAATCTACCCTAATGGGAATGTTATGACCTCGTGTGCCCAAATATTAATCTAAAGATATAGAAACATGTAGGTACATGTCAACATTAGATGCATTCATTTTAAAATATACAAAAATCAAAAGTTTTTTTAAAGATGTGATGCGCCTGATGACGTCAACACGTCGGTGACTGTGCAGCAGATTCAGACCCCGTGACTTTACACCCCTCACACACACACACACACACACACACACACACACTAATTTTAACCCTATAGCTGCAATGACTAATGGCGTAGTAATAGAGGCAAAAAGGCGTTGGTGTAACCAGAGAGTGTGACGTCATTCGGCCTATATTTTATATACGTAGTTTAGGGCAAAGACGTCACGCTCTCTGGCGTAACCCTGTAACAAGAAATCTATGTGACAGTTGCATGCGGTAAAGCTTCAGCTTTCCAATCTAGCGTCCCATGTTCGATTCCCTGTGCCACTTAATAAAACGGCCGTGGACGTCTTGACGTATACTTCAATGGAAGTATTGGGACGTTACAAACCTTGGTAAAGAACAATAGCAACATGCACCGTAGCACGAATCTTCATACTCCAACCAGAGAGTGTAACGTCATTCGGCCTATATTTCACGCCCTCTGATCCAACTCATTGCTCTGAATCTCTGATTTAAGAGTATGAAGGATTACATACATAACAATTTTACACGCTTAAGCAAAGTCAACGGGCTTTAACGTGTGTTTTAAAAAATGACCCAGGAGTTCTGGGCAACTTGGTTTTCGGTATATGAAGACTTCCATATTTTTACATGAAAATCAGCACACGGAAACTTGACTAATTGGTTTTACACCTAGTAAATATTGTAATAACTCAATTGCTTTCCTAATAAAATACACATTTTTCGTTCAAAAATAAAGTTTCGACAAATTTTCTACGAGCGTCTTGACAAAAAATGTGATACGCACGTACATTTTCCCCAACCAATAAGAAGATAGGACGCCTGTGTAAAGAAACGATTGGCATAATTTGAGTGCGTATCTGCATCGCCTGTGTAACCCTGGGCGTGTGAACGCACCATGTGCGTCCTACGTGCGTGTTACTTATGTTGGGGCGTACAATTTGTATGTAGTAATGTTAACAAAAGAATAAGGGCGTTGAGGTACGTAGTTAAATTAGAATAATAGTGCGCAACAACGCAATTTTTGCGTCTTGTAATGAACGGGCAGTGTAGTTTTTGTTGTGTGTGCGCCCGTTTTGGTCACCTCTTTTTTTAGCTTACACCCGCGCGGTTGCAACATTAGTTGCAACGCTAACGTCCTGTGCGCAAGGCACTGAATTTCTTGCAGAAAATTCACAATTTGTATTCTTTTTTCACAAGGAATTTGGGAAATTTACCAAAATGTAAGTTGAAACCAGTTGTTTAGCTTCATGTGAAATGGTTTACATTAGACAATAGTTAGGGCGTCGGTGTTAATTTTCATGCTCTTTTGTGACCACTGCACTGTAGGGGAGGTTATGTTTTAGCGATGTGTCTACTAGCACCGTGGTTGACACGATCAATACATATACATAACCTCTTCTATACAGAAGCGAGTAAAATTTGTATGTTCATACACTAAATCAGAGATTCAGAGCGAAGGAGTTGGAATAAAAAATTCGTACATGCACTGGCACTGGTGTACCTTCAATGCATGAAAGCAGCACAGGTATAATGGGCGCTATTTCAGTTTTATTTCAACATTTAAAGAAGAAACAAAATCATCGCTCAAATGTTTGTGATTTAAAGAATAACTCAAAGGTGAACACTTTTCCAAAAATCGTTTCTGAATTTTTACTTGAAAAAAAAACAACTGTTTAAAATCTTCGTTCTTACATTATAACCAATAGGCGGGGTGTAAATACCAGAAAAAGAGAGAAGAGGGGGGGAGGTGTCAAAAAAAAAAATGAGACTTGTCGGTAAAATTTGAGATTAGTCAGTAAATCTGGTATCAGGTTGGTAAAAATACCGATTTTGATAATTAATTTTTTTACAGGAAGGCAAGTTTTTTTTTTTTTTCAAGAAGAGGATTTAATGTAAATTTATCAAAGAATATGGAGACCAATGGTTTAAGAGGCAAATCTTTTAAATTTAAAGGAACACTTGACCGAAGAGTGAGGGCGAATTTCAAGAGACTCACAATATTCAGCAAAGCTTATTGACCCTCGTGGAGAGCTACACAACTTCTTTCTAACACCAATTGTTATACCGAATAGTTATCTAAATTCATAAATATTAAACAATAACATTTTATCACTTTTTGGAGAAAAAGGAAATTTATATTTGGAAAAATTTTCCAAAAGACACTTATGGGTCTAGTCCACCTTTAATTAAAGGCGACATAAACTCAAAACTCTTACCTAGAGATTTATGACTGTATGACTGAGTAATACAATTGAAAAATAAACCAACCATTAAAAACAGCATCTTTGAGAAATATTACCATGGGTTTTTTTTTTTTGTTGATATTCCCATGTTGTTTTTTTTATATAAATATTCCCATGGTTTTTGTAAAATTTTATTTGAAAGAGCATACTTTTGGAGCCAATTTGGTACAAAAATCAGGTTGATATTATAATCCGTTCAGGAGATACGGATTTTTAAATATTTCCCAATTGCATTTTAAAAATATTCCCATGGCTCTTTGTAAAATGTTATTTAAAAGAGCATACTTTTAGAGCCAAGTTGGTACAAAATTAGGTTGATATCATATTCCGATCAGGATATAGATATAGATTATTAAAGATTTCCCCAAGTGCATTTTACAGTTTTTGTACATTGATGAATTCGTACTACATGCACCGGTACTACTGGTGTACCTTCAATGCATGGAGCAGCGCAGGTATAATGAGCGCTATTTCAGTTTTATTTCAACATTTGAAAGAATAAGCAAAATCATCGCTCAAATGTTTGCGATTTAAAGAATAACTCAAAGGTATACACTTTTCCAAAAATCGTTTCTAAATTTTTACCTAAAATAAAAATGTTTAAAATGTTCCTTCTTACATTATAATCAATAGGCGGGGGTGTAAATACCGGGGGGTGTGAGGTGTTAAAACAAAAATGAGACTCGTCGGTAAAATTTGAGATTAGTCATTAATCTGGTATCATGTCGGTAAAAATATCGATTTTGATAATTAACTTTTTTACAGGAAGGCAGTTCCTGATGTCATAGAGACAATTCCATTGCAAATGTTTATGTATTTCTTTTAACGTTAATTGTGGTTGTTTCTGTATGATTAAGAACAATTTTCCAAAAGTTATTGACGTAAGGTATATTTGGCAATGTAATATAAATACCTAACTTTCATCAATTTATTTTTCTAGCAGGTCTTACTAATAAAAAAGAATGATAGATTTTAATAAAATACATCAACTTTGTGGGAGAATGTGTTGCTGTGATGTCATACTGAGCCTTTTCCTATTCATTTATTGGCTTTTTTTGTGAAGTTCACTTTAAAATTTGAATATCTCCTGGTAAGAATAATATATCAACATGATTTTTGTACTAAAATCTTTCAAATATTTGTCTCTTTCTTATCAAAGGTTACGAAGAACATGGGAGTATTCCTTTAAAATCTCACTTCGAGTGGCAACTTCAGTCATAAATAACTTACGGTCGGAGCAAGGAATTGCAATAGATCAAGTTATTTATGATTCAGTTGCCACATGTATGGAGGCTGCCCTGTTGTCTTACTGTGGTTCATGACATCGTTAACCCTTATACTTCAGAATTTCTTCAAAATCAACTGTAAAATTTTCATTCCAGAATGCTTTAAAAGGAATGTTTTGTGGTTTCTATCAATATCATCATGTGCAAATAAAAAATAATAGGCACATAGAAAGTTATACAAAAAAAAAAATTATAAAGAAAAACATTATATTTTCAAGATGTCATTTTGTCAGTTTGTACTGGGTGCAAACATGGTGTATGCTTTTGAAAAGTGTGTGTGTGTGTGTGTGTGGGAAGGCGGGGGGTGGGGGGTGTGGGTGGGGAGTGGGGGGTTTGGGAGGTAGGGGTCAAGACCTCTTAGGGAATTTCTCAAAGCCATACAAATATGTCATGGCCCCCGACATAGGGAGCCGGGGGCCATGGCCCCCAATAATTTTCAAAGCAATGGTTTTCAAATAGGCCTTATTTGTGTTAATTATTACAAAATTCATTAGGACTCTACCTTACATAGGCTCTTTGTCCAACATGTCCAATTGGCAATTCACAACATCGGTCTTTACCCCCACCCCCTTCCATCCAATATGAAACCTGTTTCGTGGGCTCTGATGTCCCGCCCAGTCTGTAGATATAATTACTGATTTCAAAACAAAGTAAAATGGGCCTTCATTTTGAAAGGGGCACTTTTGCAAATTAAAAAAAAAAGTGTGCACACATACATTCCACAAATTCTTGCACCTTTGACAGTAAGTAAGGGGCACTTTTCAGTTTCAAAAGTGGCACTTTTGTCATTTTTGGAATAGTCGAGGGACGTGCCCCCTTGTTCTCCTGGTTCCTACACCTATGGGCGCAAAAACAAAATGGCACCTCTCACAGATGTAACGATTGACAAAATTAATTAAATTAATTATTTCAAAATAATAAGTCAGATTGCTTTTGAAGAAGGTTTATATTCAATTTTGTCAGATGACTTTATAAATATTATTTCTATTACTTGTAAAAAGCAAAATCTGGGGTTTATGTCTCCTCTAACAGTTTAAGAGATTTTTTTGTTTCGATGACAAAAATTCCTGTTGACATTGATACAAAAATGGCTTTTTCATGACTCATTGACATTTTGACATTATAGAATACAGTCAAATACTACTGTACAACAAAAAGATGCGAACAAAAGAAAAACTGGAAAAGTGACAAAAGGTATCATACAAGTTTTTAACATACAACTCAATATACTGTTATTATTGATTAATTGCTGATCATTTCAGTCCTCGAAGCCTTGAACAGCTGTAACAAGAACTGCTTAAAGGATTAGTTTAGGGGTCCATCTTATTTGAAAGAGGACGTCAAACGAAACAAAATGGTGAAGAAACCATTCAAGAATTTATTCCGTTACCTGGTTACCTGGTTATGGAGATATTCAAGTTTAAAGCTCTGTCAGAGAGTATATATATACGTATAGTATAGGGCGAATGACGTCACGCTTTCTGGCTCTGTCTTATCTGTGTAGAAATGAAGCAGATAAGCAGATAAGTGTACTATGGAAGGTTGGTGTCCTTATCTTCACATCTGCACATGCTTACCAATTGTTAATGTATTTAAAAGAAAGTTTATTACATTTCTTTACTACTAAAATTTTTTTCCTCGAACTTTCTTCAGGTGGTATATTATAAATACCTTACTAGATTCAGTTTTACTACTTTTCTGGCATATCCCATGGTTTTTAAGCCTCAAAATATAATAGAATACACAACGACTTTGAGGAGTCTGAAGCTATTACATCACAACTAGTCTGCTTTCAGTCGTTTCTACACAAATGATACCAAACTTTAAACTGAGCCTCCTTAACGGAATAAGATATTTGAATGCTTTCTTCATTATCTTATTTAATTTGAAGTCCTCTTGCATATAAGATAGACTTACGTGACCACTGAACTAATCCTTTAAAGGTCAAAGTCTATGGGCAGATGGACATTTAACAATTCTTCTGATTGAAAGAGTGTTATCATCCGAACAGATCAATTTTTGATTAAAAAAAAAAAAAAAAAGACTTCAGTTTTTGAGTTATGGCTGATCAAAGTGAAATAAGTTTTTAATTCGTGAGAAATTTTTGAGTTTGTGTGATGTATGCATGACTAGTGATTGGGCAGACAGCTGAAACCTTTATGTAATTCTTTAAATTTCATTCCTCAATCTCAGTCACTAAAAATGATGGGAAAGCAAGGGCGTATAGGAAGCGGGGGCCTCCACTTATTGGGCTTATTTGTACCCTCTGTGAAATATATCAACCTTTTCAGCGCTTGTTCTTCTGATTTATTCGATTATAATTTATGATACCTCGGTCTCATCCGGGGAACGATTTTAGTTTCCCCAATTATAATCATTTGAATTGACCACATTTGGACGTAAAATGTAGCATTACATCGTATACACCAACGTAGCGCCTGCGTATGTGTTACATACAGCATGCAATTAGTACGTGTACATGCAGGTGACAGGTCACTGCACTGGGTGTATGTACTGCCACGTACGTACCATGGAGTTTGAATGGTTTAAAATCAACACAAATTTCCAAAATGTAAATAATGAAAAAAAGACAATTTCATATTTGTTTAAATCTATTCAGATGAGTATTTGCAGGGTTTCCCTGCAAATTGAGAAAATTCGAAGAAAATTGTGGAGTTCATGGGCGAAGCCTTGGAAGCCGCGGCGTACTAGATATTTGAAATTGGGGGCCAGATTTTATCATTTGCCTCAACAAAATGTATCTTATCACGATCCAAAAACCATTTGTAAAGGCGGAAGGGGAGGGGGTCGTTAAAATTATTGGAGATATTGGTAAAATTTGCCAAACATTTCCCAACAATGTAAAAAAATGAAGGAAATTTCTGAAAATTAAAGAAAAATGAAAGAAATTGCACAAACATTAAGCAAATTCCCTGAAAAAGAAGGAAATGTTACGAAATATGAAGAAAATTACAAATAGTTGAAAAAATTCTTAAAATTAAAGGGAATTACACAAAAATTCGAAAGCAGATTTCACGAAAATAAAGGAAATTTCCCGAAAATGAAGGAAATTTTACGGAAAATGAAGAAAATTACACAGAAATTGAAGAGAATTTCCTAAAAATGAAGGAAATTGCACCAAACTTGAAACAACTGTTTCAAAAAGGAAAGAAATTGCACGAATTTTAAAGCAAATTTCATGAAAATTTAAGACAACTTCCTAAAAATTGGAAGGAATTTCCTGAAAATAAAGGAAATTGCACAAAAAATTGAAGCACATTTCACGAAAATGAAGTAAAATTTACGAAAATTTAAGAAAATTTCCCAAAAATTGAAGACAATTAATTTCTTAAAAATAGAAGATTCTTCCAAACTGCCAAAAATGTATGAATTTCCCGAAAATGAAGGAATTTGAACGAAATTTAAAGGAAATTGCACGAAAATCGAAGCAAATTTCCCAAAAAATCTGCCATGGAATCTGACTGGCTGACTGGACTTATTAAAATCAATTCGTTATAACCTTTATTATTGGTGGCCCCCCACCCCATTAATTTTTTTGGGGCGGGGAGGGGACCCCCTGGCCCCCGATTTATACGCCCCAGCCTGTTTGGAAGCGTGGGTCCAGGGACGAAGATTTCTTGAATATGATGCCCCACAATGGTTTCAAACTAATCAACACCAAATTTCCAAAATGTAAGTGATCTGGTGATGAAAAGAAGACAATTTCAGATTATATTGTTAACAAGTTAATATCTACTTGAAAGAAATACCATTCGAAACAGTCAGAGGAGAAATTTCCCCTGAAAATTCGGTCAAAATTGTGGACTCATAGGCGAAGCCTTGGAAGTGGTCTAGGGGCGCGACGAAGCTCCGGAATTTCTGAAGATTTTTGTTTTTGATATCCAAAAAATAGTTTGAAATCAACACAAAGTTTCAAAATGTAAGTGATGAAAAGAGGACAATTTCAAATTCGAATGTTAAAATCTATTCAGAGAACTGGATAAGCATTTAGGTTACTATTTCTTAACAGGCATGGGGTCAGGAGAAAGCCCCCTGAAATTAAGAAAATTTACATCTAAAGTTTTATTGTTTTTGATCAGTTGATGCCCCAAAATGTCTGAAAATCAACACAAACTGATACATTTTGAAATTCCGCTGAAAATTGAGAAAAAGTCAAGGATGAAGTCTGAGGGGCCAAGTGGTAAATGGGCCTGAAAATTGTATAGTTTTTGATGCTCAAAAATGGCTCTTGACTTTAACCTATGTGAGCTGGCATCTTTCCTATATACTAAAATATGCAGTTGCCCAATCCGAACCCAGTCAGTGTCATTCCAACTGACTAAGTCGAGTGGAGATGATTCTGATATCTAGATGATTCAGTCATGATTGAGATGTATCTCTGATTTAAACAGATCATACAGTTATCCGATATTTAAAATCTCTGCCCGACCAAGTGCCCAAGTATGATGTTGTCAGCATAATGCCGTGTCAGGCTGAGGAGGGTATGATTCTGATATAACGATTAGGGCATGATTGAGATGTATCTCCTGATTAAACAGTAGGCCTACATTTGACATTTTACGTCACTGTCTAACTTAGTGCCCAAGTAAATGTTGTCAACATCATCAGATGATGTGCCGAGTCGGCGGTCTAGAGGATATGATTCGTATATCTAGCTTAGTCAAACATAACTGAGATATACTTTGATACCAGAATACAAGTGCACCCACGCCAGTGAACCACAACTGGTTATCAAAGGCCGTGGACATTGACTTGGTTGTCGATAGTATGTCTGTCCGTACGTCGTACCTGTGTTCTCGTCCGGGTTGTATTAAGCGTTTCGTGATAGCATTGTTACTATCATAACCGAATACGCAGGCGACGACCCCGTCATTGTAATTGTGTGTTCACTCGTTGGAAGTGCACCTATCATCAGATCATTCTAGATTTCTACCCAACTAAGATCGATATTCGGCCAACGGATTGGAGGGGAGGGAAAAGGAGATGAGGGGATGGAATGAGAGGAAGGATAGGGGATTAAGGAAGAAAAACTTTGATTTTATTTAAAACATTTTCAAAAGTAGTTTGTATTTTGCGAAGAAATAAAAACATAACCATATTAATTTTCCTACAATTTTGTTTCAACACTAGGCCATTTTTTTTGGCCTGACGAAAATTGGAATTTCCCGACAATTCCCCCCCCCCCTCCTCCTTAGTTACGCCACTGTACTGCCGGATGATGCCGCTTTACATGAAGGTCTGACCAGGAAGTTGCCATTTTATAACTCCCTGGGTTTGATAAAACAATGAGGAGAGGAAGAGAAATGGGGATATAAAAGATGAAAAGGTCCATATAAATCTTCCGTATCTTTCTTGAAGACAATAAGAAAAATACTTCCAAATAAAACATGAAAACTGACATCAAAGCAGAAAAAACCCCGAGTACCTTTTCTGTCGATGACGGATCTGGACGTATTTTGATCCACTTTTTCTACAAATTTGTGACAAATTCCTACGGAATAATTAGACAGGCCCTTCAAGTTAGTAAAACGATTAACTGTGACCAGGTGACATGAATATATGTGGGTCCAGGTATCAAGGGTCATACTACATTCTTTAGACGGAAGATCAATTGGGTGTATACATGGAAATGTCCACTAAACAGTAGTTATTCAACTTTCTTCAAGAGCAACTTTCTCCCAGTTGCGGTGGGGGAGGGGTAGGGTGGTGTGGAGGGAGGGGGGGGGGGGTTCTGCTTTTCAAGAATTATATACCTTTTGTAAAGAAGAATAGTTTAACCACCACCTACATAAGCAATTATGAAAAGCGAAAAGAAAAAAAAATAATAATAATAAGATTTTGTTGCGAAGTCTTAAAAATCGAAAAGCCCTTGCAGCCCTACAACCTTTACCATGGACCTTCATATTACCGAACTTAGAACCTTTTCTCTCTGGGCCTTCTTTCTACATCAGGAACTTTCATACAATAATGGCTAAAGGATAGGAAACAGAGGTGTATTGAATGGACAGATATCAGGGTGAAAGGAAGTTAAAAGCTTGGTGGTCCAAGGGTTAGTGTGAGGTCCAATTTGCTTAACAATGTATATGAGCGATATGGATATAAAGTTCAAATCAACAGCAAGTAAGTTTGCAGATGATACAAAAATATTCTTTTACGCATACAGAGCGAGGAAGATAAGGAGATTTTGGGAAAAAGACTTAAATAGGCCCAAAACTGGACTCAAAAGTGGCAGATAAAGTTTAATGTGGACAAGTGTTCAATTCTCCACTTTGGATTTAACAACCCAAAGTGTGAATATTTGATGGATGATAAAATATTGCAACAAAGGAGGAAGAGAATGACTTGGGTCTATACGTGAGTGCATCTATGAAATTTAACAAACAACGTGCAGAATCAAGTCAAGAAAGCAAATAGGATAGTTGGCATCACCAAGCGCAATTTTGTCAACTTTGACAGATAGGTTTGATTAAGTTTGTACAAATCATTGGTGAGACCGCATTTGGATTATGTGATGCAGGTATGGAGACCATATTTGAGAAAGGACATCAATTTGTTGGAGGGGGTACAAAGAAGATTGACTAAGCTTATTCCGGGGATGAAGAAGAAAACGTATGAAGAGAATTCAGCAGATCTTAATTTAATGACCTTGGAACAAAGACACACCAGACAGGACTTATTAACATTCTATAATATTGTGAACGATAAGATAGCTATTGATGTTGATGACATCGTCAAAATATCGAAAATGAAATAGCAACTACAAAAAATTCAATAAAAATCAGACCAAAATTTCCAAGACTGGAAGTGAGGAGGAACTTCTACTTTTGTAGAATATGGTAAGTCTGGAAACAACTTCCTGAAGAGGTTATTAAATCATCATCAGTGAGCCAGTCTACGGGGAAAGAATATTCTAAGAAGAGGGTGGCGTTCAAGGTGAATCAAGCCTGAGGGGGTGTCCAACACCAAACCCCCTGGCTACACCTCTGTGGGCCCCAGGCTGTCCCTGCCGGAATTCAGTAGGTAAATATTTTGTGAAATATTCAAGTAGGATACATTTCTATATATATTTGAGTAAGAAATTGCATTTTCGTTATACAAAATCACTTCAATTTGGTTTTTAATGGCCTAAATATTTTGATTAAAATTGTATAAGCTGCCCAAAGTTTGATAAAAAATAAGTCAAAGGTGACTGATGAATAGTTAGATTGGTTTAAACTTTGCATAAATTCAGTTGAAAACGCCCAAATTTGCTTAGAAGTCGCCCAAAGTTTGTTAGAAATAGCCTGAATGTGGTTGATAATGCCCTGATTTGTTTAAAATTTGTCCACATTTGGTTGAAAGAGTTTCCATCATCTATTATTTTTTGAAATCGCAGTTAAAAATTGCAGATAGTGATTGTATGGCCTAAAGTTAGTTAGAACTCGTCAATATGTTTTAGTTTAAGACGTCAAAAATTGGTTGAAATTCGTCCATTTAATCAAATTGGCTTTAGTCATTCACTTTTGTCAGTTTGTTCGACAGCTTATAGTATTGTCCGATTATAAAGTCATATTTTCGGCACTCCCGAAAGCTGGATACATCACTGCCGCCCAAGTTGCCATGAAAACTACAGTAATGTAATCATGACAACAAAATTTAATAAGGCGACCATGCACGCACATGTGGTGTCTGGACCCTATCCAGCTCTTGTTCTACGTAAAACTGAAGTCTTACTAACCGAAAATCAGGCTAATTTTCAAAATTTAATGTAATGCAATTTTTGGCTTGGGTAAGGCCTCGGAGCCAGGGGCTTTACCCCCGATCTCAATCCCCCGGCGGTACGCCACTGTATTACGCCCTCTCATACAAAAACAAGCAGTCGCAAATGTTCTCTGGGAGTAATGAAGAGAGATGTATTCATATTCGGTCATAGTATTTTGTCTTTATTTTTTTGTTCTTCTTTAATTTCTTTTGTAGTCTTTAGCGAGAGACAAAACCGTGCCGGTGGAAGTTCACGGTGGCCTGGAGAATTGTTAAGTAAGAGAAGAAGGATAGAGCATAGAGTAATATTGTATGATGTATTAAAAGGGTTTTCGATTGAAAGAACAGACATCCCCAATCTCCACCACCAGCATATCACACCACAAGCATCAACCACTCCCCTACCCCTCCCATAAGCAATTTTAGTTAAACGAAATAAGTAACAGTTAGATTCTGAACGACGCGAAATACTCAGACATTTGAAGTAAATAGGCCTACATCGTCCTTGGTAAGATTATTTAATGGTTGAAAGTGTTTAATGTAGGCTACTGTGTTTTTCTGGTCCCCACACATCTTTTGCATTTCATCATCGCGCAAAACCAAAAAAATCCCTTGTCTTCAATTCTGAAAAAAAAAGAATAAAAGATTGTAAGTTTTGAAGAAATAATAATGAAGTACCCACGTATGAATTTATTTCTTACAGTAATGAAAATTTGGAATTTCACAATTTTATTTGCAAATATACGAAATGTATGCATTTTGCAAAATGTATTACTCGCATTGTTCAATCAGCTGACTGATTAAGCATGTTAATGTATGCGAATTTTCTGCAGCCTCTCGGAAATTGGTCACCATGGCTGATAGTTACAACGGAATGGACACCTCCGAGTTTCCTCAACAGAATGGCCAGGTAAGCTCGTCAGAAAGTTTTACAGCAAACGGAGGTGTCCAAGATAAACCCGAGAGCATGGAAAAAGGGAAACAGGCAAGACCTGGCGACAAAATTCATGCGTCGAAAGGTGAAGACGACAAAACGTAAGTAATCGGGTCGAGTTATTTTGACTCATAGGCCGGGCTCGTCGGTATAAATGATACACCACAGAATGCGGTCTGGCCGAAGTCATCGAACGGTTAAGGTATTAGATGAATAAAAATAACTTCGTTCAAGAGTGATTTATTTGTGTCTATTCGTTGGGGATAGCTAGCTGTGTATTTGAAATTTCATACCATGTCATATTAGTCCTTATTTTTCAAACGGGTCTTACTTGATGTAATGATCTAGATTTCCACCGGAAAGTTTAGTTTTACTGCTTATCCTCCACGCGTATATGATTTATCTTAGCACATGCAAAAACAGTCGATTGCCATGTGGGTGATGTTGATTGTCAAGATGTATATTAAATCGTTGCACGGCTTGTAACTAAATGATATGAATCTGTGAAAACATGGGAAACAAGAACTCCTTTATTTTATTTTTTAGATTGTACCATAAAATCCAGTGTACAATTTTGCAATTGTAATAGATATGAAAGATAACCCTATGTCCCATAGCACAGCAGCCTAACGTTAGTCATAATGCACTGAGATACAAAGTGCGTTAGGCGTAGTGAGTTAGGCTAAATCAACCAGCTTCTGAATCTGAATAGGGTTAAGTCGGCAAAAATCCAACCCTAGAGCCTGACAAAGTATAAGAAAAATTGATAAGCTAGGTCAGCCTTAAAACAGTTAAGACGTGGTGCATGTACAATTGTCTGGCGGTAAAGCATTTCAATCTTTTAGTGTTCAAGGAATAACATTCTCTAGCATAAGGAACGTGGAAATTCAGATCATTGTTATTTCTTGTATTAATTCTTTGTGTTCGGGATTAGGTTAATATTTATCAATGGCGACAAGATTGTTATTGATTTTATATAGCATCTGTAGATAGGTGTTCCTTCTTGTTTTTATCAGTGGCCAATCTAATTTATGAAGCATGTTAATGTTAGTGATGATATAAGAGTAGTCTGCCATACAGAACCTGGCTGCTCTCTCCTTTCTTCATCATGCTTTCCTCTACAACCATATTTAATTCTCCTCTTCCACCCCCTCTCTCTACTTTTTTTTTTACCCATGCACCTCTCTCGATCCCAGCTTTCTGACTTTTAGTTCTTGTATTTCTCTCATTCTTCCCCTGTTTTTTTCCCTTCCTACCTCTAGAATGATCTAACCTCTCAGGCACAATTTGACCCTCATTGTCATGGTGTCGTTAAGCCCTCATCAAGCAAGCAAACAAACCATTGAATTTAGTAAATTTACTTTGAAATTTGTACTTTCCATTTTTTGTGCTGAAGCAGTAATACCTGATATATTATTTCAATGTGACGTCTTGCAATTTGCATATCGATATTTCGATATTATCGATATATATATCTAGCGATATACCGATATTGTCTGAAGGTAAATATTGCCCAAGCTATCTATTACAAATGAATGTCTTTGGTACCTCACTAAAAATTTCATCAACACAAGAATCAAACCAGGCTTTATTCCATTATGCACTTGGCAAGAAAGTTCATCAAGGGTATGTCATAATCGTCATTTATGATCTAATCTTTGACACTTAAGTCAGTCAAAATATCAGCAATGGTCATTCACAGAATAACAAAATGGGTGGGTCAATGTCTGTCATTTGCTTTCAGTGTGTTTTCTTTTCTTTTTCATTGAGCTAGTTTTTCATGTGATTTTATGGATATTGTATTTGTTATCCCTTATCCTATACAGCAGACCCCTAGCTTTGCTGTTTTACAGAGGCGGCCTGCTCTGCCCTTCTGGGGCCCACCCTGCCCCCTGGGGGTCTGCCCATTGCCATGGGGGTCTGCCCTTCCCCCTGGGTCCGCCCTGCCCATCGGGGAGTCTGCCCTGCCCTCCCTGTGGTCCGCCCTGCCCCTCTAAGAAAAATAATATACATATATTTTAAAACTTAATAATCTTGATTAATCTTATAAATGAAATACCTGACATTGATACAGAACACAGAATGATAGCATAGTAAATAATTGTCCTGTTCGACTCATGTATGGTCCTTATCAATCAGAGTAGTTTCATTCTGAGGTATGTTTATACAGTAGCTCAAATCCCAGAGCTTCTTCACCATGGGATTGAGCCTCTGGACTCCATGCCGAAAAGATGCAGCGCTTCGCGTGCGCATTAATGTGACCTTCAACAAGTCTAGCACCCTGCCCCTTTTTAAATCAAGCTAGGGGTCTGTACAGAGACATGAAATCCTAATTTCCAAGGCTTTAGAATTAAAAATGCTGTAATATGGTCAATTTGTAAGTGATTTTGCTGAAACCTTTTGCTGTTTTTAGCTTTATATATTTTCTTCTAATTCAGCTTAAAGTGTTTCACTTGTCCATAGATAAAATAAGCAAAAAAGAATTGTTTGTACTTTCATTCACCGATAACTTTTTACCTAGGGGAAAAAAACAAGGGAAAATTTGGAGTTCTTTCTTGTTAGAATATTGGGCTTTTTTGACAACTTTTAAAAATTGTTAAAGCCCAGTCTAATGCTTCAGTATTCACAAAGAAAGAATCATACAAGAAAAAGCTGACTGGTATGATTACTTGACCTAGTTCTTCATATCAATAGCATGCTATGTTGAGCAATTCGGAGCAATTGCAATATACCCTGCGTTCCTGGTGTTTGAAAATCTATGGCAACAGGGCTACACTGGGTCAATGGTATTTGATGTCCAAGTAGCTTCTGCTACATGAAGGACCTTAACAAACAAAAGTCCACAGGGCTACACTGGATTTAGTAGCAATTCGAGAATTGGAGGCTACAGAGGCTGCGTTGTAATCAGGAAGACCCCTTTTTAAACGATGTATACTTGAGATTAGTAGGTTACCGGGGGTTACGGGATCTTGACAATCCGAGAGTGAAGAGCTACTGTATGGGGCTACACTGGGAAAAAACGTTTTGAAAGTCTGCTTGAGAGAACACTGCTATGGAGCTCCACTGGTATTTTACTTCCGGTGTAGCATTGCTACAGAGGTTACTTTCAGTACTGTGGGGTATTCTGCAATTGTGCCAGCAATTCTGTCATTGAAGCAATATGTATTTGGGTGTGGTCAAAATTGAAGGTTCTTGGACCGATTGTAATGGGAATATTAGCCACACTGTTTTAAAATCTGAAATTACTAAAACTTTTGATTAAATACAATGGTTCAGAAATATGACAAACTATTTCAACTTTTAATCTTCTACAAAATTTGCCACCCTTCCATCCTTGTAATTTCCAGTAATACTGATTTCAGGATTTGGTTAACTTGTTCAATACAATAACACAATGTGTAATACAGAGCAACTTTATATTTTTAGTGCTGGGAATTCCCCTATAAGAAAAAGTTGTGCAACCCTGTGGTGTTGCAGGATGTTAATGGCAATACAGTTGCACGGAACTAGATGTGATGGATACTTGCAAAGTAAATCAATCTGTATGTATATCATCGTTAATCCCAATTATTCTATGGTGCTGTTGACGATTAGCGAATAATCGCTGGCAACTCTTCAAAAACGTTTAGTAAAACTTTAATCGCAAAAATGCTATATGGGTGGCCTAGTGTACAGTGACAATTAACAAGACTGAAAAACATTGTAAACTAGTCAAAAAATCACCTAAAAGGTTTGAGCTATATACTGAAAGCAAACCTCCTTTTGCTTAAATGCATGAAAATGACATTGAAAATCAAGCAAGTTCCTTCATTTCCTTTATTATCGATCGTTTATATATTTCTACTTCATGCTCATGGCCAGAACTAAATCCAACAAAAATTGTTTGTGCACTTTAACTTTCAGAACTAAAACCTGATTTTACAGGCCTTAGCCAATGCTGTACTGGGGTACGGTCTGTCCATAAAAATTTTGTGAAAGACCAGGTGGAACTTCATGTTGCCAGAAATCGGCAACATTCTTGTGGATATCCTATTTCTTCACCTTTCTGAATATCATCTAAACCAAGGATCTTTATTTTTAGGTGGTTTTATCAGCTTAATGGGCAATTTTTAGACCTGATATTTGGATTTGGTGAGATTCTTGGCCTATTTGTGGTCCGAAAATGTATGGTATGCTTGTGTGGGAACTGGTTTTTTACCAATTTTTTGGTGTAGCTTGGTTGCGATTAATCACTAAACGCTCGCAAATTTTGGCAATTTAGTGTTTAGTAATTTAATCACAAATCAACAGCACTAGCTGTTAGTGCCTGCATCCAATAACTGGCACCCATAATTTATTTGACAGGAATGGATTTGTGTGGTTTAGGCCCTGCCTTTCTTGAGAAGTTATGAGATTCATGCATGAGTTAATCCTGCCTGGCCTGCCATAGACCATTTAATGTCTTTATATCCTGCTTGATGATCAACACCCAACTCTTATCTACTTTTCCCCAGATATGTTGAGGGGAAAATGATGTCATTCAGAAAATAAACCTCTGAGCTAGATGTTATTGTATTGTACAGCTTATTTGTGCAAAAAAATATAAAAAAACACCTGGGCTAAATTGTTGTGCGTCTTGAACTTAGAACCTTAAAACATCTCAAGTCTTGCAGACTGAGCCACCACTCACTTAACGGTGGTAACATGGCATCTATGACGTCAACCTCCCTCAGTTATAATTTATCAGTCCTATCACCACCCTTTGTAATTGTCACCTGAATTGGCATATTGTAATTCATTACAAGGCTTAATACACTTTTTTTCTCATTACAAGGCTTAATACACTTTTTTTTCCGTTTTTTTGCAGCAAGCTGTTTGTCGGAGGACTCAGTTGGGAAACAAATGAAGGTGAGTTACAATTGCACTTTATCATGTGAAACACAAACCCCTAGTTTCAACCAGTGTGGCATGGACAACAAGGGGCATGTACAAGCCTGGTAGTAAGGGCTCTGTAGTAAGGATTTTGGAACTTCAGATTAGGAGTAATCCATCCACAATCTTTCCCATGCTGACAATGTCCACATTGCCTGCCTTAGAATAGGTCACACCCACCTAACTCACTCCCACCTCCTTTTGGATTCCCCACCCCTGTGCAACAATTGCCATTGCACCCTCACAGTCCACCACATCCTCCTTGCTTGCCCCCTGTACAACCTTCCCAGTACTTCCCTTGCTCCCTCAACTCAATAGCCAAGCTCTTTTAAAAAAAACCTCTACAACCATATTTAGTTCTCCTCTCCGACCCCGTCTCTCTACTTTTGTCCCCTTTTTTCACCCATGCACTTCCTCTCTCTATGCCAGCTTTCTGGTTTTTAGTTCCTGTGTTTCTCTCAGTCTCCCCCTATTTTCTTTTCATCCTACCTTGAAATGATCTAACCTCTCAGGCACAATTTGACCCTTGCTGTCGTGCTGCCGTTAAGCCCTCATTAAACAAACAATAAAATAAGCATCTTTTTGTGTTAGGGAACTTTAAACAGCATTAAAGTAAGGTGAAGCAATTATCAAAATAAAGTTTTAGTGAACAAACTGTATGAGACGTGAAAAAGAAGCAAGGTGAAACAAAACTAGGGTTAGAGTGGAGCATCCATCTGAAAAAGTATAACTGGGGGCTTGTAATATGTCAAAACTATCTTAATAATTAATCTCTGCTCAAGAAAATGAGCAAAAAGTAAAATACGATTAAACAAGGAGCACAACAAAAAAGTGGGAATGATAACTTAAGTGAAGCAGCCTTTTTCTTTCCACTTGTCTTTTAATACATACCTTTTTTCAATGCCCAATTATTTTCCTGTTACGGTACAACATGAATTCTCTTGCACTTCTGGCATAACTCTCCTTGTGCTGTTAAAGGACTGGTGACATGTAGAAGCAAGTTTTCTTTAAACTGATGTTCGACACTCACTGAATAGTTAGTAACCCCTATTTTTCCAAAATAATGATTGGAAAAGTGTGAAAATCATGTTATTTTGAAGTTCAGAATAACCATTTTTTGTGGCGTCAGCAAATTCATTTAAATATGTGACGTTGCAAACTGTAGATCCCTGCAGAACTGTCTGTGTAAACGCATACAAAGTAATTACAGACCTAAAATGTGTCAGCAAAAAGTTAGGAAATTTCATCCTGTGATACCTCAGATACAGAAGATTTCTTTTTGTGAACTTGACGGAGACATTATAGACCCCCATAGTATACCTGAAGATGCAATCCAACCATAAATGTTTGAGATGTTACCAGGGGAAGTTCTCCACTCTGAGTTGGCTGAATGCAAAGTTCCAGACCTATAGGCCCACGTACATGTATCACAACAAACCCTTCGCGAACGCCTTCACAACACCACAGATTTAAGGTAACTTATGGATACATTTTGGAAATGCCTCTCAGCCTCATGCACTGATTCATACAATTCTCTCCTTTTCGGCGAAGCTATACCATCATGCGATCTATTTCCTAGAAATCACCAAAAGAAAGCTAAAAGACATCTGGTCTCGAGCTAGTAGTAGCCGATAAATACACACATACACGCATTGTATGTGATAGTAGCCGATAAATACACACATACACGCATTGTATGTGATAGTAGCAGATATATACACACATACACGCATTGTATGTGATAGTAGCCGATAAATACACACATACACGCATTGTATGTGAAGGTCAACATATGGCCAGTCAGAGATAAATGATATCAGTGTCCAACTTGACACATCACAAAATTTTAATAACAGAAATTAGAATAGGAAGTTCTGTCGTTTATATGAGTTGCAACAAATAATTTTTCTAAGATTGTAAAAGACAAACAATTTTTCAAACTACATATATATTAGAAAGTTGTTTCAAATTAAAAAGTACATCAGTAAATTGCTACATGTCACCAGTCCTTTAAACGCCACTGAACAAGATGTTTTACTGTAGATACTTCAAAACCTTTAAAAGTTTAAGCTTAACCCTTGTTGGACCACACCTGGGAAAGGGGAAGCTATGCTAACTTAATTTCAGTTAGACAATGGTTAATAGTAACCTTTGTTGGACCACACCCTGGAAGGGGGACCTATGCTTTACTTAATTTCAGTCAGATAAAGGTTAATAGTAAGCCTTGTTGGACCACACCCAGGAGGGGAACCTATGCTTACTTAATAAATTTCGGTTAGACAATGATTAATAGTAACCTTTGTTGGACCACACCCTGGAAGGGGGACCTATGCTTTACTAAATTTCAGTCAGATAAAGGTTAATAGTAAGCCTTGTTGGACCACTCCCAGGAGGGGGGACCTATGCTTACTTAATAAATTTCAGTTTAGGCAATGGTTAATAGTCACCCTTGTTGGACCACACCCGGGAAGGGGAACCTATGCTTACTTAATTTCAATTAGACAATGGTTAATAGTAACCCTTGTTGAATCACACCCAGGAAGGGTGACCTATACTTCACTGAATTTCAGTCAGATAAAGGTTAATAGTAAGCCTTGTCAGACCACACCCTGAAAGAGGACCTCCGCTTCACTCAATTTCATCATGTCAAGGGTTAATTCTTCTGGAAAAACCGCGCTTATAAAATTATCTCCTTCCTTCATCATGCTTCCCTCTACAACCATATTTAGTCCTCCTCTTCCACCCACCTCTCTCTACTTTTTTATTTTCACCCATGCACCTTCTCTCTTGATATCAGCTTTCTGACTTATACTTCTTGTATTTCTTTCAATCTCCCCCTGTTTTCTTTCCTTCCTACCTATAGAATGATCTAACCTCTCAGGCACATTTTGACCCTCGTTGTCGTGGTGCCGTTAAGCCTCATTATCAAACATCCCAGAGAGGGGACCTGCCTTTCACTCAATTTCATTCAGACAAGGGTTAATAGTATCCTTGTCGGACCACGCCTGGAAGGGGGATCTGCGCTGCACTCAATTTTAGTCAAATTATTATCGAAAACATTGTTTATAGTTTACAATATTAATGCATCGTTTAAACTGAAAAATTACCTAGAAAGTGCCCTTATTTTGGGGATGGCAATCGCGATAGTTATATTGTGATTATTGTAGGGTTAGAACCAGTTCTGCAAAAATTTCCAGAATTTTGGGCGTGTGATTGTGTACACGATAAATGATCGAAAGGGCCACGCCCTAAAAGGGGACTAGTGATTCACTCAATTTCAGTATAAAAAGGGTTAGCCGTAACCCTTGTCAGACCACGCCCCAGAAATGGGACCTACATGTACCCTTTACTCAATTTCAGTACATCAAGGCTTAATATAGTAGCCCGTGTTAAACCACACTCTGATGGGGACCAGCACTTTACTCAATTTCAGCACTCAAGGGTTAATAGTAGCCCTTGTCGGACCACACTCCTGAAAGAGGATCAGCACTTCACTCAATTTCAGTCAGACAAGGATTAATAGTAGCCCATGCCAGTCCATGCCTGGAAATGGGACCTGCGCTTCACTCAATTTCAGTCAGACAAGGATTAATAGTAGCCCTTGCATATTCAGTCAGACAAGGATTAATAGTAGCCCATGCCGGTCCATGCCTGGAAATGGGACCTGTGCTTCACTCAATTTCAGTCAGACAAGGATTAATAGTAGCCCATGCCGGTCCATGCCAGGAAATGGGACCTGCGCTTCACTCGATTTCAGTCAGACAAGGATTAATAGTAAACCTTGTTAGACCACATCCCGCAATAGGACCTGTGTTTTACCCATTGTCAGTCAGACAAGGGTTAATACTAACCTTTGTCAGAACACACCCGGACAAAGGACCTGTGTTTTTAATCAATTTCAGTTTGACAAGGCTGAATAGTAACCATTGTCGGATTATGCCAGGAAGGGAACATGATCTTCACTCAGTTCAGTTAGATACATGTTAAGCCTCAGTTGTCCATTTGATGTTGGTATCCTTTTATGCAAATGCAACTAAAAATTCTCATCAAATGGTTTGCTGGGAAATAAATGTTTCAAAATGATCCTTGACAAGTACATTATTGGTGGCTTTTTGAAGCCTGACATAGCAGCCCTGTTCAGACCTACTTTTATGAGCATTATGCCATCAAACACTACAATTTACATTTCAGATGGTCTAAAGAAGTATTTTGCGCAGTTTGGACATGTCGTAGATGTCGAAGTAAAGAAAAATCCAGACGGCAAGTCGAGAGGGTTTGGTTTTGTACTTTTTGGAGATCAAGACAGTGTACAAAAGGTAATTATTTTGCCTATTTAAAAATTTGACAATTTGTAAAAATTGTCGCCAGTGCATCACAACTGGTTATCAAAGGCTGTGGACATTGACTTGGTTGTTGATGTTATGTCTGTCCGTACGTCGTACCTGTGTTCTCGTCCGGGTGGTATTAAGCATTTTGTGATAACATTGTTACTATCATAATCGATACGCAGGCGACGACCCCGTCATTGTAATTGTATGTTCACTCGTTGTCGTCAGAAAAATTGTCCACCTGTGATTCCTTATTCCAAAATGGAACCCAGAATTTCTTTTTATTTTACAGACACATTTAATTACTGGCCTTTGAAAAGTATAGTTTGTTGAATTTTTTTTCTTTTTAATGTTGCAAAGTTACAACAGATCAAGGTTGGGGAGATTCAGTATATATATACATTGCTGAATTTGTATTGTGTTGTGGAAAAATTGGCTTAAAATTCTTTTTTTAATCTGGCCATCAAAATTTTTGTTGGCAGCAAAGCCTGAAAGGGAAAGCTGTTCTTTCATGAACCTTAAGATATACTCCTGAAGTCTTATTAAAGGACTAGTTCAAGCAAGTCTATCCTATCTAAAAGAGGACTTAAAAAGTAACAAAATGGTGAAGAAAGTATTTCAAAATAATATTCTGTTAAGGAAATGTCAAAGTTTAAAGTTTGGTATCATTTGTATAGAAACAACTGAAATCGGTCTAATTGGAATTTTTAGTCTCAGATTTTTCAAAATCTTTATGTATTCTATGATATTTGAGGTTATGTTTTTGCCTCTGTTTGTTTGTTTGTTTGTTTATTGTCTGTTTGTCATCAAGGTATTTCAATAACTGATGACTAGATTTTGATTAAATTTGGTGTGTGGTTTTGTTACTGCTTAAGGAAGAAGTTATTAAAATTTGGGACTTATTGGAACAAGGGGAGAGTAGAAATGGAGGGGTGGGGATATTTTAGGGCAAGATTTATCAAGATTTAGTTAGACTTTCCATTGAAATGTTCTGAACAGTGATCATGCCATGAAAGATCAGCCAGACAATCAATTTTCTGGACTCAAAGAAAATCAAGTGAAGTGGCTTCTGGTATCAAAGAAATCAAAACAGTTTGGTTTCTGCCATGAATGAAAATGATGGAAAGGAATCTACCCTGAAAGAGCTCAAACAAAGAATGCTTAGGCTGAATTAAACTGAAAACAATGATCACAGGTGATGATCCTCAAGTGTTTAGAATGTAAATGGCAATACAGATCAACAGTGAGAAAGATTGTTTAAGGTTATTATAACCTGGTGGGCTGAGGGTTTTGAGGTAGATTGTATGTCGGTGGGGATGGACAGGGGCAGAGGTATGTGCTCTGCAGAGTGCTCTGATACGTTTGTCCTGGATTGTTTGGCTCAAAACCATAGGATATGTCAAGAAAGTAGTAAAACTGATGTAAGAAGGGTATTTATAATATACCACCTAAAGAAAGTTCAAGGTATAATAATTTCAAAGTACTGAAAAAATTGAATAAACTTTTTTAAATACTTTAACATTTGTTAAGAATGTGAGGATGAAGACACCATCTTTTCATAGTAGACTTACTATACCAGTCATTTCTATACAGATAAGACAGACCTTTGAACTTGAATATTTCCTAAAAGAAATAAGATTTTTAACTTCTTCCTTCACCATTTTGTTTCCCTTAAAATCCCTCTTTCATATAAAGATGGACATGCTTGACCACTGAACTAAATCCTTTAATTTGTAGAATAGCTTATTGTGGAAATGTCTGTGGCAATTCTTAATATGTTGCCTTTAATCTTACAAATCATGCACCACTTCCAAAATGTGCTGAAGTTTGAGAGATAGTTTTCACTCAAAAGTATGTAATTCCCAAGTTGTGAACTTGTTGTTTTCTTTCTATTTTGGTAGGTTGAAAAATGCACACAACACAAACTCGACAACAAACAGATTGATCCCAAAAGAGCCATCGCAGTTTCAAAACCCAAGAAGATTTTTGTTGGAGGCATAAGCCAAGACGTTTCCGTGCAAGATATTGAAGAACATTTTGGTAAATTTGGTGAAGTAAGTCAACCGTTTCGTATTTGTATAGATCTTTTTAAACCCGAATCGGCAATTTTCGGAAAACTATTTTAAATAATGTCACGTAAGCGAGATTCATGGTCCATAATGGGCCAATCGTATACTGGGGGAATTTTAGCCATCTGCACATTTCATGCACAGTATGAGACTAAGCATATGAAAAAATGTTTTCAAGCGCATGCGTTGTACGTGCGTCGTCGTCATACACGAATGTAATTGCTGTTAAAAAATGTATAGCTTAAATCTGCACCGGATTGGTTGGGAAACAAAAGTAAAATTCTCCCTGCAGTTGATTGGTCGATGGACTGAAGAAATCTTGTTCAGCTACACTCAGTTTGAAAAGGTCTATAGTGGCATTCTGTTTGTTTTTTAGATCCACAATTCATGGAAAATAATGTTTGTTTGGTAAGAGTTTTTTCGTTTGTTTTGTGTGTTGTTTTTTTTTCTCGGGCAGTGTACATACTAAGGTTCAAAATTTTGGGGGATTTGAAGAAAAAAAAGGGGCAATCTTTTTGGAGAAATAACAGAAAGACCAAAAGAAACCTAAGAAATACCACCGAAAATGCCAAACTATGGCTGGAAAATGCCAAATTTGACCTATTTTAGGGGAAACTTGGCATTTTATTGAAACTTTTATTTTGCAGGAATTCCCCCTTAATTTTTTTTTTTTTTTTTAGCAGGAATTGCATAATATGTGCGGCAATCCCGCACCTTAAAATGTGAACACTGGGTGGGGGTGTAAATAACTTACCCATGGGAGTGTTACACTGGTCAGGGAATGAAGTAGTATGTAGTATATCCACATGCATGCATGTTTGTATTTTTCTTGTTTATAATTTTGTTCCAAATAAATTTGAAGAGCAAAAATCAATTTCCTAAATATATACCAGTGTTATACTTGTTATTCCAGATTTGTATCAAGGTTCTGGGAATGTAGTGGCTCAGTAGTTGGAAGTCTGTATTTGGGAGTCTGTATTTGGGAGTCTTGTGTTCGGTAGTCTGTGTTCGGTAGTCTGTGTTCAGTAGTCTGTGTTCTGTAGTCTGTGTTTGGTAGTCTGTCTTCGGGAGTCAGGTGTTTGGGTGTCTGAGTTCGGTAGTTTGTGTTTGGTAGTCTGTCTTCGGGAGTCTTGTGTTCGGGAGTCTGTGTTTGGTAGTCTGTCTTCGGGAGTCTTGTGTTCGGGAGTCTGTGTTCGGGAGTCTGTGTTCGGTAGTCTTTGTTCGGTAGTCTGTGTTCGGTAGTCTGTGTTTGGAAGTCTGTGTTCGGTAGTCTGTGTTCGGAAGTCTTGTGTTTGGTAGTCTGGTGTTTTGTGTTCGGGAGTCTGTGTTCAGGAGTGTGTTCGGGAGTCTTGTGTTCGGGGGTCTGTGTTCGGGAGTCTGTGTTCGGGAGTCTGTGTTCGGGAGTCTGTGTTCGGGAGTCTGTGTTCGGGAGTCTGTGTTCGGGAGTCTTGTGTTCAGGAGTCTGTGTTCGTGTTTGGGAGTCTGTGTTGAGAACGAAAAAATACCAGGTTTGATTCCCGGTCAAGCAACCGTGTTATGTTGTCCAGTTTGTCTAAGCTACACGCAGGCTGTGAAAATGAGATAACCCGCGATGGGCTGATATAGGAGGAGACTTGTATGCTCTTAACAGTCTAAACAATTGATCTCCTTTTTTATACTTTTCCCCTTCATTTGAAATATGAAAGATTTGCATAATTGGGGATAATGGATATTCAGCCTCCATGTAGACTCAGTTATCACCTTGTTCACTTACGTAGTCAAGTTGCTCGTCATCCCACTGCAAAGTAAAACATGAGGGAAAGCTGCATTCTTCATGAAACCCCAATTAATTTCAAATTTTTGTTTCCTTCTTTTTCAGATAACAGAATCAGAAATACCCGTAAACAAAGAAACGAAGAAACATAAAGGTTATGCATTCCTAGTGTTTGAAAAGGATGAATCTGTCGGTAATATCGTACGAGACCAGTATCACTACATCGGAGGCAAAGTGAGTAGAAATATAATTCAATGACATCGCATGAAGTAGAAGCAAGTGTATATTGAATTGCAATGTACAGTGTTGCACCTTTTTATTTTCCTAAAATTTATATTTTTCATGATATTTTTTTATATAGTGAGAATTTTACATAGGTAAACTTATTTTAAAGAGGCGCTGTTATCTCAAAAGTAACGGAATGACATCAGTAAGTACATGGCACATACTTAAGTACATGGCACATACTTATGCAACGTATCGACGTATTAAATTGGATTAGAGATTCATATTAGATTAGGTGTGTATGAAGATCAGGTACATGCACGTACAGTATGTATGTGTGGTAACATGACAGGGAAGAGCTGCACAAATTCGTCGTTAGTTTAATCATGGAGCTATTAACTGAAATTAATTTAATTAAAAGCTCCATGTTTTAATTTAGTTAAGGTGAAAAGACAAAAAAACGATGTTGCCTTGACGAGATTCAAACTTGTTACGTTTGGCACAAAAGTTAATTGCCATTGTCATGAGGTCACATGACTTTGTGTACATCGCCATTTTGTAGGGCAGGAACACTGTCGTCTGCTGTATGCTTAATTAGATTTACATATGTTTGCATGTAATTATATAAGATTATTTTTGTAAGATAATTATGCCTCAATCTTGCTGTGCCATTTGTTGCCCTAGTAAACATGTGCTGGGAATAAAAAGAAGTTTTCGCGATTTCCATCTGATCCTGATTGACGTTTGAAGTGGGGTTCTGCTGTGTGAAGCGATGGCTTTTAACCTACGGTTTACACTAGGATTTGCAGCAAGCACTTTATATCTGGTTTACAAGCTTTGTCTAAGTATAACGAATAATCATGGCAATAACATGAAGAATAGAATTACTCTTCGTATACTCGGTGAATATATAATACTTAAAAGAAAATATGATTGGAAGTAAGCAAAAATCTGGTAGGTTAGTATGTTTGTTGTGCGTGTGATGTGACTGAGCTGTGTGAAGACGTGTGAAATGCAATGATGCCCTTCCCTGCAAGATGGCTTCCAGTGGAGTTCAGAGTCATATGATGGAATCCCTCTAGGTAGCACGGAACTAATAAGGTATCACTCCGCCATCCAAAGTAAGAACCCACAGAGAAAAGGCTAATAGAAATATTTTTGAGAGGTCCCATGTCATGGGACAGCAAGCTAAGAAGTTGAAAATTTCAGGAATGGTAGAGAAAGTATAGGTCTGGACTATACATATCCAAATTTGACGAGATTTTGTTCCAGTAAAAGTTTCATGGGGAACTATTTTGCCATGGACCCATACCCAAATTTGAGTGATTTGGTGAGGGTGTATAACACCTTCACTTTAGCCTAAAAAAAAAAGCCAAAACCTATGGTGACCTATTGAAAGTACCCTCATCCGACAGATATTAGATAGTACTTTTTGGAAAACGTCACAAAAGATCCCAAATCTATAATATTCTGGTACATAAAGACCCCGAACTTGCCTCTTTCATCATAGGCTTTAATGGGGAAAATAATAAGTTCCGTGCTACCTGTAGCGAGACTGGGTATATGTATATACCTGTATTGTGACAGTCCTGTCTGGAATGATAGGAAATACATGCTACAGCATCACAATATGAGAGGATTTTTTTTTTTGTGTTCTGCACTAACTGATGATGGACACAAAACAGAAATATTAAATGTGTCACCACCCACCCTCCCTACCTTACAGTATATTTGAACCAAAACAACATTTTCTTGTTTCAATTGGCATTATCTTGACCATTTCAATTTTATATTTTTTCTCTCATTTATTTTCAGTACAAATGTGAGGTGAAACGAGCTCTTTCGAAAGAAGAATACCAAAAACAGATGGGCTGGATGCAAGGATACCCACCGTACTCACCATATCCTTCGTCATATTCTGGGTATGGGCAAGGTGGTGGTACTGTCACCAGAGCTAGGGGACGAGGTGAGTCACATGATCGTAGACACCATGAGTAGGATTTTCCCACTGAAAGTGGGGCAATTCTGCAAAAGTGGAGAGTGGGGGGGGGGGGGAGCGGGGGGTGAATTGAATAAGTGGGGTGTGCAGTCCAACGAAAGTGTGGGGATAGATAGTCCCAATGAAATAAAATTTGCCTTCCAAAAGGAGGGTACAAAATCATAAAATGACACTAAATACAAAAAATCACCATACAACAGATATAAACATGTAAAAAAGTGGAGAGCTTATAACCCACCCTCCCTCCCTAATGATAAGCAAATTACAAGACGTCACATTAAAATAATAAAAACTGTTTTGTACAAAGTATATCTTGCTCCAGCACAAAAAATGTAAAGGTACAAATTCTAAAGTTAATTTACACAATTGAATGGAAAATACGTACATAAATCTTCAAATAAACACCCATCATTCTGAAAGGAATAGATTTTTACATTGTTTCTTTCTCAAAAAAATAAATATCACAGAAACATTAAAATTCCATATGTTTGAACATATAATTTGTTCACTATTTTTGTGGAACTGGTATATAGCTTTTCTTGGTATTGAAAATGGGCCAACCTCACCCTTGAATGCCTACTTCTTTTAAATTTCCTACTGAAAGGACATCATTTTTACACTCTTTTAAAGACCTGGACATTCAGAAGACAATGAATAATTATAGGCAATGTCCTCTGCTACTAAAAATCAGACGAGTTGGCTTAGAAATCTACACACTCTTTGTACTTGTGGTGCATGCTGTACAGAAATCTGATGTGTGAAGAGACAAATTAGTGGGAAATATCTTTTAGTTTTGAGGACGAAATCTTTTAGTTTTGAAAATAAAATCTACTTTCAGGTGTCATTTTACAGCTTTTCCACATAAATTTGGGGATGCCTTTTGAGAAATTAAGATGCGATATTTAGAATTTAAAATCTCATTGATTGCAATTGCTCAAACATCACAAATCATGAAAATTAACTTATGTTATTGTGCAATGTCCATATCGGCCTGTACACATAGAGCACAGTACTGTATGTTCAGAATTAAGAATTGACTGCCTGTGGAACATAATTTTAGGTAATTTTTATTGCAATAGTGATGACTAAATCAGCTCTTAAAATTACTGACTGCCTGCAACTTTGATATTATCACAAATTACAAACTTTTTGGGGCTTGTATAGTGAGGAAAGGTGCATGTTTGGTTGTCATGTTAGCTTCATTATTAGTTCATGCATAGTACAATATCGGTGGAAAACATCATATCGATATGACCCAATATCGACCATATCGATATGGGTCAATATCGAAAAATATTGAAATATCAGCATATTGCCTAGGCTTAAACCATAAGCAACGTTACCAGCCCAGCGCGGTGGCGGTCCCTTCTGAATGTATTTATGGGACGATACATTTCCTGTAACGTACGAGGTTGTGGGTTAGATTTCAAGCCTGTTCATTCAAAAGACTTAAAAAGTGGAACCTACAGCTCCCTTACTTCGTGCTCAGCATTAGGTATTGTCACAAGGTGCCTCTTCTTGGTACTACACCCCCTGGCAAATTGACGGATTAAAGTGGAAATAAAAGACGAGAACCAATCAATAATGATAATAGTAATAATAAGTATGTAATAATGTAAACAAATAATAAAACTAATAATAACAGGGCCTGAACGGTTAAGGTAATACTAGTTGGGGTCATTTTTTAACGAAAAGACCGAATATGGTATCGAATTTAGTGCCCCATGTCTAAAACTATTGATTTTTCAGAGTTCAGAATTCAAGTGTTAATTCCTGTTTTCAGATGCAATGGCACATGAAATTAAAAAAGGAGAAAATGGAAATTCAAAGCTCAATTCATTAAACATAATCACCTCTTTCTCTGGATTATGTAATTCAGATGATACCTGACCATTAAAATACTTTTTGATACATGTCAATTTCTTGGAATTTCACGTGCCCTAAATTAAGGGAAAATAACACAAAATAATGTGGAGATCAAAAATCTTTTCCTTAGATATGTATTTAAAATGCCGAAGAATTAATCAGTTACCTTTTCATACTATATTCGGCTATTTATTCTATTGATTTCTTACAAAACATTGCAATTTCAATGTTCTTTTGTGATATGAGCCTAAGCCTATACAGATTACATTAGGCTAGTCTGGATCCACTGACGATGATAGGGTTTTACAGAGCACTCAATGAAATTGGAAATGTTTACGACCACTGTGTGCTGAACTAAAGAAATGTTAAAGTTATGCCTACTTACAGGACATCCTGGTGCAAGAAAAATGAAAATAAATATAAAATAAATCTTAAAAAGTTGTAGGATTCCCAGTCGTCAGCGCATTATGCATTGACCGTAAGGTACATTTGGACTAACGTTAGTGTTGCACAGGCATGATATGCTTAAATTGAATGTTTTCGAAACAAACGACCAGCCGCGTTAGAGTACTCCTCTACCACGGCGTATTCAAATTCTCAGGCCTTTAACGCGCATGCACGCATGTTTACTGTATTTTAAAAACTAGTACTAAAGCACCCGCCACAATGATCTGTTTCAAGACAAATTAGTTCCAGATTTTTTATTTTTTTATCTGTTTTAGTCGTAAGTTGTATTTGATATGTTCATCATTTGTTTTGAGGCACAAAACGTGGACGTAGGTCTAGCGCCATAATGTATAGTGGCATTTTGGCAAAGAAATTATTTCTTAAGCCTTTTTTCTGGGGTTCTCATTTGGTCCGGCACAGAGTTTGATCATAAGTTTGTCCTTTTGCGGTAGTACATGTCAAAATTCTATGAAGCAATTAACATTATACATTCAACAGAAATGCTATTCTTAGTCAAATATCCTGATAATTAATTTTTTATCATGATTTTTTTTGTTAAAGAAATAACATTACACGTACCATTAAATCCTAATTTGTGATAACGTCCCTTCTTTCATGTACGTAAGGTGGACGAATTGTAGTCATCCCGTAAATCGTATGCGCCGCCGAGTGAAAAATCAAAAGACTGGAACAGACGTATTTGGAATTAGTTTTTCTTACCATGCCATGGGTATATTGAAGATGCAAACAATCAAAACATGTATTTTCATAAAGAATAAGAAACGTAAATATTGTACAAATCCCAAGCATCTAAGAACAGAGTCTTGGTATTAAAACCAGTGTTTCATTGCATGTAGGCCTCAATGAATCTTTGTAATATATACCTCGTTTCCTCTTCGATAAGTACTTCGATAAGTTGCTTAATTTTGTAAGAACTTTGTTACTAATTAATCTTATTTTTTTTTCTGTTCTCGATATGTTACAAATAGGCCTAGACTAATGGTATTCAAAGAGAAAAACAATAACATGTCTTAAAATAGTAATTAGTGAATAGTAAGTGATAAATAATTCCTTATAGTTGAATTACAACAATTTACTGAATCTTATATCAACGAAACTTTAAATACATAAACTGACAATGAAGCTTATTTTCACCTTGCTGCTGAGGTGCTTGAATGAGGTGAATGGGACTTTGCACATTATTGGGGCCTTTTGGGAACTATTGCATTGTGGTGGAAAAAATAAGAGGTGAACTGTTATGAGGTCAAATTTAGAGTTGTGGATGGGACATAAAGGGTATAGCAGTGTAACTTGTGATATGCATGTGATAGTTTAGCTTTTGAAAAAGTCAAAAATCAAAGGTGAGATATTTGTTCAAAATGAAGAGATTTGAGCCAATATAAATATAAAACGTACACGGCCGAATGTGATTTAAAGTGGTTCACATGGTACCTTGTAAGGTGAAATTGTGCCGCGCAGACTTTCGAGTACAAATGTCAAGTGGTAGTCTGGTAATAAACCTATTTACACATTTCTGCTGCCGTGTTTGAATGGGGTGAATGGGATTTTGCATATTATGGGGGCCTTATGGGAACTATTGCATTGCTGTGATGGGAAAAGTCAAGGTGACTGTTATGAGGTCAAAGTTTTAAGGCTGATATATAGAATGACCCACAATCATATGAAGGATAGGTCATTGCTAAGTGACAAGTGGTGATGAGATCAGCAACTACGTGGATTGCATTCTTGTGTTATATTTATATTCCAAAAGTCGGGACCAACACCCCTCTGCACAGTCGCAACCACAGGGAAGACATAGTTGTCATCCGCCTCAGCCACTCCTTTCTCACTCACTCCCATCTCTTATTCGGCTCCTCTACCCCTCTCTGCCCCACTTGTAACACCGATCTCTCCATCAAGCATATCTTCGGAACTTGTCCCTTATACCAAAACTCCAGATCTCTTCTCTCCTTACTATCCTCAATCTCGGACCTTTTAGAAAACAATTCTTCCTCAAACATCATCAACTTCCTCCACAACAAGAACCTCTTCCACCACATTTAACTTCCCCCTTCCCCCCCTTTCTACACTAAGCTTACTTAACTTTTTTTTTTCTCTTTCTGTTTTCCCCCCTTTTCTCCCTTACAAACCTTCTTTTCCTCACTATACTAGAGCTTACACCATAATTTATTAACACCCTCTTGGCAGATTTGACTCTGACTGTCGTGGTGCCACTAAACATTAACAAACCAAACCAAACCATATTAATATTAACGTTAAAATGATGACTGATCTTCAAACACATATAAAGATTTGCTTGAGAGGGTGACATGTTCTAATTGATGAAAAACACCAAAGATACATAAACTTGTAATAAGAATGATAGAGATGATAATAATTATAATGATGATAATAATGATAATAATGATAATGATAATGATAATGATGCTGATGATGATGCTGCTGCTGATGCTGCTGCTGCTGCTGCTTACATCAATAAATTCAAACAAAATTGATAAGTTCTTTGACAATGACAAGGCATTCACACACCCTGGATATTCCCAATCCCCATATAGCTGCACTTGACCTTGTTTCGTAAATACTCATTAGATGAAAATATGCATTAATTCACATTTTGAGCACATTATATAGACATGAATTCTGGTGGTTGGGTGATGGATAAATATACACAAAAACCATTTACAACTGTCCAGATAATACAATGTGGAGACAGTCATCAATACTATTTAGTCCATGTTGCAACTGGTCATGGGTATGCTCAGAATGATTCATTTCAGGATGAGTTCCCGGTAGTGCTGTCACGACATGGCTCTATTACATATCGATTATAGTGGAGAAAAATATCGCGATATATCGTAGTATCGCGATATATCGTAGTATTGCGATATATCGTAGTATTGCGATACTTTTTAAGAAAACTGACTCAAGACACATTGTTAATATCACTAACGTCTAGGATCATGGAGTTACAATTTCATGATAAGATGGACGCAAGAAAAAATGATTTGCAGTTCTAGTTGAACAACATGATTGCATGACTATTACATTCATCACGCATCACGCACGTGTTTGGTAATTCAGCCAACGTGACCATGAATCATCTTAGTGAAAGCCTGAGTGGCACATTCTAGACCAATTTTTCGTTCTTTTTGCCAACTTACATCGGCGCGTGCCAGTGTGTGGTGATGGAGCATGATTTTTAATAAGTTTTAGTGTTTCACGATTATTTTGCATGTTTTTAATAGCCTAAACTTGACTTTTAGAATAAATACCATAACGTTAGAATTGTAACGTATGAGTAGCCTAGCCTAGTTGCGCGAAGTAGCCTAGCCTACTTGCGGGAATTTTTTTTAGTAGAGTATTAGTTTTTGGTATCACAATATGTCGCGAGAGGCATATTTCATCTCGTGGAAAAAGAGATATTGCGATAATCGATATGTCATGACAGCACTAGTTCCCGGTTGTTCAAAATATGCACGAGTTCGTGATTGGAATGTGACCATTTACCAATTATTATGTACATGATCAAAAACATTGTTTACCGTTTACTTAAAAATTGCCTGCAAAGTGCCCATGTCAATTTCCAAACAAAACTTTATACTCAAAATCATTAACATTCACACCACAAACATAACTTTCAATCAGTGATATTACAATTCAAACTTTATACACGATCAACAAAGGATCTATTCTTTTTTGGTTCCGATGTGATCAGCATCAGGAACCTATGCAGTCATGATAGCGTGTATGTGTGTGTATATGTATGGGTGTGATGCCTAGCTCGTAAACATGATATCTCAAGAACCATACACCGGATATGTGTCATATGTGGTACACAGATAGCCCATGGTCCGCTGATGTGCCTTATTGTTTTTGGTGGCGATGTCGTGCATATTGATTAGTAGGCGGGACTTAAATGTAACAATCTTTGAATCATATTTTAACAACCGCATGACTGTTTTGTTTCATATTTGAAATAATTTTGTTGGTGGCAAGTTTATACATGTTAATGGGATAAAATGGATGAATTTCATTAATATGCATAGTGGGTGGGGCTTAATTAACATGATTTTGTTGAAGAGAGCTTTGTAAACACAGTACCTCAAGAGCAACATGAATCAGGTCATTTGTGGTACACAGATTACAGGGTTCTAGCTAGACAAGTTTGAGTGACGGGCTCGTGACAATTAGTGATGTGCCCAGGGTGACCTCCTAGACCCCCCTGCTAAAACATATGCCGGAAACTCTAATCTCAACTCCCATAGTTATTTATCCAGCCCCAACTTTTTACCACTTTTATTTTCATCCCAGTATCAATCGACGAAAGCCATACATTATTATGGGGTTTATAACCAATGTGATTGGTTACTTACATTTGCACCGGTCTATAAGCACTCCTTGGGCCCTTGGGGGTGTAATATGTAATTTATTAAACTTTGTTTGTATGGTAAGTAGCGGACTTGGCAAGCTGCCAGCAATGATTCACAATTATTAAAACGTGAACCTGAATTGTGTGCATGTGAGTATTTTTTATATAGGTGACATGTATGGTGATTTTACGATAATATGTGCTTTCAATTGCATTAAATTCCTATATATTTCAGTCGTTTTGATCAGAATTTGTGCGTAATGTGCGTAGATCAGCGGATGACATTAATGGAGCGCGATTAATAGGAGATCTATTTAAACACTTAATCATTTAATCGAATTGAACTTTTGAGTGCCAGGTGGAAGAGTGAATCTTAGAGCCAAGTGCCAGGTAGGAATTGCGAGTCTTGGGTGGGCCCGCCGGTGCCACCCACTATAGCTAGAAGCCTGATAGGTTGTCCAGATGGTCCTATTGTTGTTGGTGGCAATGCCATGCATATTAATGAGTAGACAAGACAATGTAAAATCTTTAAATGATCATATTTTAACAACTGCATGACTGTTTTGTTTCATTTTTGAAATAATTATGTTGTTAGCAAGTTTATACATGTTAATGGGATAAAAATGGGTGATTTTGATTAATTGTGAAATTCCATTCTTGTGAGAACTGAGTTATTTGGTTGTCATTGTTATTGTGAGCCCAGTGTGCAAAAACATTTATCATACAATAGTTCAAACTTGATTTGTGAAAGTATTCAGTGATGTAAACAGTGGCAGCACTCCGAACCAGCTGGTTATTGGATGATAATATATTGCCTTCTTTCTTTAGGTTACAATGCTGCTTACCCACAAGGCTATGGGTACCCTCAGTACAACTACTACAGCGGCGGCTACGCTTCAGGAAACGCGAACTATGATTACAACGGGGGTCATAACTGGCATGGCTATCACGGCTCTGGCAACAACTACTACGGCTACGGAAGTGGCTATGGATACAATGAGTACAATTTCAACAATCAAAGCAGCTATGGTTATCAGGGAAGCTATGGTGGGGGGAACTACAATAACTACGGACAGGGTTACGGTGAGAAGAAACAGGTTGACTACTAAATTGCAGGTTGCTGGTACTAACCTAATTTTACATGTCTTAGTTATGCTTCGATAGGGATCTGCTAGTGAGGGGCTTCCGAGTGAAGTCTCACTGCCTCCCTTAAATAAGATGGACCCCCCCCCTTGTAGTACTCATATCGTCTCGTGTCATTCATTCACAAGAAACACACATCAAAATTCTCCAAAATTGTATTCTACGGGACACGGAGAAAAATTGGCCCAACACAGCCAAATGAAATTGTGTGGGAATTTTCTGAATTTAGTTTTCTTGTTTAAAAGGACAGGGATCAGATTGGAAAGTTGAATTTAACCTTTGACACAAAGCTAAATCAACTTGTTTTTGCTCAAAGTAACTAGTTTTCCGATGTGATTCAATTGTCAGATTTCCCATCTGAATTTCGAGATCAATTTCACCCTTTGTAGGTCTTTTTTATTTAGCAGTTGAAAAGTTTTTTGAGGCCAAATGTTTTGATATTTTGATTTTACCCACACTTTGATCTTTTTAAATTTTGTGTTGCTTTATAATGGAAACTTTTTAGGTATTTTACTTTCCTTCTTTCTTGAAATTAGATTGGTATCATTTACATGATGAAATATAGGTTACAATTGCTCCTTTTTCCGAATAGAGAAATTTGTTACCTTTCTTAAATATCAAATTATGGCTGCAGATCTTTCTAACATTACAAGATTTGTATATTACACACGCTATGTAGTCTTTGCCAAAAGCGAACTCATTGACTGTATTCAAATTTCACTATCTTCACTCAAATGTACATATAATTAGAGGCTGCCCGTTTTGTCTACTTTTTGACGCTCATGTTTTCACGAATATTTAATGAAGGAAATTTGGTGACCTTTGACACTGTCCATATCTATTCGCCCTTTTTGTAAAGTCACTCACTGGGATATATTTACCGGATTGATGTGGGATGAAGCTTTAGAGAGAAGCAGGAAACCAAAACGATGATTAATTTCAATTGGAATTCATAATTCCTGTTCTTGGTGGTATAAGTTGGTTGACTTTGGTTTGTAGTTGAATAGAATAACAAAAGGGGATAAAAACAGCAAGTTTGAAATGACAAAAATCTCTCAACTACCAAGATATAAAGTCGATACTATCCAGTAGTCAATAGGAGTCTAAAAAACGTTTGCTTCGGGCATTTTTGTAACCGGACATTGTCCTTGCATGAAGAGATTGGTTTAGCGAAGTGGTGAAATCGTACCAAATACACCATCGTAGAAAAAGTGGAGTTTTACCTCTTCCAATCTTAAGGCACTGTATTCATTATCATGGTCTGTATTTGTTTGGCTGTGTAACCCAGTGTATGTGAGAAAAAGTCAAGGGAAGAAAGAAGATAGGGACATCTCAATCCTCCCCCTCTCCCCTCGGTTTTTGCCAGAAAATTTAGTTTGAAGCATGTGGTTTGGAGGTATGTTAAAAAACATTGTATGAGATGAAAAGAATTAACTACTTAATTGCACCATAGAGATTTCTCACACAAATTCAGCACAGTTTTAGATATAAGAGGGAAAAAAAAGTATAAACCTATGACATTTTCTCTTAAAAATGGTGATATCATTTGAAAGAAACAAATTATTGGAATATTGTAAGCTCTGAAAGAATTTATTGAACCACATAAAAACAGGCACTTTAAAAGCCTCTGAAAGAAAGGTAGTTACAAGTTTATAATTATGCTGGTAGTCCTTTAAAGAAGTTAAAAAGCTTAATTACAAAGAAAGTGTTTATAAACCATAAATTTATTGGTAAAGAGGTAATGTCCAGTGGGTTTTATTTCCCCCTGACTGTTTTGATGGTAAATATGTTTCTTTTTTAATGATGATCTTATCTGTTTTGTACACGAGCGAAGGTTATAATTAGCTAAAAGAGTTAAATGGGTCACATGGTGTGATTTTGCCATGAGGGTATGCTTGTGGTTGCGCACATTAGATCGAGTTCACTTTGCACTACATTTGCATAATTATTTTAAAACCATTTTCCCCCTTCAGGGAGAACCCCCGTAATAACTCCATCATTCATACTCATGTAATCTCTATACGTCAGTTTAATCCATTCACACAGGTTAAGGATTTCACCTGATGTTAATTAGCAGCGTTGAATATCACATTGTTTCTTTTTTTCGTGATTATCTCTGCTCAAAGCAAGTTAAATCATAATTCGCTCTTTGAAATGGTAGGAAAACCGGTAACAAATATATTCGCATAAAACAAATAATACATTATACATAATAAGTAATGGTCCCTGGATAAGCGACAGTCTCTATATAAGCAACAGTCCCTGGATAAGTAAAGGTCTCTGGATAAGTAAAGATCCCTGGATAAGTAAAGGTCGCTGGATAAGTAAAGGTCCCTAGATAAGTAACAGTCCCTGGATGAGTAAAGGACCTGGGTAAGTAACAGTCACTGGATGAGTAAAGGTCCCTGGATAAGTAATAGTCCCTGGATAAGTAACAGTCCCCGAATAAGTGAAGGTCCCTGGATAAGTGAAGGTTCCTGGATAAGTAATGGATATCATAAAGCAATTTGAAATGGTCAGGTTTATAAGCCTAAAATCCAAACTGATATCAAACAGACTTAATTATTGGACCTTAAAACTTAAATCTTTCTTATTTTTACCTCTTCATTAATTTTTTGGGCTTCAATGTGTATTTTTAATTCCTTTGAAATTTCTTTTTTGATTTTTATTTTATCATAAAGTTTTTTTTATTTGATTTTTTTTTGGTATAATGCTTTTTTTTGTTTTAGAATTGATCTCACTTTTGCCATATTTTGTTTTGGTTGTTAAATCACTTTTGCCATATTTTGTTTTGGTTGTTAAATCACTTTTGCCATATTTTGTTTTGGTTGTTAAATTGATTTGTTAATAGTTGCAACAACTTTTCTGCCAGAAAAGGTTGCATAGTTGCCACTTGTGTTATTTCTGCAAATTGGTTTCAGATATCTCATGAATATTGATTTGCATATGCTTAGTGTGACAATGTCAGTTGTAAAAACAGTTTAGCAAGCAAGTCTTGCATACTGTGTGTTAAGGACTCACTTCCTTGCCTGTATAAAATGCTTTGGTGCTTATCTATAATTTTTGACAACCCTTTTCTAAGTGCCAAGAAAAAGTTTGTATTTGAGACAGTTTAGTAAGTTTTTTTTTGGATAAGTGAAAGGCCCTGGATAATTAAAAAAAATAAAGGCTCTGGATAAGTAACAGTTTATGGATGAATAAAGGTCCCTGGATAAGTAAAGGTCCCTGGATAAGCAACAGTCCCTGGATGAGTAAAGGTCCCTGGATAAGTAAGTCTCTGGATGAGTAAAGGTCCCTGGAGAAGTAACAGTCTCAGGATGAGTAAAGGACCCTGGGTAAATAACAGTCCCTGGATGAGTAAAGGTTCCTGGATAAGTAACAATCCCTGGATGAGTAAAGGTCCCTGGATAAGTAACTGCCTGATGAGTAAAGGTCTCTGGGTAAATAACAGTCCCTGGATGAGTTAAGGTCCCTGGATAGATAACTGTCCCTGGATAACAGTCCCTCGATGAGTAGCTCTTCCTGGATAAGATGACCAATGGCTTTGTTAGATATTCCATATTTATGAAAGGTTTGATGATTTCAAACTGTTTTGAAAGGTATGAGAATTTTACGAAAAGGAAATTCTCGCTTAGAAATTGATTATATATATGATGGTTCTTGCCATCAGTCATGTTTTGGTTTGCTTCTGCGCCTTTTGATGTAAATTACCCCATGTTTTAGGTCACTCAAATTATTTGTGATTGCATGTACATATTTGTCCCAATCCACACAAAGGAACTACATTAGTATTTTTGTCATTAGTATACTTATCCCTGTTCTCTTCTGATGCCACGTTAAGTCTTTCAACCCCATCTCTCCATGTATTTGAAAACAGGAGCTAAATTCAACTAGTATTTTGGGATTCAACCAACTGAATTCTTAAGACAAAGAATTTCATCCCAGATCAAAGTTGTGTAAGGATTTACATCCTACAGAGAAAGGCTTGCCACCGATCGATCAATTGAGCCTTTTTAACGATCGATCATATTCCATTGATTGATCATAATTGGTTAGATTTTTCCATGTAGATTATTGAAACATTTAAGTAATTTCAAAATATGAATGTTATTTAAATATCCTGGTTGGAATGTATTAGCCCAACACTGCAATACATCAACTGTGATTGGTTGCAATTTACTGGTTTAGATGAATATTTGTATATCACCTTTGCAGCTGTTTTTGGAAGAAGTTGATTGGCTTATGGTCAACGAGATGCAGCTTTTGAATAACTGCCATATTTGATCCTTATTAACATATTTGCTATAATAAGTATCTATTACTTTTATCTTGTGAACACCTTAAGTGATATATAGTGCTCAGAATTTTAGAGAAAAAAAAATAATGGGCTTTATAAAAGCCTCATTTTATATCCAGTTTTAATAACCAGATGTAGTAAACTTTCTTTGCAGATAGCACCAGTCTCATTTCATGTAGATCCTCAAAATCCTGGCCTCGTGAGGAGTTCAATCACTTCTCCTAGTATTGGTAGTAACAAGTATGTTACCACACAACAATAGCTGCACCATTATCAGGCTTTAACATCAGGTCGTAATATTGTGTTAATACGAGCTTAGGATTTTAAATCCAGACTTACAGTCACTATTATGTTTTTAGCAATATTTACAAGACATCACATTTAGCAAGCTCTAAGCAAATTTATTTTTTACAACAAAGACCAATCTATATGCAGACTTGTCCAGTAAATGCAGGTAAATCTGTATTCAGGGTTTTGAGTTGCCCGAAGTGCCTTCCTTCAGATTTTCTCTTCCACGATGTGTACTGTATAAAAAATAAAGCTCTCCAAGAGAGAACTCAGGAACTTGTGACTTTCTAGTGGATAGCATGAGTTTGTTAGGTTGTCCGAGTATGTAATAACATTTAAATATAATTTATTTCTCCTATAACAGGAAAATTGAAATAATGGAATTTGAAATATTTCAACCAAATTTAATTTGATAAAAGACTGAAGGATTCATATTTTAAAAGTCATCTCTAATGCTAAGAGGACTTGTTATAGAGGGGGAAAAGGAAGCTTTTTAAATCCTGACCGGATTCCTCTTCAGCTGTTAAACTTTCCCATAACTGACTTTTTCTCTTCCTAAAACTTAAAGTCTAACAGTCTTAGTATGAATCCTTCAAAGTGATTGGTCAAGACGCTGGCCGGAATCAGGGACTTGACTTCGTCAGTCACCTACAGAAGTAATACAGTATTTGATAACAGTTTTTAAGATTTGAGAAGATGAAATAAAACATTAATTTAAATAAAATATCCCAAAGGAAAAATACGAATCTTGTTGATTTGAAAGAAAAATTTGAATTTGATCCATCCTGTTAAGAAGCATATTTTTTTTAAGCAATTTTAATAATTTCCTGCGAATTTTTTTCTGTATTACCCTCATTTGAAAGATAGGGCTTCCGAAAGAATTATTGCCTTTTAAGGAATTGGGTATTAGGGGGAATGGGTGTATGTCATTAAGAAAGTATGGTCATTTAAATTTTATGCTAGAACAGGAACGATAGTTTTCTTGCCTATGATTGGTTAATGAGCAATTTTTACCATTTCAAGTAACGTTGTTGGACGATAAATTTTGCTTAAACAATACAGCTGATTTCCCTTCTATAATCTTCATTCTTGAATTTCAAACAAATCAGTATATTTAACATGAATTTTCCTTATACACCTAAAAAAAGTTTTTCTGTCAAAATGAATAGAGAGTATATATGTGTATACATTCCCTAGCATTCTACTTTCTATAAATTCAGAATGGGGTTTTGAATATGTAATTAATTAATAATCAATGAAATTTTGTCTGTAAATGCATTCAACAAGAAAATTAAATTCAGAATTTTCATAGCAAAACAAAAACATTTTGTAACTCGGATGTTATTACTGTCTATAGTCATTGAAAGTAAGAAATATTACCTGTAAAGTTTCCATTTTAGGAGGTGGCGGGAAAAAATGCATCCATATATTAAGAAAAAAGAGTACTCCAGATATTTTTAAATGCCTTTATGAATTGCCATCTCAATTATTGACTAACCATGTGACCTTATTTTCAGAATATAAGAGTGCATGTTAGTCTAGGTGTTACTATATCCAAAACTGCCTATTTTTTCAAAGATTGTATATGAAGTCCCCGTTTTCAAAGGATTGCGGAGTACTTCCCGTGTCAAAGTTCAAGACACTCTAAAAAAATATCAGTTCCGTCTCATTATGTTCAAGAAGTTATTGAATCTCAGAATAAATGAGAGAAAAAATCCAGTTGTATTTTTTGCGTGTTCTTTTTATACTTTGTTATTTGTTCTAAGGTATTATTTTTGCGAAGTGTATGGTTTTCGAGAGTCGTTGATTTTAGGAGTTTGTACATGCAATTGATTGTAGGAGTTTGTACATGCAATTGATTGTAGGAGTTTGTTCATACAATTGATTGTAGGAGTTTGCACATGCAATTGATTGTAGGAGTTTGTTCATGCAATTGATTTTGGAAGTTTGTGCATGTTGGGTCATAGGGGGTCGCATAATGATCCTGTTGGGTCATTGAGGGTCGCATTATGATCCTGTTGGGTCATTGAGTGTCGCATCATGATCCTGTTGGGTCATTGAGGGTCGCATCATGATCCTGTTGGGTCATTGAGGGTCACATCATGATCCTGTTGGGTCATTGAGGGTCGCATCATGATCCTGTTGGGTCATTGAGGGTCACATCATGATCCTGTTGGGTCATTGAGGGTCGCATCATCATCCTGTTGGGTCATTGAGGGTCGCATTATGATCCTGTTGGGTCATCGAGGGTCGCATCATGATCCTGTTGGGTCATTGAGGGTCACATCATGATCCTGTTAGGTCATTGAGGGTCGCATCATGATCCTGTTGGTTCATCGAGGGTCGCATCATGATCCTGTTGGGTCATTGAGGGGCGCATTATGATCCTGTTGGGTCATCGAGGGTCGCATCATGATCCTGTTGGGTCATTGAGGGTCGCATTATGATCCTGTTGGGTCATAGGGGGTCGCATCATGATCCTGTTGGGTCATTGAGGGTCGCATTATGATCCTGTTGGGTCATAGGGGGTCGCATAATGATCCTGTTGGGTCATTGAGGGTCGCATTATGATCCTGTTGGGTCATCGAGGGTCGCATCATGATCCTGTTGGGTCATTGAGGGTCGCATTATGATCCTGTTGGGTCATTGAGGGTCTCATTATGATCCTGTTGGGTCATTGAGTGTCGCATCATGATCCTGTTGGGTCATTGAGGGTCGCATCATGATCCTGTTGGGTCATTGAGGGTCGCATCATGATCCTGTTGGGTCATTGAGTGTCGCATCATGATCCTGTTGGGTCATTGAGTGTTGCATCATGCATTTGTTGGTTCATTGAGGGTCGCATCATGATCCTGTTGGGTCATCGAGGGCCGCATATTGATCCTGTTGGGTCATTGAGGGTCTCATTATGATCCTGTTGGGTCATTGAGGGTCGCATCATGATCCTGTTGGGTCATCGAGGGTCGCATCATGATCCTGTTGGGTCATCGAGGGTCGCATCATGATCCTGTTGGGTCATCGAGGGTCGCATCATGATCTTGTTGGGTCATCGAGGGTCGCATCATAATCCTGTTGGGTCATCGAGGGCCGCATCATGATCCTGTTAGGTCATTGAGGGTCGCATCATGATCCTGTTGGTTCATCGAGGGTCGCATCATGATCCTGTTGGGTCATTAAGGGTCAATCATGATCCTGTTGGTTCATTGAGTGTCACATGATCCTCTTGGTTCATTGAGTGTCGCATCATGATCCTGTTGGGTCATCGAGGGTCGCATCATGATCCTGTTGGGTCATCGAGGGTCGCATCATGATCCTGTTGGGTCATTGAGTGTCGCATCATGATCCTGTTGGTTCATTGAGTGTCGCATCATGATCCTGTTGGGTCATTGAGGGTCGCATCATGCATTTTTTTTTCCTGTTTTGAAATGTCACATGATCTCATTTGATTTTTCTGTTTTGAAAAAACTTTCAAATTTGTTGTTTTATTCTGCTTGAATGTCGTTCATTCATGTTTGTTTCTAAGTGGTTGATTATTTCTGTGGGCTTTAACCACATTTTAAACTAACACATTTAAAACTTTTGACCACTTGTACATCTGCAAGCTTGTACCATTTTTAAATTGAACCTTTTGAAACAAGAACACCTTTTTAGAACAGTTTTATATATAGAACTAGTTTTTTTATATACAGCATTCATGCCATGAAAATTAATTTTCAGTCATGTACATTATTCTGGTAACATTCATTAACCAATATATAGCATGTCATGCTCGTAGTGTAGTCATAATGTTATCTTGGGACAAAATCATGCATCACATTCATTGACATATTTCATCTCTGATTGATCGATCAAATCCTCATTTCTCTCACAAATTTCACTCTTGTGTTCACACCAGGGAAGCAGTACTGTTGACAATGGAGGGGGATAAAGAGGAGAGTTGGCCCCAGTGTCCTATGGAGCTTAGTCTTTTAAGAAGCCCCGTTAAAATCTAGAAAAGTGATGCACGTTCAAAAGATGGCCTTTCAGTCTGTGTAATCAACTTGGTCTTCTCAAGATACCATCAGGCCCACATTGGCTCTTGCAGATAAAATCAGTCTTTTGAGGTGTATAGTTTAGGGAAAGATTAAAGCAGCGCTGGGCTAATAAGGGCATTCTCTTCTGCAATTGTTCTTTTGTTTTGTTTTTATAAGAAATGTTGCATTTTTAGCCCATGTTATTAAAAGTTTTGTAAGTATATCAGTTAAATGATAATTGCCCATGCCTATAAGAGTCGGTTAAATCCATCCGATTATCCCTATTTTCAATGGTGCAAAGGGGTGAGAGCATATTGACTTGCTCTCGACGGGACACCAGCAAATTGGAAAGAAAATTTCAAAGAATTCTAAAGAAATACATTAGTGTCCTAGTACATTGGGCAAATCATGTCATCATTGGCATGATTTTTTAGAAAAAATTGTAGCTTTTACTTTTACAACTTTAAACTTGAGAATGGAGTAAGATTTTATGATGGGGGCTATGGTAGATAAATTATTTCTTTTGATTCTCTATCATACATCAAGCCAGAATATTGGACTTTTATGTCTCCTTTAAGCTACCTGGTTATGGGCTAAGCTTATTCGTTCTTTTATGTCATTAAGAATTTTTGGCCCTTGGACCCCTCCAACCCAACACCCTCGATTTTCTCAAAATCAGGGGTTATCCATATCATTCAACCCGAGAGACTTCACAATTCATTGACCAGCATCCAGCTATTGTTACACCATACACAACACAGGTAATCTATACCCAAACTCCCAGCAACTTCATAGTCTATACACAGTTCACTTGTTTGCAACCAGCTGTTACACAATAGGTCGTTCATCTGGGGCTCAAGTCACATAACTGCTGTTCAGTGAAGTGATTCAGCTGAGCTGAGCCTAAGTATACATTATATGCTTGGGAGGACTTTTTGCCAAACTTATGAATGATTGATGGACCATTCCTCCTAAAGAGGGTCATTTCCTCATGTTTAAAGGATTGATTCAGAGGTCAAGCAAGTTTTATCATATATGGAAGTGGACTACAAAAGAAACAAAATGGTGAAGAAACTACTTCAATATCTTATTCCGTAAAGGAGATATTCAAGTTTAAAGCTTTGTCTTGTCTGTGTGAAATGACTGGAATAGTAAGTGTACTGTGGAAGGTTGACACCCTATCTTCCTTACATTCTTAACAATTGGTAATGTATGTTTAAGACAATGTTTTAATCTTTCTTTCTTGAACAATTTTCCCTCAAACTTTCTTCAGATGGTTAATTATAATTACCCGTAATAAATTGTTTTACTGTCATATCCACTGGTTTTAGGAATCTGAGGGTGTGACATCACAACTAGTCTTATTTCAGTCGTTTCTATACATATGATACCAAACTTTAAACTTAAATATCTCCATAAACAAAAATTATAAATGCTTTCTTTACTGTTTGGTTCTTTTTTGAAGTCTTCTTTGATGTAAGATGAACTTGGCTTGACCCCTGAACTAATCCTTTAACTGATGCAATTTATCTGAAGAAATATACAACTAGCAGTCAATGTTTAGGAGGAAAATCATTTTGAATAGTCCTGCCAGCTTGTACTTGCCTGTAGACTCCAGTCTTTGAACTACCCAGTGATGGACCAGCTAAGCTTATACGACAATCCATGTTAAACTGCTGCCATTTATCTCAAGAAATACACAACAAGCAGTAAATGTTTTAGTTCAAAATTTATTACCCCTCGTCAAGAAAGTTGGTGAAGAGGGGATGTAGCATCTTTACAATCTGTCCACCTGTCCACGAGCAGTGTTCAGTTACTGGGAACAAGATTTCTGCCCTTGGAAAGGAATTCCAACTATATTTGTGTCTCGCTCGAAAGAAAATTTATATAATGGATACTTTCACCCTCAAAAAAACTTAAAACATTGCATTCCTGACACGAATAGTGATTAAACTATTTGTATCTGGCATGAACAAAAAGTCAAACAATAGGACATGACACTTCAAAAGAATTTGAAATTAATTGTCTGGGACATGAATAGAATTATAAACAATAAATTCTGGCTCTAGTAAAGTGAAAACAAAAGATAAATGGTAATCTAAAAATTAATCTGCAATGAATTTTCATTTGGTAGAGTGATAATCCTATCTGATTTATATGGAAAAATTGTCAAGTTGAGTATATTTTTAAGGGGAGTATCAGATTTAAGGGAGGGGATAGGTTTATCTGTTTATGTCAATTATCACAAGGTAGCTGTGGTGAAACGGGGGGAGGGAAAGTTGAGAAGATAAGTGGGGGGTATGTTAGTTAAAGAGTATATATAGTTTGTAGATGTTGGCATCCGTCAGTCTTGACAGATTACGGAGAAGAGCTTGTAGCTGAAGAGTCCAATTTTTGATTTGCATATTCGGCTGCAGGCATCGCATTTAAAAACTGGTGCATCTGGTTGTGACTGGATAATTTTCGCTGCTGGATTTCTGCTTGTTTCTATGTGATGTCAGCGGCAGTTTAAAGAGAAACTTCTCCCTTTTTCAGAGATATGGACAGTTTGTGTTTCCATGCTGTAGGTAGTGAAAATGTCTCACTATGCATTTCTATGTGTAAAAAACTGCACTGCTTTTCGGAGCCGACACCATTTACTTCTATGCAAAAATTCATACACCTACAAATTTCAAAACCTAATTTTCACAAGATAGCAACTCAGTTAGTCTGAGAAAACCATTACTTTATTCATTACAGTTTACAAAGCCAAATTTTAGAGGAATGGCAAATGAGCCTTTTCCTACATTTACTTTGCTATTTGGTTGTTCACGGCATCAGAAATGGAACGGTAATTAGGTATTAGTGCTTATTTCGAACATGTTCGAGCGGAATCTGTACCGTGCTTTCGCGTGAGCGTATATGCTTAAATGCATGAGTGTTCTCGAGTAAAGTCACGAACAAATGTCTGAAGAAGGACGCAGGCCATCACATCGTGCGCTTGCATTTTGATGCATTATTGGGTTGAAATCTATTTGAATGAAGCGCATCTTTTATAGCTCATTTGATCTTTTTAGATGGAAAATTTCATGATTTTACGGAATACTTGATATTTCATTCTTTGTGGAACGCTAGTAGAAATATTAGAACTACTTCTTTATTGATTTTGTGGATTAAATCAATAATGTTTTGATATCTAAAACAATTTTGGTCGCAAAATTTTGCAGACACGTGTTGAAGGCCATTGACTTTTTCTTTCTTGTGTGATACACGATTTTCAATTTGCATGCTTTCATGCCAAAATCCAGAGGATTGGGTCACTACATGATTTGGGCATGAAGATTCGTGCTATGTTGTACGCTGCTCTAGATCTGTTTGTGGCAATTAAGGCGCTCCCAGGTGTCAGTGTCCATGTCAAGAGCTTTCATACACTTGCAGGCAGGCATTCTTGAAGCATAAATGTGGACGGCCTTTTTTCTTTTGTTCCATGGCTGCTTCCCCGTACAGTATGTCCTTGGGTATCCTCCATCCTGCTGACATGACTTAGCCAACGTAGTCAGCATCGATAAGATACCTGCTTTGAATAGGACCTTGTTGTTGGTCACCTTGTCTTGTCAAGAGATCCCTAGGGTATGTTGAAGTATCTCATATGGAAAACTTTCTCTCCTGCGTGGAGTAGGCTGTACAAGACAAAAAAGAATATGTAGGTGAGTGGAGGATAGATACTTGAGCGAAGAATGGATAGGTGAGCGGAGAATGGGTAAGTGAGTGGAGGATTGGTAGGCGAGTGGAGGATTGGTAGGCGAGTGGAGGATTGGTAGGCGAGTGGAGGATTGGTAGGCGAGCGGAGAATGGGTAGGCGAGCGGAGGATGGGTAGGTATGTGGAGGATTGGTAGGTGAATGGAGGATGGGTAGGTGAGTGGAGGATGGATAGGTGAGCAGAGAATGGATAGGTGAGTGAAGGATGGGTAGGTGAGTGGAGGATGGGTAGGTGAGTGGAGGATGGGTAGGCGAGTGGAGGATGGGTAGGTGAGAGGAGGTTGGGTAGGTGAGCGGAGGATAGGTAGGTGAGCGGAGGATGGGTAGGTGAGCGGAGGATGGGTAGGTGAGCGAAGGATGGGTAGGTGAGTGGAGAATGGGTAGGTGAGTGGAGGATGGGTAGGTGAATGGAGGATGGGTAGGTGAGTGGAGGATTGGTAGGTGAGCGGAGAATGAATAGGTGAGTGGAGGATTGGTAGGTGAGTGGAGGATGGGTAGGTGAGTGGAGGATGGATAGGTGAGCGGAGAATGAATAGGTGAGTGGAGGATGGATAGGTGAGTGGAGAATGGATAGGTGAACGGAGAATGGATAGGTGAGTGGAGGATGGGTAGGTGAGTGGAGGATGGATAGGTGAGCGGAGAATGGATAGGTGAGTGGAGGATGGATAGGTGAACGGAGAATGGATAGGTGAGTGGAGGATGGGTAGGTGAGTGGAGGATGGGTAGGTGAGTGGAGGATGGGTAGGTGAGTGGAGGATGGGTAGGTGAGTGGAGGATGGGTAGGTGAGTGGAGGATGGATAGGTGAGTGGAGGATGGGTAGGTGAGTGGAGGATGGGTAGGTGAGTGGAGGATGGGTAGGTGAGTGGAGGATGGGTAGGTGAGTGGAGGATGGGTAGGTGAGTGGAGGATGGGTAGGTGTGTAACAGTGCCTGGTTGCTTAACAAGTGAACCGTGAATAGACTATGAAGATGTTGTCAGTTAAGAAGGTATACATTACCCCTGTGTTGTGTATGGTGTAACAATAGCTGGATGCTAGTCAATGAATTGTGAAGTCTCTCTCGGGTTGAATGGTGTGAATTACCCCTAATATTGAGAAAATCGGGGGTGTCGGGTTGGTCGTCTAAGGGTCAAAAATTCTAAGTGGTGAATAGAGGATGGGTAGGTGAGCAGAGAATGGGTAGGTGAAGATTAGGAGAGTGGAGGATGGGTAGGTGAGTGGAAGATGGGTAGTTGAGCGGGGTAGGTGAGTGGAGGATGGGAAGGCGAGCGGAGGATGGGTAGGCGAGCGGAGAATGGGTAGGCTAGGGGAGGATTGGTAGGTGAGTGGAGGATTGGTAGGTGAGTGGAGGATTGGTAGGTGAGTGGAGGATGGGTAGGTGAGCGGAGGATGGATAGGTGAGCGGAGAATGGATAGGTGAGTGAAGAATTGGTAGGTGAGTGGAGGATGGATAGGTGAACGGACGATGGATAGGTGAGTGGAGGATGGGTAGGTGAGTGGAGGATGGATAGGTGAGCGGAGAATGGATAGGTGAGTGGAGAATTGGTAGGTGAGTGGAGGATGGATAGGTGAACGGAGAATGGATAGGTGAGTGGAGGATGGGTAGGTGAGTGGAGGATGGGTAGGTGATTGGAGGATGGGTAGGTGAGTGGAGGATGGGTAGGTGAGTGGAGGATGGATAGGTGAGTGGAGGATGGGTAGGTGAGTGGAGGATGGGTAGGTGAGTGGAGGATGGGTAGGTGAGTGGAGGATGGGTAGGTGAGTGGAGGATGGGTAGGTGTGTACAGTGTAACAGTGCCTGGTTGCTAACAAGTGAACTGTGAATAGACTATGAAGATGTTGTCAGTTAAGAAGGTATACATTACCCCTGTGTTGTGTATGGTGTAACAATAGCTGGATGCTAGTCAATGAATTGTGAAGTGTCTCTCGGGTTGATTGGTGTGAATTACCCCTGATATTAAGAAAATCGGGGGTGTCGGGTTGGTGGTCTAAGGGTCAAAAATTCTTAATGGTGAATGGAGGATGGGTAGGTGAGCAGAGAATGGGTAGGTGAAGATTAGGAGAGTGGAGGATGGGTAGGTGAGTGGAAGATGGGTAGTTGAGCGGGTTAGATGTGTGGAGGATGGGTAGATGTTTGGAGGATGGGCAGATGAATGGAGGATGGGCGGGCGCGAGGAGAGGATGGGCGGGCGCGAGCGGAGGATGGGCAGGCGCGAGCGGAGGATGGGCGGGCGCGACGGAAGATGGGCGGGCGCGAGCAGAGGATGGGTAGGCGAGCGGAGGATGGGTAGGCGAGCGGAGGATGGGTAGGCGAGCGGAGGATGGGTAGGCGAGCGGAGGATGGGTAGGCGAGCGGAGGATGGGTAGGCGAACGAGGATGGGTAAGCGAAGCGGAGGATGGGTAGGCGAGCGGAGGATGGGTAGGCGAGCGGAGGATGGGTAGGCGAGCGGAGGATGGGTAGGCGAGCGGAGGATGGGTAGGCGAGCGGAGGATGGGTAGGCGAGCGGAGGATGGGTAGGCGAGCGGAGGATGGGTAGGCGAGCGGAGGATGGGTAGGCGAGCGGGATGGGTAGGCGAGCGGAGGATGGGTAGGCGAGCGGAGGATGGGTAGGCGAGCGGAGGATGGGTAGGCGAGCGGAGGATGGGTAGGCAGCGGAGGATGGGTAGGCGAGCGGAGGATGGGTAGGCGAGCGGAGGATGGGTAGGCGAGCTGAGGATGGGTAGGCGAGCGGAGGATGGGTAGGCGAGCGGAGGATGGGTAGGCGAGCGGAGGATGGGTAGGCGAGCGGAGGATGGGTAGGCGAGCGGAGGATGGGTTGGCGAGCAGAGGATGGATTGGCGAGTGGAGTGAATGGCATGGCGGAGGATGGGTAGGCGAGCGGAGGATGGGTAGGCGAGCGGAGGATGGATTGGCGAGTGGAGGATGGATTGGCGAGTGGAGTGAATGGCATGGGTACATGTCTAGGCATGAGTACATGCCTAATGGGTGGGTAAATTAGTCAAAAGGTGAATGACATGACTGAGTTAAAAGATGGATAGGTTTTAAGGATAGTGTGAGTGGATGGAAAGGAAGACAAATACTGTAAAGCTAGGAATGGTGGGGTAGGTCTGTAAGATGATATGTGCACAGGGATAGAGGGTAGTGAGTACATTGGGGTGGATGTGGTGGTTGTTAAGGGTATTTATTTGGGACAAGATGAGATGGCATGTGGGACAGAAGGTGCACGTACGGGATGACATGAGGGACAGTGTGTGATTGTATGTGGAACAGGGTGGAAGGGCATGTGGAACAGGATGGGATGGCTTGTGGGACAGGATGAGATGGCATGTGGACAGAGGGTGGGATTGCATGTGGACAGGAAGTGGTGGCGCTGATGCTAGTGGGGGGAGGGAAATTTGGTCTCACGGGGGCAAAAGCCTATAAATCTGACACAATATGTCACTTTACAAGATTATCTGGGGGAAAGCGATCTGCCCCCTGAAGCTTTGCCACTGTGGACAGAGTCTGGAATGACATGTGGTGGGATGGTATCTAGATTTCAGGTGTGGTTTGTGAATGTTTTATTCACCATTTCTCTACTTTTGAACTTGCAAAATGGCTCCCAGTTGACTTGAAGTCACCTGATGAAATCCCTCTATAGCATATTCAGAAATATATATTCCTGTATCAGGAATACACCTATATGTACAGTAGATGCCTGAAATATTTGTCCATACAATAAGATCTCTTTGCATATCTGGAAGATGTTCTTTTTCACTTGAACTTTAAATTACTGTCCTGTTCCAGGCCAGATTAATGAGGGGGCTGCAGTCCTAGGCCCCCTGGAAAAAATAGGCCGACAAAAGCATTGTGAGAAAATATTTTGTACCCCCTTTATGGTTGTCTATGTCATAAACTGCTTGTTTATGAAACAAATAGGCCTGCATATACAGTTAAAGGTTTTGAAACAGTAATGATGATGAAAAGCACTGCACAGACAACCGGGTATGTATTAGAACTGCAGGCTTTTTGACTTTTTAGATATCCACGTAAGTCTATTGTTAGACAGCACCATCAAACCATCGATTAACAGTCGCAATATCAAAAACAAGGAAAACTGTCATTTGATCATGAAGCAATATCTTTCCTTAGGAGAAATGGTCCGTCAATCCTTCACAGCTAATGCACATTATTACCTCAGGCATGATACACGGCTATTTTTATCACCAGTTTGTAAACAAACTTCTCCCACTAAGACACCTAACACGGATGAGTGATTTCAATCACAAAAGTGTCCTGATTACTCAGCACTGGCTTTTGTAATCTTATACACACAAATAACCTTGGGTTACTTGACTGTGGTTTGCACGGGTTGGCAGATAAACAATCATTGTTTGGAATGGAAACACAATACTCTGGACAGGAAGTCGGGTTGGTAATTGCCATACCTGAGTTTTCAGGTGCCAGGTGCGGGTAGGCCTAAAGAGAAACTTTTCGGCATGATTGCGCTTCAAAAGTCGTTCTCCTAGGCCTCTGATCAGAGCCCCATGCCCACCGAGTTCTTGATCCGGCTCTGACCTGTTCTATTCTCAGTGTGCTTATAGGTAGGCAAGGAATCAACAAGAACTATTTTTACCATCTTGTTCTCTGGTATGACACGATCCAGGTCTCCTAGCTGAAAATTTTGAAGATGTTTGGCTCATTGGTGGACATTCCGGTAAGGGAGGGGGAGGGGGTGTCACATCTAAGAATGAAGAAAAATTTGGGCAAAATGGTCTAAAAATTTGGGCAAAACGTGTGGATTTTTGAAAAAGCTGTTTCAAAAACTGTTATCAAACTTCCTGATTTTTCCGAATTATGGTCTTAAATTACCCAATCTTTTCAAATCTGGTTCTAAATATTCAAATTTTTCAGAATCAAGATCTAAAATTTCCTAATTTAAAAAAAATCATGATCTTAATTTCTGCTGTTTCCGAACCAGATTATAATTGCCAATTTATTTGAATCGTTATCTTAAACAGGTTAAACTTCCTAGTTTATTCCGAAGAATAATGTCAAATTTCTTGATTTATCTGAAATATAAACATATATAAAATTTTTTTAAAGAAATAAATGTTCTTAAGCTTTTCCGGAACATGTCCCTGTATATATAACTTTAATCCTGATTGTTCAACTTCGTCATCATACATGTAGGGGTAGATTCAGAATTTGTTTATTGAAGGGAGGATGGGGTGTTGGCAAGAACAACGGCACATAGCCCACAGATAATGACCAGTGGTGTTACTAGGATTTTTGTAGTGGAAAGAGGGGAGAGGGAAGGGGGAAGTGTACAGCAGCAGTGTAGGAATAGAGGCATGGGGTGAAATTCTACCCTAGTGTCCGGATTTTATTTCTCAGAAATTCAGAAAATGAGATATAGAGATCAAAATGATGCAAAAAAAACTAAAGTTTCCTGAAAAATCTATGTAAATTTTCTGAAAAACCTGCATAATCAAAAAAAAAAAAATTTGTTTACCTTTGGAATTTTATTCAATTTTAAAGTGATGATTATATGTTACCGTTAAGTAGTTGCACTTTTACAGGATCAGGAGTACGATTCAGACTGGTAGAGCATCCAGGTGCAACACTGGACCGAGTCATAAATGAGAAATGGTACCCGATTCTTCCTTGCTCAGGCTTGTAGCTTGGCATTTAGAGGAAAGAACGGGGTAGTAATTTGAAGTTAAAGTGAAAACAGAAGATGCAGAGTAGGAGATGTAGGCTTTGTCCCACACGTCTGCCCACTTCACCAAGTTCGGCCCCTGTCATGTGGTACGGTCACACAAAGGTGGTGAAATAGCTGAAAAATTGGGGATGAACTTGAAAATATCCCAGTAAGGATCAATTCCTTTGTTAAAGAGTTGATGGCCTAGGGCATCAGTAATCTCCTTCATTTTCTCACGCTGGGGACATACCATATCCCTGATGACAGGCTGGAGAATTTTTTATTTATTTTTATCTGGGGGAAAGAAGAAACGATGATACACGTAACTAACCAAAATCATTGTGATTTGAAATTGTTTGATTTGTAGAGCAATCTGGATCTGGCAAATATTCAAATCAGAAAAGTGGTGCCCAGCAATCTCATCCCTACAAATAAACAGCAGGATATTAAGTCCACAAGTAAGTTAATGTTTGTTTTTAATTTGATTTGGGTCCCAAGTTTGTTTTCTGCTATGTGATTGGATGAAAGGGGGACACACCCCTAATTTGCATACCCATACAAACAAGCACCAGGATTTCAAGTCCACAAGTAAATGAATACATGTCTTTTTTTTTGATGCACATTCCAAATTTGTTATCTGCTATGTGATTGGATGAAAGGGAGACACACCTCTAATTTGCATACCCATACAAATAAGCACCAAGATTTCAAGTCTACAAGTTTACTACTGTGGTGTAGCGGTTATCATACCTGTCTACAGACCACGAGGCCCCGGGTTCAATCCTGGGGTGGGTAGACACGCCAGTGCACCACAACTGGTTATCAAAGGCCGTGGACATTGACTTGGTTGTCGATGCTATGTCTGTCCGTACGTCGTACCTGTGTTCTCGTCCGGGCTGTATTAGGCGTTTCGTGATAGCATTTGTACTATCATAACCGAATACGCTGGCGACGACCCCGTCATTGTAATTGTGTGTTCAACTCTCTCTCTCAAGTCTACAAGTAAGTGAATACATATCTTTATTTTGATGCGCATTATCTTTTTGTCTACTTTGTGATTGGATTAGAGGGGACTCTCCCTTAATCTTTATTGTACAGTAAATGAAGTTGTATGGTAAATGAATTTTCTATCAAAGGCTAGTTCTCATGCAGTTTTTTTTTTTTCATTTCTAGGCAATTTGGCCAATTTCTGGGAATTTCATTGCTCGGGAAATTTGGTCAATTTTCAGGAAATTTTCTTCAGCTTTTGGGAAAATTCAGTTAAATTTAGGCTTATTTTGTATCCCCAAACCACAGAACTTCCAAGAGCTTTGCCCCCTGGTCTCCCACCGGGACCCCACCAGGGCCTTTTAGCTAGACCCCACATCGATATATGCTTGACCCCCAACTTGAAAAACATTCTAGCGCCATTGCCAATCAAGATAGAGCTTAATAATATTTGGTTAGTAATTAACCTATGATTTAACTAATCTGAATTTCATTATCCTTTTTTTCACAGAAAATGACTGAAGGTCCCCCATTACTGCCATTGATGTCCATTTTTCAGAAAACTGCAAACCAAGCCTTCCATCAACAGAAACTCACTGATGCCAAATAGGAACAGCACCAAATGTCATGCTATACCTCGGACACTGCCCAGTAGATGCCCTGTTAAGGTGCACTAGATTAAATTAGGGAGGTACCACTTAAGAGGGGTCCAACTTTAGAGTGGTCCAACTTTAGAGTGGTGTAACTTTAGAGTGGTACAACTTTAGAGTGGTGTAACTTTAGAGGTACCTTTTTTAGAGGTACCTTTTTAGAATGGTACTGTTTTAGAATGGTACTTTTTTTAGATTGGTACCTTTTTAGAATGATACCTTTTTAGAGTGTTAAAACTTTAGAGTGGTAGCACTTCAGAGAGGTACAAATTTACAGTGGTACCTTTTTGATTGAACTTACCAGGTTTATCTTTATATGTGTATCATATGCATCAACCTTCGAAACATATTGAATATCACTCAAGTATTTATACTTCAATATGCAAATACCACTAAGGGAGTTTCCCATTATCTTTTGGAAGATCGTAAAAACTCTAAAAAAAGATCGTCGTCGTAAAAACTTGATTGAGATATGTATTTTATGAACTTACTTCCAACCAAGTTCATCTTTGATAAAAATAAAATAAAACACAGTGTTGCTGTGTTTTATTTATTCTATTTATTTGTTAAGGAATTTGACACTTGAGGGTTCAATAAATTGCATTACCCTAATGAATTATTAAGACACAGATTACATGAAATAACATAATAGCATATCATTCATTTTCTACAAAATATTTAAAAAAACTGAACTGGTGATTTTATCGTATTCTGAAGTTATAGAAAAGTTTGGTAGATTCATCATTTTGAACAAAAATGTAACAATTTGATTTAGTTGGGATTTTCCCATATGAACTTCCAGCACCATGTTTAACGTTTCCTTGGACCATTTTTTGTATGTTTTTAATCATTAAACGTGGGAAGAATTCTGATCAATGCACTGTTTTATCACTCACTATGGACACAAATTTAATAGTTTGAAATATTTTTTGCTGAACTTACTTTTGTTGTTGTATTTCTACTTTGATTGTTTTAACAGTTTAAAGGATAGTTAAACCTTTGGCCTACAGTTTTTAACAGTACTATAATTTGAAAGGTTAAGCTTAAAGTGGTCTGCTAAATCTTATCAATCGCGGTATTCATTATGCTGCTGGGCTGGAGAAGAAGACTAGAGGTAATTTAGTACATAACCATGTTGCCAAAATGCTTCAGATTTTGACCTTAAGTAGAGAGAGGTACAGCATTAATCATCAGCCTTATGTGGAGATCTGTTTTGTAATGCACGACAAGAAATAACACGATGACACCCAACATGCTGACACCCAGCATGCTGACACCCAACATGCTGACACCCAACATGCTGACACCCAACATGCTGACACCCAACATGCTGACACCCAACATGCTGACACCCAACATGCTGACACCCAACATGCTGACACCCAACATGCTGACACCCAACATGCTGACACCCAACATGCTGACACCCAACATGCTGACACCCAACATGCTGACACCCAACATGCTGACACCCAACATGCTGACACCCAACATGCTGACACCCAACATGCTGACACCCAACATGCTGACACCCAACATGCTTGAAAACCGGCTGTTATTTGTACGACGTTAAGTTGTATAAAATGGACTACAACTTCTTGTACATATCACCCTGTTTCTCTTTGCATACATAGCTGTTTCATTATATATGACAGCCTGTCCCATCAAAACCACAGGCAAATTTGTTTTCTGAAAATATCCTGTTAGGTTTCTTAATTAATGTCTCTGAGTTACGAAATAAGCCACACCCACCATAGGAACATGGTAAATAGGTGAGGCAAACAAACCTCAAATCTGCAATCGTGCATTACCAATGCATTGACATTTAGATGTTCGCGAGGCCTGCTGCAAGCTTTGATTTATTTATGGCACTCCTGATCTTTAGAGTTTTTAGCAAATGGGATAAACAAAATTCAATTTCCTATCTGTCCTGGGTAACAGTAATCAGATTTACAAAGCCCGCAGCGGGCCCGTAAGCAAAATTTGTATTCACCATTTTGCCGTCACTCAGCCTCTGTGTGCAGAAATTTGTTTTGTACAGTAAATTGCATTGACTACATAAGCGCGCGCGACGCTATCTAGCTGTACTATACCAGTACTGCGTAGGATGTTTGCCCCACTTAGTTATGCAGATTGTGTTGATAGGCAAATTCATGCGGTGATTGGATGAAAAAGCTGTCAATCATCTAACTCAGACAGGTTAACTCTGGTAGTGATCACACCGGCACACAAAGTTTGCTTTGCATTTCTTTTGTCCATTCCTATCCAAAGATTGGATTTTAGCTGGGCCTGTACGTGCCCAGCCAAAAAACATAATAAATTTTATACTTCAGAACAACTTTTCTGTTGTTTTAATTTGACTGCAATTTGCAGTCTGCTCCACTATATTACAGATAATTTTTTGTACACAAAATATTCTGTTAAGTTAGTAATCATGCACAAAAATGTGTTTTGCATGTTTTTTGCCCATTTCTATTCAAAGGATGGATTTTAGCTGGGCCTATTCGTGCCCAGCCAAGAAACAGAATGAATTTTTTACTTCAGAACATCATTTCTGTTGTTTTAATTTGACTGCAATTGGCAGCCTGCTCCACTCTATACTACCACAGACAATTTTTGTACACAAAGTATCCTGGTGAGTTTCTCAATACAGGCAGTGATATCTCCGGCACAAAATTTGCTTTCGTAGTTCTTTTGCCCATTCTTATCGAAAGGATGGATTTTAGCCGAACCTCATGTGCCCTGAACCTCACGTGCCTGGATTTCAAAAAGCAAAATGAATTTTATACTTCAGAACATCATTTCTGTTGTTTTAATTTGACTGAAATTGGCAGCCTGCTTCATTCTATACCACAGATCATTTTTGTTCTTAAAATATACTTTTAAGGAAGTGATCATGTACAAAAAAATGTCTTTTGCATTTCTTTTGCCCATACCTATCCAAAGAATGGATTTTACCTGAGCCTCATGTGCCACAAAGAATGTCAAAAAGAAGAATGAATTTTAAACTTCAGAGCATCATTTTGATGTTTTAATTTCAATTGGCAAAAAGGTACTAGATATAAGGCACAAGAGATACTAGGAGAAGTGGAGGATTTTGAAGGTGTAAAAATATTGAAAATGGTCCGCATATATGGTAGTTCTTGTAAGATTAGGTCAGAAATGTGATGTTTTTTTCCTCAAAACCTTACACACTTCAGTTTTGGTTCTGATGCGAAAGTGTGATGGCTTGTGTATGTATGTGTGTGTGTGTGTATGGGTGTATGTATGTGTGTGTGACGGCCAGCTCGTAAACCCGATATCTCAAGAACAGTGGACTGGATTCATGTCATATGTGGTACACAAATAGCCCATGGACCGTAGATGTGCCTTACTGTTTTCGATGGTGATGTCGTGTATATTAATGAGTAGGCAGGGCTTAATGTTAAAATCTTGAAATGTTCATATTTTAACAACCGCATGCCTCTGTTTTGTTTCATATTTAGGATAATTATGTTAGCTGGTATGTACATGTTCATGATGTAAGAACATTGAATTTCATTAATATGCGTGGTGGGCAGGGCTTATTATGATTTTGCTGAAAAGAGCTTGTCACCGGTATTGCTTCATGTCATATTTGGTACACAGAAAGCCCATGGTCTGTAGATGTCCCCTTTTGTTTTTGGTGGTGATGTCATGCATATTAATAAGTGGGTGGGGCTTAAAGTGAACAATTTGAAAAAGTGATAAATGAGCAACAGTATATCTGTTTTGCATCATATTGGGAATGATAATTTGTGTTCATGCTTATGTTATCAGCAGATGTCATTAATATGCATGGTGGGCGTTGCTTAATGTGAAAGTGCTAAATGATGTAAACACCATACTGTATCTCATGAACAATATATCATATTTATACTATATCAGGTACACGGATGGGTAATGGTCTGTACATATGTTCCAATGTTGTGGTAGTGATATGAATATTAATGAGTGGGCGGGGCTTACTGACAAATTTTTGAAATAGAATGAATGAGCAACCATTTTTGCTTCATACTTGCTATGATAATGTTAATTATTGTACAAATGCTAATATTGTCAACAATTTTATTGATCGGGTGTGGCTGATGAATATACATCCTGGAACAAATATTTCATGATATAGAATAACATGACAGTTAATACAAATTTTACAAATCAATCAGTTTGTGAAAAAAAAGCATTGGAACCACAACACATTTTGGTTGTGGTAATATTTCATACTTTATGCATTCCAAGTGAGAATACACGCAATGTGCCTTTTGAATTTGTGGTGTACCCATTTCAGAACTACTTTTAAAATGGTTGTTTTGAAGTTAAATAGAGCTTTTGTCCAATTTGGACAAAGGAACAATTTTGGCAAAATTGCATTACGCCCAATCCTCACTACAAATTTTCAGTCTTTTCACCCGCAAGAACCTCCTTTTCGGCGGATATGACTTTTAGACTCTGCTGGAACCAATTAAGGAAACCGCCACAGGTAGTTTAGTTATTTTACGTATCACTTAATACATTCCTAATTATCTATATGCACACAATGGAACTAATTGTGAAGAACCAGGTATTGTGGATAGGATTACTGCAGGGCCATGCCATATGTGTAATGTGGGCTGAGGAGTCATTTGAACTTTTACAAGGATGTTTTCATCAGTGAGTTATAAACACTCTGGTGAGTTTGGGTGCAATAGACTAAAAATTAATAATTATTCAACATGTGGACATATCTTTATTGCTCTCTGGATGTTAAAAAACTGGTTCATTCATACCAGTTTTGAACCGTTTGTGTGATATTCAAGTGATGAGTTGCCAATGCTCCAGCTAGTTTTGTAACAAGATAGGAAATATTACCATAAACGATTTTCTGTCTTTCATTCTTAGTAAGGAATGAAAAAAGAAGTTGAAATGAAGAACATTGATGTGCCAAAAATAGGTACCAAGATAAAAGTTGCCATGCTGCTGTCCGAAGTTTGCTGATGTAGGAGACTGATCTTAAAGGGCTTCTCCATAAGTTGCATAAAAAGACAGGACTGTAGCAGCAGGATCTTTGGTTACAATTTCGCATCAACTTGAATTGAACAATCACAACAAGCATTAGACGTCAACTCTTCCATTTCATCTTGCCTTTGAAAGTTCATGGGCCAAAAATGAAAACATACATTGAATTTAGAGAACTTAGATTTTACATAGCTCCACCAGTGCTCTGCGTAGATACTAATCTATATCAATATTGGCCATAACTGATCTTGTTTTTATACTTACCTCTCGCATTAAATGCACTTTATTTTGAATGAAAGAAGTTTATCCAAGGACCCTAGTCCATAAATAGAATATATTTTGATGTTTGATTGAATACTGATCAATACTATTGTTTGGATTTTGATTCCTTCGTTTATTACTCAGCACCCTTTTATTATGCTCTGTAAATTTTTGCCTTGTTTTTGATCTTTCATTTACATATATGCTTTTGTATCCAGATACAAAGAATTCAAATGTTCGAAGTTTTTCTTCCATTTTTTAATCTATGAATATCAATTTTTTGATCCTTAAAAATAGAAATGAATATTGCCCAAGAAAAATGGTATTTTGTGTACTTTTGTCATTTTTTCTTTTGTAATGATGGGTGGTTTTGAATGCAGCAGTCAGTGACAGTTTTATGGAGTAGTTAGTAGGGGATTCCCCCTTCCTCCTCCTCCCTTTCCTTCCCTCCTTCTTCCCCATCTCCTTCCTCCCCCTCTCCTTCCTCCTCCTCCCCTTTCCCACCCCCATTTCGCACAAGTTCCCATAAAAACTTGCATGGCCAAAAGTTGTCCGGTTTATGGCATTAAATGTGTCCTTAGGGCACTCTGCCACGTAACAACAACATTCTGCTACTATGAGTGGCGTAACCAGCGTTCAAAAAGTGGGGGATCGACCGTAACTTGATTTCAACATCCAAAAAGCAGTGACTTTAATCATGTAAATTTTAGAAAACTGGTTGACCTGTCCCCATTCCGCCCCTACATGGATATGCCGTTGACAACTGGTACAGTGTAGCTGTGCAAGATATCATTTTTGCGGACCACTAAATCTTTCCTCCCCAAACAGGAAATCAAGTAGCACCTGCCCTGAAGATTCAAATATTATCTCACTGATTATCTTGTTGTCAACCTGTTTACAAGGACAATTTTGATTAAAAGTGGGTGAAACTGCTTTCATGATTGGGTAGCCCACATACACTATTGCATAGCAGTGTCCCTACTCCGTTTTGTTTAGAACGAAAACAATTCTCTTGGTCAGGGGTGGGGCGTGTGATTTTGTTCGTACTAGTTTGTACTCAAAACTTTTCCCACCCTCTACCGAAAAGTGCCCAGTTTTAATTATTTTCACTCCCAATAAAATAACAAAGAAGAAAAGGATGCCTAATTTATTTTTGTCAGAGGCGGCGGAACAGCCTGGGGCACATCCTCATCACGGTTTTGTTCTCCCGATCAGGAAATCATTTACAAATGTATCCCACAATGCATCTATCTAAATTCAATTTGTATATAGAAATAACAAGAATTATACACATTTTGATGGCAGGGAACTCAACCACTGCGAAGGGTTCAAATTCTTCTTCACGATTTGAAATAATGGCATGAATTATTTTTTTACTGCGCTTTTTAAAATTCACCGTGTTCTTTTCGAGAAATTTAAAGAAAAGTGGTGACTTTATATAATGTGTTACCATTAGGCAGTCTCGTTTTAACAAGGTTTTCTAACGAAGAATAAACATTTTAAAGTTTTGTTCGGGAAATATTTTTGATAACATTATCACGTGTTGGTCACCCCTGTTTATTGGTCGACCATTACGGCATAAAAACGTCACTCAGCCTGTCAGTAATGCTTGAAACATGTCTTTTCTTACGTTGAAAATGTATAAGAATATGTGGCTTAGTGTGTGTTAAAAACTAGTAAGTACGTGGCAATGCTTTTTCTGCCTATATAGTGTGCATTCTCATACGTACGGGTATAACAATGCATACAAATAAAAAAAATAGTTATTTCGGCATTTTATTGTGTCTGTTGAAGAAATTAGTCTGGCTTTTCGATGATACACACAAAATGAATAAAATAAAAAAGATCGTATTGGCAATTACTATTTGTATAACTACTGAACTAAGGCCTGATTTCATCATATTTTCATTTCACTTGATACCATCTTTTGGTGCAATTTGATATTCCTATTACGATTGTGGAAAAAACACTAGATTATTGTCAATTGAGGGTCAAGTAACACTAATAACAAGAATTGACCACACACCCCCTCACACCCCCTCACATGCCCCGCTACTACCATTGGTCCTCATAATTGGCCTCGTGTAAGGCTTGGCGACAATTCCTTTATTTGAATTCTTTCATAGAATACAGAAAACACTAGCCAACGGTGTGGATTAACTCCTGGGAAAGGTTTCTGACCAGAGGAGGCTGTCCGTTTAAGCAATCGGACATAGAACGAGGACCAAGCAGCATGGTCGGGCCCCCGAAAATGCTGATAGGCCTATCGTCCTATTTTTTCAATCAGCGCATCATTCTATAAATTTTGCTGGATATTTTTATTTATTTTATTTATCATAATTATGTTTTTTGGGGGAGAGGGGGTGTAGCGGGTAGGGGAACATTTTCTTTTCTGCCGGAAGCCCCGTGTTCACTCCTGTATCTGACCATTTCTTGATAGAGTGGAATCATCCATATGATTAACGCCACACTTTTCTCAGTTGTTGTTAATACACAAAACTGTTCTTGAAATCAGTGACGTAGCCATACTTATGAATTTAGGGGGAAATGTGTGTAGCTTTATGAAGAAGAAAAAAATGATTCAATGATATGGATGCTAGCCAGGGTGCAATAGGTATGTAGTTTGTCTCACTGCTCATTTGCATAAAAATTCTCACCTACACAAAATAACCTAAGGCATTCGGGAGGCGAAATGAAATTATCAGATGGGAGGGGAAATCTTCGTCCTTTACAAACAGTTGGTTATCTTATGCGCTATAGACCTGCATTGCGTTCGTTGAACAGTGTAACCAACGTTTCTGATTAGGGGTCCCCGAGGCAGGGCATCAGTGTTTGGGTGCAAAATTTAAGGTGTGTGTGTGTGGGTGGGTGGGTTGAGACCCACCAACTGATAACATTCGTATGTTTACACACTTTCAAAGCGATGACACGCTCACAACCGATGACGTCCTCGGTTGTTTTTAGTTCTAAAAATGGCTGTTTTTAAAACTATTATGACTAAAACACTACTCTACAGCTCTAGTTCAGTATTTTTGCATTTCATTAACATGTCACCTCTTAGATAGGATAAGTTAAAAATATGAGTGTAACCTAATTTCCGAATACCGTTATCCCAAATGTTTGTTGTATATTGATTGGCCACCAGTCATATAGGATTACGCCCACGTCATCAGTAGTAGGGTATGCACATGTATGGCGACGACGACGACGAGTGAACACACAATTACAATGACGGGGTCGTCGCCTGCGTATTCGGTTATGATAGTAACAATGCTATCATGAAACGCTTAATACGACCCGGACGAGAACACAAGTACGACGTACGGACAGACATAACATCAACGACCAAGTCAATGTCCACGGCCTTTGATAACCAGTTGTGGTGCACTGGCGTGTCTACCCAACCCAGGCTTGAAGCCAGGGCCTCGTGGTCTGTAGACATGTATAATAACCGCTACACCACAGTTGGTAAGAGAGAGGGGAGGGGTAAGAGGGGGGTAGGAAGGGAAAAGGGAGGGGGTAGTAAGAAGGGGAGGGGGTAGTAAGAGGGGAGGGGTAGTAAGAGAGGGAGGGGTGGTAAGAGGGGAGGGGGGTAGTAATAGGGGAGGGGTGGGGGTAATAGGAGGGGTGGTAAGAGGGGTGGTAAGAGGGGAAGGTAAGAGGGGTGGTAAGAGGGGGGGTGGTAAGAGGGGTGTGGTAAGAGGGAGTGTTAAGAGGGGTGGTAAGTGGGGTTGGTAAGAGGGGGTGGTAAGAGGGGGTGGTAAAGGTGGTGATAAGAGGGGTGGTAAGAGGGGAGGGTAAGAGGGGGGAGGGTAAGAGGGGGAGGGGGAAGAGGGGAGGGTAAGAGGGGAGGGTAAGAGGGGAGGGTAAGAGGGGAGGGTAGAGGGGGGAGGGTAAGAGGGGGGAGGGTAAGAGGGGAGGGTAAGAGGGGAGGGTAAGAGGGGGAGGGTAAGAGGGGAGGGTAAGAGGGGAGGGGAGGGGAGGGTAAGAGGGGGAGGGTAAGAGGGGAGGGTAAGAGGGGAGGGTAAGAGGGGAGGGTAAGAGGGGGAGGGTAAGAGGGGGAGGGTAAGAGGGGAGGGTAAGAGGGGAGGGTAAGAGGGGAGGGTAAGAGGGGAGGGTAAGAGGGGGAGGGTAAGAGGGGAGGGTAAGAGGGGAGGGTAAGAGGGGAGGGTAAGAGGGGGAGGGTAAGAGGGGAGGGTAAGAGGGGAGGGTAAGAGGGGGAGGGTAAGAGGGGAGGGTAAGAGGGGAGGGTAAGAGGGGAGGGTAAGAGGGGGAGGGTAAGAGGGGAGGGTAAGAGGGGAGGGTAAGAGGGGAGGGTAAGAGGGGAGGGTAAGAGGGGAGGGTAAGAGGGGAGGGTAAGAGGGGAGGGTAAGAGGGGGAGGGTAAGAGGGGGAGGGTAAGAGTGGGAAGGTAAGAGTGGAGGTAAGAGGGCTAATCAGAGGGTAGTAAAGATGATGAAAAGTTTGACAAAGATCACTTTGATTAGTTGTGGCCTCTTTTCGTGGCTCTAAAGAGGGTATTTCAGTGTCGTTCTGAGCTTCGCTCGTTGGGCGGGCGTGTTGGCGGCTTGTTTGTAGCATGGAGTGTTTAACTCCATGTTTGTAGTAAGTCTGTGTAGGCCTAATAGTACTACAGTGCTATTTGCGTGAATATTAATGCATAGAGCGAAGTGTCAGAAATTAGGGTTTGTTCACGCCAGATCAAATGTTGTGCATACGCCTCAGTACTGGGGATATGCGATTGTAACTGCTATTGCCCGTCTATTGGAGGAGCGGGGGCGACGTAATGGGATGAGGACCACGCCTGGCCGCATGGAGCATGATTGCAGACAATTGGTGTGTTGCTGGAAATTGTACTGTTGTAGGGGCGGAGAATATGGGAGATGTGAGCTTATCTTTTTCTAATACTAAAAGGTTGGGCGGGAAATGCCAAGTATGGGCACTGAAAGAGGATTGAAAACTATGGAGATCACGCCATGTCCAAGAATCACAGGATGCGGGAATGATTAGTTGAATTTTCTGTCGAAAAAAAGTTACGTGGGCTTAGCGAATGAGAGACAACGGCGAAATGTTGCCACGCACTCCACTAGTATGATTTGGTCGGAGAGTGACATGTGAAGAAACATGTTGATCCCACAATATTCATAGATCTATTTAACCCGCGATAGGTCTTTGCCAGCTTAAGGCTGCAGGCACCTCAAATTAAATGCTACAAATATGAAGAAATAATAGATTGATTAATATTTTTGACCTTTTATTGCAGGTTTTTATGTGTCGCAGTCACGTGACAATTGTGCATCTTTTAAAATGTTTGAATTCTGTGAATCATAAAAATAAGAAAATGTTTTCGGCAGGTCAACTGTCATGATGTGAAAATTGGGAATTTTTTAAGGTTTTTAAAACATTCTTGATTATTTTAGCTAAGTGAAATTTGTACAATATCTCAGTCTCAATAGATACCAGAAGAAAATCTTAAACAGTGAATTGATTGACTTGTCATTCCTGCGCAGATATTGTTCACAGTTTTGAAATTGGTTCTTCAAGACATAGATTGTAATTTGTGCATATGCTTATAAAGGTATGAATATCACAATTGTACGAATATAACTGAGACGAGATTGTCTCTTTAAACTATAGAAAACGTTTTTTTTTTTTTTTTTTTTTTTTTAAGGCGGGTAGATATTTGTTGCCGTCCGTCACGTGACAATTGGGCATCTTTAAATAATATGTTAAAATTGTAAAAAATCTTAAGAAAAAAACAAATCAATTTTTGGGCCAGGTCTATATGTGTTGCTGTCGCCATGTGATAATTATGCATCTTTGAAAGATTTCGCAAAATGCTTGCATATTTTGAATTTTACGAAAAGGTTTGGTGCGATTCACATTATGGTAGGAATTTATATATATGAAAATCTTGAAAAATGTCATCATATCATACTGTGAATTGTTAGATGGAGAACAAATGCCTTTTTCTCCTTTAAAAAATTAATATTTCGCTTGTTCCGTACTAAGTACAGATCACGTGAAATTTGCACAATTTTTGAAAGATTCATGTTATAAACATAAATATTGAAGGATACAGCAGGTTAAGGGCTAACACAGCTCTTCCCCCTCATTCTTCCACACCACTCCGTTTTAAAGTAAAATAATATAAGAAACAAAGTGATTTTTGGCTAAATGTGGCCAAATTTGTTAAGCTGAAGCTTGAATTTTTGAAGCCGTATGTGGGTTTGTAAGCTAACACTAAATTTTCCAACCTTAACTCGCATTTTTAAGCCTAACATTAATATTTGTAATATTAACGCAGATATTTAAGACCTATTGATCCCTGAAAATGACAAGTGTGATTACTCTAATATGCTAGTCCCCCCACTCCCCTCCTCACCTCCCGGCTGCTCAAGCTGGATACGTCACTGTGTGAGTGTTATAATCATAGCTCCACCATGGGACTTTTTGCGTTTCGTCAATTTTAAAATCAGATTATCTAATTACATTGATTACAGCGTAAACAAAATATAAAAAAAAGGTTTACTGCTTGATCCACTTTTTTCATAGTAGATACAAATTTGCCTCTGTTTTTTTTTGTAGAATATCGCATGGCACACGAAATATGCTTCTTTTTGTCAAATTATTTAGTTAGTTTCCAATCATGGGCATAGGCGGGATTTGGCGGTGGAGCAAGGGGCACTTTCCCCACTTTTTTCCCAAATTTATATTTTTGTATGGTAATTTGTTGTATCTTAGCGCGATTTTGCCCTCCCACCCACTTTTAAATTTGCCCCAAATCAGTATGGTTGACTACACCCATACGCGCAGATCACGGGGATCAAGGGGAGAGGGAGGGGGAGATATCTCCTTCCTCAGATTAAATGCTAGGGGGTGAAAGTATCGTTTATCCCTCTCAAAACTATGAGTAGGCCCCTATATGAAAATTTGAATTAATGAAATTTGAAAGCATCCATATTCAAACCAAAATCGGGTGTTTTTGCTTGTTTTCCAATTTTCTTGATTTTCGTAAAATTGTTTCAAATTTTGCGCAATTTCCTTTATATTCGGGAAATTTGCTCCAATTTTCGTGCGATTTCCTTCATTTTCGGCAAATTTGCTTCACCTTCTGTGCATTTACTTTCACTTTTTGTAAAATTTCTTTAAATTTGTAAAATTTGCTTCAATTTTGGCGCAATCTTATTTCCGTGAAATTTGCTGAAATTATTGTGCAATTTCCTCCCGAATTTTCGGTAAATTTTCTTTAACTAACGAGAAGTTGTCTCTAATTTCCATGACATTTGCTTCAATTTTCATGCTTTCATGTTTTTATTAATTTTCTGGAAATTTCTGTCAACTGTTTTTAATTTTCTTTTAATTCATGTTCGTAAAATTTGCTTTTTTTGTGAAATTTGCTTCAATTTTTGTGTAATTTCCTTTTATTTTTCAGGAAGCTTTGATGAATACTACGTATATTTGCACCCTTGTGGTGCAAATATAACAGCATCAAAAACAAATATAACAGCATCACAAACTTTTCAGTGGTAGAAGGAAATTGTCTATTGCAATTCCCTGGTTTAAGGGTGCTTAACTCGAATTTTGGCGTCTGAACATGCCTTATCTGCCTTTTACCGACTGAGTGTTCTTTGTGTACCAAAATCATGCGTCCTCGTGCTGGTGAAGGCGTGTATCTTTCTTTGTCCTATAGCCAATGTCAAGTTCGCAGATCAGTCATCTTGTATTACGTAATATTCTCAGAAATGTAGCTTCACTCTCTGTTCAAATGCTCTTCTCAGAGACAAAGATTTCTTCGCGCATGGTATTCTAACTAATTTCTCGGTATAAGCAGAATTTTATAAGGTTACGATATCTCTTTTCCTTTTTATCAAATAACACAATTTTGTAAAGGTTGAATCATGAAGCTATTAACTGAGCACAAAGGGTTAATGACACCCAAATGACAAGGTGACATTCAATTTGTGGTTGTGATAGTTCGCAGATTTATTTTTGTTGAGAGCCCTCTAAATGACAAGAACTTGAGCTTCACAGTTTTGTTCAGTTCTGAATCAGGGGAGGGGGAGGCCATACTAGAAGTGGTAGAGGTGTGCAGCCCACCAACCGAAAAACATACCCGCAGTAGGACATATTTTTTTGGTAATTTTAGTATGAAATTATACAATTTGATACCCGCAGTATGAAATAAGTATTCAAAGAAAATATTGTAAAAATGGACCAGCAGTACAAAATTAAAAGACCGAAAAGTAAAGGCGCTTTTTTGTGAATTTCATAGATATATCATACACAAAAGATCGATAAACTTCATGCATGCATAGCCCACAGACGATGTAAGGGAAAAGGTTACCTGACTATTCATATTAACCAAAAATTGGCTATACCGTTGCGTGCTAGATAAGCATTTTATTTTGGGGGACCCTTTAAAAATACGCCCTCACTTTCCGATTTAGTGCTCCTTTAACACAGTAAAACCTAATTTGTTGGGACCTGCACTACGAAAATGATGAAGAAAGGGAAAAAAAGACAATTGTTTTTACTATAATTTGTTTGTTTTTTCATCAAGTTGCTGACGATTTCTTTTAATATGTTAGCAATCTCTCACATTAATTTTCACATGATTATACAGTATACATCATAATCAGAATATTTAAGGTACAACTCTCTGGCAACTAATAGCTACGCCACTACTATAGGCTGCGGAACTGCGGGAAGCACAAGGGGCACGTGCCGCTCCTCTTTTCTTCAAAGAAAAAGCTGCCCCTTTTCAGAAGAAAAAGTGCCCTTTCCAGAGAGGACAAGTGCCTTTTCCATAGGAACTTGTGCCCTTTCCAAGAGGAACTTGTGCCCTTCCCAAGAGGAACTTGTGCCCTTCCCAGAGGAACTTGTGCCCTTCTCAGAGGAACTTGTGCCCTTTCCAGAGAGTTTAGTGCCCTCAAATAAGGAACTTGCCCCGTGAAACACCGTAAAACCTTTCTCTCTTCCAAAAATTATATATCTGATCTTTTCATTAAACACAAATATCGCCCTAAAAGAGACTAAATTTGCACGCATACTCCTTTAATCAGTTATTTCAAAATTTCCAGAAAGACAACGCCGTTTTGGGTCCGCCAGCCCTACATTGCACTTTTTCGTTCTAAAAAAAAAAAGCATTCCCATTTGCCTGCCTTTGTTGCACGTTTGTGACTGTAAGGACCCCTTATTTGCTTTTCGCATTAATTGGGACATTAAATATTCCGATTCATAAACAATACAATTGACCAATTGTCCCTAAAGCTACTCTGTTGTCGGGACATACTTTCAAAATACGTTAGTCTGAAAGTGCCTCTTAAATACCGTGCCCCCACCCCCAGAATCAAACATCTTGCGCCACCAGTTTGCCACTACCCCCATCAGTGGCATGGTGGGTCAAATTTAAGTGGGGAAGGGCATTTTGGCGCCCCCCCTCCCCCACACAAAAAAATGCTCATAAGAAACGATTTGCACATAAGATCTAAATTGGCATGCACTGTTTAGATGGCACCGTTTAGGAAATTGCTTAAAATCAGTGTTTCAAATTAAGGGAGAAGACATGCAAGCGCGGCGGTCCAGGCGGCAAAGCAGCTTTGGTAAAATTCGCGAAAATTTAGGGAAAAAAAGGCCGAAAAAGGAAGGAAATGTTTCAAAAATTTAAGAACACTTTCCAATTTTTGATGAAAATATTCCTAAAAGGAAAGAAATTTCCCGAACGGTTAAAACAAAAAAATCCCGAAAAGGCAAAACGATTCCTAAAAATGAAGGAAATTTCCAGAAAATGAAAGAAAACTTTTTAAAAATTGAAGAAAATATCCAACAAAATGAAGGAAATACCCCCAAAATTCCACGAAAATGGAAGCAAATTTCACGAAAATTGACAAAAAATTCCGAAAAGGCCAAATTTTCAGGAAATTTCCAGAAAATTGAAGAAAACTTTCCGAAAATAAAGAAAATTTCCCAAAAATTGAAGGAAACTTTCCAAAATTGAAAAAAAGGGCCCTCAAAATGAAGGAAATTTCCCAAAAACTAAAGAAAATTTTGCAAAATTTGAAGAAAATTTCCCCCAAATAAAAAATATCTCGAAAATGACGGAAATTTTACAATACAAAATTTAAGAAAAGTTTTTAAATATTAAAGAAAATATCCCCAAAGTGAAGAAAATTTAAGAAAGATGGATGCAAATTTCACGAAAATTAGGGAAATTTCCTAAAAATTTAAGTTTTCCCAAAAATTGAGGGGAAATTTCTCGAAAATTGAAAAAAACTTTCACAAAATTGAAGAAACTTTCCGCATGATGAAGGAATTTTTCCGAAAATAAAAGGACCGAAATTTTCCAGAAATTAAGACTTCCCGGAAATTAAGAAGATATTCTGACGGAAGAAAATAATTTCGGAAGGCGTTCATTATTTTGGGGCCCAAATGGGTCTTGCTTAAAATTGTGTCAACTTTAGTCATGCAATAGGGGCGAAAACCGCGAAGCCCTGGTGGGGACCGGAGACCCAGGGTTTTGCGGGAAGCCTTGTCACATCTATGGGGCGAAGCTGCTGATGATCATGCATTCAATTTGCTTTCTAAATTCTTTTAGTTGTCTTATTTCCTTAATGAGAATTCTTTATTTCTCATGATTTGGTTACAGAGGCCAAAGTACCAATGTTGTCGATCCACTACATATACGACGCAGGGCCGTCGAGAGAATCATTTGGCCCTGGAAAAACTATGATATCTCGAAATAAAAAAAAATTGCTCGAGAGAGAAACAGCCTTCAATAATGTTTTGTTCAATTGATACCCCCTCCTCCTATCGGCGGTACTGATACAACCGCCCTACCCACCGACCCCATCCAAATAGGGGTCCTTCCAACCACGCATATGAACATAATTAGTTTTGCAATATAATTCAGGAACTTCAGGAAAATCATTTGGAGGATCTGATGTAAACTAAGATACCGTGGACACTCAGTTTTGTAACATATTTTGCCCACGGATCCAGCTGTTCTGCCTTTCTGTCAAATATGTCTGAGGAAAAATGTGGTGCCGAAGAAGCTAATGGCGTAGCCATGAGGGGAATGGGTGTAGGAGGTCCGGATCAAACCCCAACCCACACACACACTTTGCTTAAAAAACAAAAACAAAATTGCCCTCAGAAGTGGGATAAATGTGAACGCTTTTGTTTTGGGAGGGGGAGCTAAAGCCTTTTTGGACTACTCACTTGTTTAATGCTGGCTACATTACTGGAAGAAACGATGCCATGTGCGAAGCACTACGGCAGTACGGGTTAGCACAAATGTGAGGTATATATGTGTGTCGCCCAAGCAGGTGCCTTTTTTTACTCATTTTCATAGTGCAGGTGCTTTTTATGCATCATTTACGTAGTGTAGGTGTCTTTTTTTCATTATTTTTGTTGTGCAAAAAATGGTGTTTTACTTGGTCAATATTATACTGCTGGTCCATTTTTACAATATTTTCGTTGAATACTCATACTGCAGGTATCAAAATTGACTTCTTTCATACTGCAGGTATCAAAATTGACTTCTTTCATACTGCAGGTATCAAAATTGACTTCTTTCATACTGCGGGTATCAACATTGTATAATTTCATATTGCAGTACAACAAAATTTGTCATACTGCGGGTATGGTTTTTGGTTGATGGTCTCAGTGCACACCCGTACCCCTATACCACTTTTAGTACGAAGTGGCCCCCGGATCAAAATCTGGACCTTGTAGCAAAATTTCTGGATCTTTCAGCGAAATTTCTGAACCTTTTTACCTTTTGGGAGCTGTTTGTGTCAAACGAGCCGGTACACCCAAAAAGTATAAATAGGTTCTAATATCTCAATATACACCGCGTGGTTCAATAGTCATATTAGGAAAAGTCGTAATCTTTGGTCAATATTTGGCTATAACACTGATAACTTCTCAAATAAATTAACTCACTTGAAGCTATATTTTTCAAAAAGAAATATTTGTTTTTCTTCGATGGACACTTTGGATAAACTGTTGTTGACTAGCAGGTCCCTTACTTGACTGATAAGGTAATACCACATGCTTATCGTATAGTGATTGTTGCCGGTCGATTATTACCGCAATAACAAGTCTCGACCATGGTCAAGCTTACTTGGGGTCATGTGAGCCATCTGTTTTGTCAATTCGTTATCATAATCTAGGTCAACCGCCTGGTAGGTAAATTGCAATTGTTTGTCAAGAAAAACCAGCCGGCAGTGAACATACCCAGCCCCTGATAACAAACAAACTAAGTAAAAAATTAAAGTTAACTACCAAAGAAAGAACTTAAAGGTGGACAGGTTGCAAAAGCATGAGCTTAAAGGATATGTATCGTTCCATAAATATTATCAGAAAAAAACGCAGCCGTGTTGGTAACGTCACTTCCGGTTTTAAATTTTCTCTATTGATCGCGAGAAATCTGCGATGTTATCGATCACACATACGCCGGGCAGATTATAAGGGCTTAACATGTGTTATCGACAACATCACAGATTTCTTGCAATCAATAAGGAAAATTGAAAACCGGAAGTGACGTTAAGATCATGGCGGCGTTCACTTTTGAATTTATCTATGGGACAATACCTTTGCTTTAAATGGTTCACAATGCACTAAACACCATGCATCTTAACAGTCCAATCAAAATCTATTAAAATTTGTCCATTCATTAGATATTAGCATAAATTGCACAATATTTTGTGACTTAATAATGGGACAACTAGAAAATTGCTCATGGTAACTTTTTGTTTTTCGTTCCTTCCCTCTAAATTTTATGAATGTGAGAAGTTGGCTATAGTTAACAGGATATTGGATATTGATATAAGCTAATTGATCCGTGCATATTTAGCAATAGAATGCAATTTGAGAACCTTTGATATTTGAAATTTGGGGAAAACATTTTAAACGACTGATCTGAAAAACGGAAATGCAAAAACAGTGAAGTGGTAAATAACTAATCTCTTCGGTGCCACTGCAAAAATTCCCCAAAATTGTAATACTGAACAAAATTCCTTAAAAATAATAAACAGTTCACCGAAAATTTAAGGTAAGTGACCGAAAATGAACAAAATCAATCGAAAATCGAAGAATAAGATTTAAAATTTGTCAACAAATTTTCAAAAAAATAAAGAGAATTAACCAAAAATTCCTCAAAATCGAAGAAAATTGCCTGAAATTTCCCTAAAATTGTCAAACAATTGAAACTTGTAAGAAAAGAGCCCGAAAATAAAAAAAAAAAATCCTTAAAATTGACAAACATTTCACCGAAATTTTAAGGAGAGTGCATTGTTAGAAAATATCGAAATTTTTCAAAAATCGAAGAGAATTGCATCAATTTTCCATTAAATAATCAATAATTCACCAAATTTCTTGAAAATTGAAGATTTCCCGAAACACCTGATTTCCGATTAGCAGCAAAGTCAAGTGATGAAACTGAATTTACTAATATAATTTTTTCACTTATAACCGAGAAATTGTTGGGTCCCCCCCCCCCCTCTCACCTTCATACGCCCTATATACCTGTATACTATGTACCAATATGGTTAGAAGTTGGTGTACAGGGTTTATTATGAATGTGATGTCACCTTTTATTTTCACCGTTTTCTTCTTCTGCCCCCCGCCCTCCTTAATAATTGCTCCGCGGTCCCTGCTGTATGATGTGTTTTGGGTCGGAGAAGGGGGGTGGGGTGGGAGGGTGTCTTTATCTCCTGATCTGAGACGACCCTTTATGCGATCCTGCAGGTGTCAGTTAGTATACCCCAAACCTATCCCTCTGGCCGCATGTTTGAAAAAATGCACAGCCGAATTCAAAAGCACCGTATCAAAACGCAGATAGTTTATACAATATTCACTATATACTTTATATATAAGTACATGTGGGGAACATGTCCTAAATCACCCCGAGAATTATTGCCCCCACATAATATTATTATGAATCCTAAAATCCAATTCACAATTATCTGAAAATGTTCTTACTTATAGACTAGTAGTTCAAGTTGAGAATGTTTGTTTAGCATTTTAGACCAAGGTAATCCAGGATTCGTCCACAACCTATAAGATTACCGTTTACCCAGTAACAATTTTCTTGGTAATGTTTACATGGCACTTAAGTTGGATAAGTTCAAGCTTTAGGTGAGTATACTGAGATCGCATCGAGTTATCAGGTAATGATTGTGGTCCAAGACATAGTTTAGCAGTACATGTCTCCGCATGTAACCCCCGATGTAACCGGGAAATATCTGGGGTTCTTTGCCACCTCCACCCTTGAAAGGTGACCCTTCCTACGCCCCTGGAACCTGGTAGAGATCATAGGCGTAGAAAGCGGGAAGGATATTGGAGGAGGAGGGGGAACTGTACAGTTACATGGTTTCTCCCGATTGGGAGGTAAGCTTAATTGGGAAATTATTGACAACAAATTGATACAATTATCGGAAATATTTCGAAAATGAGGAAAACCTCCCGAAATTAGTTTTCCGAAAATGGAAGAAATTGCCCCAAAATAAAGATTTTTCTCCAAAAATTTAAGAAAAAATTCTAAAAAAATGAAGGAAATTTCTCGATTAGCAGCAACGCTCGATGGAAGCTTAATTACCAGCGCTATTTGTTGCGCTGAATAGAGGGAAAATATGGAAAAGGGAGGGGGGGGGGGTGGGGTGGTTCTTGTTTTCCTGAGAGTAACCCTTCCTGCACTCCTGGTAGAACTAGATGTCTTCTTTTGATACACTTCAATAAACTTTGTCAGTTTATTATGTACATGATCAAGGGCAGAAAAATCAAGACTTTTAAATAGTTATTCACCCATTGGCGGCGCCATGCACCACGAATTGAAGATGGGGACAAAGGCCTCATACTGCACTTGAAGGCATGCTAGCTAGCTATACTGCACAACACTGAAAGATACGCATGCGTTTGGTCACGTAATTTCGGCTGTTGACAAAAGTGCCAAGATGACAATGCACAAAGATGCAAGGCCTTTGCTCAAAATAAAATCCTGCGACATTTTCTCCACAGATTTGGACATAGAATAAGTGTGTGTGTGGGGGAGGGGGGAGGGGGTGGGGGTCGATTCGGAGGGTTCTCCCGTACGTGCTTCCCCTCCTTTGTTCTAGTCTTGGAAAACGACTCGCATACTTTCCGTTTGCGTGCAATATATGGTTAAGATCCAATAAATTTTCACTCAGAATCAGCTATATAGCCTATATTTCTTTTCAAAAAGCATGCAGTGGTATTTTTGAGTCCGCAATTTATTTTTTGTAAAAAGAAAAAGATTGACTTGTTATCAAATTTTCAGATTCGTTTTCGATTGTCCTTTACAGCTTTATGTCTATGTATGTCATAACTGCGCCACCGTGGTGATTCAGAGTTAGGATGCATGCAGTGCACGTGCCCTGTGCAGAGGCGTAAATACCGAGGGATGGGGAGGGGGTGTAGGAGGTGTAACAACCCACACTTTCGGTATAGCTGTTGGCAAAATTGAAGACCTGTCGGTAAATCAAGGTACGCATCGGTAAAACTTCCATCAAAGACGATGAATAAACCCATTACCAAACAGATTGAATTTTTTTTATATTTTGGCACTCGTTCTGCGATTTTGGAACCGATGACCTTTTCTTTTTTTTTTTTTTGCTTTTCAAAATTTTCGACGTTATGTGGAGTATATTTGTGGAGTATATTTTTGTCAGTAAAGTCGAACTCTTTTGTTGGTTAATTTTTAAGTTTACTTCCCTCCCCCTCCCCCTATAAAAAGGGTCTACTGACGCCATTGACCTGCGTATAAATTGTATAATTTCATACTGTAGTTATAAAAAAACCTGTCATATTATATACGGTTTTTCGGTTGGTAGGCTACACACCCCTACCACTTTTAGCGAGGGCGTAGGAAGGGGTGGGGTGGGGATGGGGAATGGGGGGGGGATTTCCCCCTCAGTCAAAATTCAGGGGGCTAAACTATGCTTTATCCCCCATTTCTCATATACGAAAACCCCCTTATAAGACTTATTTAAACCCACTTAAAATAATATAACTTTATAGGATATTGTCATATGATCTAATTTCTGTGATTATGTTGAAAAAAAAGGTAATGCATTTTTGATGGAGACTTTATTACTTCTCAGCACCCTCATTATCATTTTGAGCTGATCGAAGCTGTATTGAACCATGAAGATATTAAACATAACATTTGCGTGCTACCGCAGACTGAGTGCGGGCAGAATAATGATTTTTTCCAGGAGTGTTTGAATATAACTGTACATGTTGAAAGAGAAAGAAATGCTTTTTCATAGAGAAAGAACTGTTTTGTTATAGGCTGGACAACTTCTTACTTATATTGATTCCATGGGCTGACGGGATATACCTGAAAACAGCTTCCCTCATGCTCAGATATGTCAAAGAAGGTTGTTTTATAGATGTAAGCTTGGACATTTTGAATAAACATGTTTTACAGACTAACACGTGTCTTTTCTTTTTGCGTATCTGCAAAGAACTTCTACACAAGCTCTTTGATATTTGCCTGGTCTCTTTTTTGGCTCCATGGCTTGGAGTCTACGATCGAATCCTTTTGGTAAAAAGTGATAGACCTATGCAAACATATTTATATATTTGAAACGGCCTTTTATTGGGTAGGCTTGAGAACCCCAACTGAACCCCAACTTGTGCATTTCATAATGACTGTTAGCAAGTCTGTTTGAGCAAAGAGCTTCTAGCTCTTTGGTTAGAGTTCAAAAAGAAGATAACAAAAATGTCACTTTTTCATTCCTCTTTAAAAAAAAAAGAGAAAAAATGCCCAAACGCCAAACAAGCCCATGAAACCATGCAAAACACGAGGCTTCTGGGTGGGATGGGGGTCGAGGTCTTTGGAGAAAAAATCTTTCAGCCCCTCCCCCTTTCCCCTTCAAGGAAAAAATTGTTCCTACGCCACTGACTTTTAGTATGAAGTGCCCCCCGGGTTCCAAATAACGTTCAGAATTGCATCGACCTGCATAGGGTGTACATCTCTTATACTTCCATGGGTGTATGTACCTACAATTTAACTTTTGAACCCAGCAAATACATCATCGGATAATTATAGCCTACACGTGCTGTCAGCTTATAACCACGGTATCAGCAGATCAGCAAAAAAGCGAACATATTTGGAAATCTTTGATTTGATTTTAAACCTAAACACAGATTTAATTTTCTTTAATGAAAATGGTGAACAAATATTGCTCGTGACAATCTCTTCCAATAAACCTGTCCTACCCTACGGAATACATGATATCCTAAACTGTTAAAGACGATGTTTTTGAGTGATGTTTACGACACCTGAAATGTATGTTCTTATGGCGGCATTTTTTTTCTTCATGGGAGGGGAGGGGGATGCCCCATTTGACCCCTCTCCCCCCCCCCCCAAAAAGGCTGTCCGCCACGATTTGTTTAGCTTTTTTATTACCTGAATTTTTTTTAATTTAACAAAATATTTTCCTGAGTATCAGGCCTACGTATTTGTTATTAATGAAAACAATGAATCTACAATGTACCAGATATAATTGATAGGGTGGGGCAAAGCTTCATCTAGCGAGCCGTGTAGGCGTGTTTTGCACGGCCGGTGTAATAGTAAATTTTGCCCCCTCCCCGGTCCTTATTTCCTAACGAATGTCTAGTAAATTCCCCAACCCCAACCTCAAACCCCGGGCTGATTTTACTAGGTAATTTACTGGTCTGTGCAGTTCCTTCAATTAATTTTGTGTACTAAAGTGATAAGCTAAAAAGTGATAAGCTGATAACACTAAAAAAAAGGCGTGCTTTACGCAAAACAGCAGTGAGATTTAGTGTGAAGGGAAAGAGGTTTTTTTTCTTGCAAAATGGGGACAAGTTGTTGTCTCCAAATTTCATAGGAAAGTAGGGCTGGGGCCCAAATTTCCTAGCAGACCGTTTTTACTATGAGGAGAGCAGGGGGAAGGGGGGTGAAGAATTTACTGAATGGCTCTGGCTTAATTGTCTTGGGGGGCCAAATTTCCTAGGAAATAGGGGCCGGGGTCCAAAATTTACTGGGAGGGGGAAATTACTTTTACACCGGTTTCCCAAAATCATGGCCAAAATTTTAAACACGGCTTATATAATTATTTGTACAGCCATGCTGTACGATTTTCCTATATGCACAAGTGAAACAGACAAGGTTTCTGCGTTTTTCAGTACTTCAGTAGCACTCCAAAAAATATTCAATGCAGTAACCCAACTTTCACATTTCTCCATAAAACCTGGTATATGTGTAGAAGCTCCTTGGTATATGTCAACCAATCGCCCTACCTTTAAAATTATGCCTTTCCCTTTATATATATATATATTTTTCATTTTGTTTGTTGTATATATTTTTGCAAATAAGGAAGGGGAAAGTTAGGGAACGTGTCACCAATCCTGTTTCATCCGTTATTTTGAAACTAAATATAATTTCACAATATTTCATGACACGCGGGCAGAGTTCGAAGTTTTTGGCAGCCGGTACTGAATTTGCCTTCTGATTGGCCAATATGATAGGGTTCAGTGTATTTTTTCTAAAACTATTATTATTTCTTTACTTTCCTTTCCATTATGACCATCACCAAAATCCGACATCACATGCTCAGCATGCAGTCACATTTTACTTCACCTCTCCCAGGTTGTATTAACCTGCTTAACGAAGGAGGCTAACATTAAAATGTAGTCAGAGTTCAGCTTTGCCGAACCTCCACATGAACCTTTTCTTTCTCGAGGCACGTACCACATGTATATTATTCCGAAAACATTTACCAGGCAAAGTTCATGCCGCTGTACTGCTGACAAGCTAAGGCAAATAAAAAAGGTCATGGTTATCTGGAAATTTCCAGGGCACCCAACCAAGTAACAACGTCTGATTGGCCAATATTTGATAGGGTTCAGAAGAGTCCCCAAATTACAAGTCTCTGCTTAGATACAGACTCTGATTGGTCGATTGTACTAGCCGTAAAAGCCCCAGGGCTTTTAGTCATGTTTGAATATTCATATCTTAGACAGCTGACCGCACTGGCAACGACCTTAATTCGATCGATCAGCTGAGCCATGGGATGCATTGCTTTATTGTCTAGCTAACACTAAAGCTTTGATTCCTTTCGCCGTCTTTAGAGTCGTATTCTTTCAATTTCTCTTGTAATCTTCTGTTATTTTATACAAAATATATCAGAAATATATATATCTTATTTCTACCAAGTGATTCCAGTTAATTATTGGATACGGGAGTCTTACTAATTTTCAGTTATTTGAGAAACACCATGAAGCCTACTGATTTAACGTGAAGTAGACTTTTTTCGCGGTACTAGTCTTGTTTAATGGCTTTTTTAACGGTTGGTAAATCTCCAGCAAGGACGAGCTTTTCCAATCACAAGAACATTAATAACATTTATAGATTAACAATGAAAATATCAGAATTTTTAGAAGTCGGGGACAAGAAATCCTGCTCCATGATGGTTGTTTCACCAATTGAAACGGTTAAAGGCTGTTCTTATCTCGATAGCTTATCTGGTAAGTACATCATGCATAGGCCTACCGTTTTATTTCTTTTTGTGTATTTGAAGAGGGGGTCAAGGTGGCTAAAGTAGCCATACTAAGGTATTTATTTATTTCGTATGAAATTTAGGCTAATGTTTGAAACATAAAATTGATGTAGAAAACAACATGGAGTAACTAGGCCTATACAAAGTATACATTTCTTTTCTTTTTTGGAGATGCTGTCATTAATATGTTTAATGGGGTGTTTGCATAGAGAAGTAAAAACAAGTTAGAAACAGGAGTATGTGTGGTTGGGGTTTATCTTTTAATTTGAGAGACGCCGCTGCCATGACTCGTTTTCCTTAAGGTATGAGGGGGTGTATGTTTGATGGGGGTGTCTGTTTTCATCTTGGAGACACCGTCGCCAGGAGGTGTTATTTAAAGTGCTTTCTTGCATTGGGTCTGGAGTGATTCCAGAACAAAAGATTAATTAATTAATATGCAGCTTATGATATTTATTTTCTGTATATACTGTTCTTGGTGGGGTTTATCTTTTAATTTGGGAGACGCTGTCACTGACTTGTTTCCTTGAGATATAAGGGGGTGTTTGACAGGTGTGTTTTTTTTTCATCTTGGAGACCCTGTCACCGTGAGGTGTAATTTTGAATTTTAGTGGAGGAAATGTGAGTCACAATATGTCAATGACTCACCTTTGACTGACATTACTTGGGGTAGTAGGGGCAAGTCATACAACTGACAAGTGCATTACACCTAAAGTATATTTTAGATATAAATGATTGTTCCTTCAGTCTACTTGTAGTCACAGTCAGTATGACACTGTCATCTCCTTGATTTGGCTATGTTACCAATGTTACAAAGAACTATAAAAAATATGTTGGAAGCAAAAAGGATATTTAAACAATGTTTTTAATTTAAAGAACAAGTATTAAAACACTAATAATATATTTCAGGCAATATAATTTTACCAAAGGTAAAACCAAGAAGAAGGGAGTGGGGGTGGGGGAGGAGGGAACACAGCAGAGTTAAAGGAATATTTTCATGGATTTTCATTCTTCATATATGATAGAGAACAATTTTAGAAACAAAGTGAAGAAAACTGTTAATATCTTATTTTGTTTAAAAGTTATGGCATTTTAAAGTATTTTTGAATTTGGACAAAAATGACTGATTGGCAACATCTGTGATGTCATAGAGACAATTTCAACAAAACACCTTTGTATTTCTTTAAAAATGATTTGGATTTTTCTCATTAAAAATGTGATGTACACCAAGAAAAACTAAAAATGTTTTCTTTAAATTATATATTCCACCCTATTTCTATATTGAATCAAAAATGCTGTTGATAATGTAAAAAAAGTGTGATTAAATTGATAAGAAATACATAAGAACTGTGCTGGAATTGCCTTGGTGACATCACCAAGCTAAAGGACATATACTGTACGAGGTGTTTTTAAGAACATTTTCCTACTCTTTAAAGTTCTAAACTAAATAAGATATTAACATACTTTTTTCACCACTTTGTTTTTATAAATTTTCTTTATCATATATTAAAAAAATGAAAATCCATGGGAATATTCCTTTAAGTTTGTCAATTTTGGCATATTTTTTCTCTTCTGTAAATAGCAAGGTACACAATACACTTTCCTATATTTATATATCAATTGATCTTCGATGTCATAGTTTACTAAACTTACAATTTCAGCAAATTTTTGAGACCTTTTCCAAGGTTAAATGATAAAACAAAGTAGTACAACAGGAATCCTCAGCAGAACATGCATAAATGCAATTTGCATCTGGATATAAGTTGTCATTTGACAGTGTTGAAGTAACTAAACATGTGTACGATAATAAAATCCTCAGGATTCGTACACTTGGGTATGACTGAATCGTATACAGCTAAAGTATTTTTTAGATATAAATGATTGTTCCTTCAGTCTGCTTGTAGTCACATTCAGTATGTTACTGTGTCAACCCTTGATTTGGCTATGTTACCAATGATATGCACTTGTCAGTTGTATGACTCACCAGTATGATACTGTGTCAACCCCTTGATTTGGCTATGTTACTAATGATATGCACTTGCCAGTTGTATGACTCACCCCTACTACCCCCAGCAATGTTAGTCAAAGGTGAGTCATTGACGTATGAAATAGTGACTCACATGTGCGTCATTGTACCAAATTGTCAGTCACCAGAGTGACTCTGGGGTGAGTCAATTTACTTTAGACCCATTGACTTTGTACAGAGTTGATTGATTTACGGTAAGTCATTTCACAACAAATGTCAGTCACCTAAGTGACTGAGGGGTGCGTCAATGTACATGTTTGGTGCACCCACCCACTTGGGGTGACTGCTTATAAAATGACTTACCCCAAATCACTCACCTCTGTACAAAGTCAATGGGTCTGAAGTAAATTGACCCGCTCCAGAGTCACTCTGGTGACTCACAATTTGGTACATTGAAATTTGATGCACATGTGAGTCACTGTTTCAGATGTCAATGACTCATATTTGACTGACATTGCTGGGGGTAGTAGCCTGGGTGAGTCATACAACTGTCAAGTGCATTGTGGGGGGAAAAAAGTTTGATTCTTAAATTTTAATTTTTAATTAGGAAATTTTAATTTATGCAAAAGCGAAACAGGACAGCTTAATATCCTAAATGCAGTTCTATAAACTTTTGTCCTAAATTTCAGTCACCACTGAAAATCATCACTGACATTTTTTCCCTATTAATTTGAATAAATGGTGTGATTGGGATCTCTTGGTCATGTTCAACTACTCTCTTCCAAAGAGCAATGGTGAAGGATTGAAAAACAAAAAGTTATTATAAGGAAATTGACAGAAAAATAGCATAATTTCCTTATAACAAAGCCTTTAAGATCACATTGCTCTAAAATGGTCAATCTTAAATTTCTGTCCTTAATTTCTGTTACTGAAAATTGTCTGACTGTTATCTTTCAAATTTTGATTGAGTTATGATGGTGATTAAAAACCTTTTGTCATATTCAACTGCTCGAAATTCAATTTAAAGTTCTGAAGGCTTGAAATACAATAAGTTAACATTAGAAAATTCACACGTTTTCTCTTTGTTATGTCACAACTTAAAAATGAAGTTAGCAATAATTCATGTTATAATAAGGCCTTAGAATTCAAGCTGCTGTCAAATGATCCAAGTTTTAACCACTTTTGATGAAACGTTGCATATTTATAGCATGGAAGGTAAGTATAACTCGTTAATATCCCCAAAAATTACATGGTGTATAGCATATTTTCTTCCAGTTTAGCTTGGGTGTTGTTACCGGTGCATAGTTATTTAAAGCTATTACTGTCGACAATGTTTCTTTAATTCACTACTTGGGCATTTATCTGTTCATGAGGTCAAGTGCACTACTCATGATGATTGGTTCGTGATGTGGTTCTATCAAGCCTCAAATATAAAACTGATTCTGACGTCAAGTTTGCCTGAAAATGAAGGCTATCTTTTTGAGGAGAAAACTGTCAGAAATATTCAATTTTAATGTAGACCTAATTCCTGTATAACTCAATAAACCTTTCTAAATAAATATTCCATTAATTGAGGGTATACAGGATAAGAGCTGTGACCGTTTAGCGTGTACACGCTACACGCTCCGAATCTTGTAAACGTTTACTAAATACTTCATTGCAGTAATCGTTTTTCATAGTCAGTCTTGCCGTTGAAAATTAATATGAACATTTAAGGAATCAGTAGATGGTGTCGAGGTCTCTATTGCTCATTAAAACCGCTATGACGCCACAGGAGGCCCGAGGCGCAGCCGAGGCCTCTGCCCCTGTGACGTCATAGCCGGTTTTGAATGAGCAGTAGAGACCAAGGCACCTTCTACTTGATTCCGATTCATAAATTCTGACATAAAATTAAAAATAAGAGAAAATGCAAACAAATTTGAATCATGTTGATAACAAGTTTATTCTCCTAACACATTAAAATAGATTCACTTAACCACAAGATGATAACACATTAATATACGGTAATGCATTTGTCGCGAAAGCAGCAAAAAAAAAAAAAAATAGGCTACTATTTTGTTTTGCATGCTCAAATATCCAATTTTCATTATAAACCAATAACTGCAGGGATAATGTATAAAACAAAAGTGTAAAATTGAGGTGTACGATCTGAAAGACACATTGAAAAGCAACAAGTGGAGATTCATTGTTGATCAACAATTTTAATTCTCCCAACTTGTTTATAGAATATCATGTGGAAGCTCAAGCCATGTCTCAATACTTCATTCGAACATGGGTAATTAACCAATCAGATGCAAGGATTTCCTTAAAGTATTTATGAATTATGATTCAAATCACACACACATTAGGCTGACAAAATTCCAATCAATGACTTTTTACAAACTGTAAACCCCAATAGCATGATCCTTTTTAAATGTGCGAATCACAAATGCGCAGTAATTACTAATGAATGGCATGTCCATCTGATATGAAAGAGGACTTCAAAAGAAACAAAATGGCGAAGAAAGCATTCAAAATCTTATTCCGGTAAGGAATTCAAGTTTATAGTTTGGTATCATTCATGTAGAAACAACTGAAATCAAACTAGTGCCTCAAATTCCTCAAAGTTTTATGTATTTTAAAGAAAGTTTATTTAAAATTTGTCACTAATTAAATTATTTTTCTTTAAACTTTCTACAGGTGGTATATTATAAATACCCTTCCTAGATTCAGTTGTACTACTTATATTTAACATATCCCGTGGTTTATAAGCCACAAAATTAAAAACAAAATATAATAGAATAATAAAGACTGAGGAATCTGAGGCTATGACATCACAACTAGTCTGATTTCAGTTGTTTTTATACAAATAATACCAAACTTTATCAACTCATATCTCCATAGCGTAATAAGAATTTTTGAATGCTTTCTAATTCGTTTCTTTTGAAGTCCTCTTTTGTGTAAGATAGATTTGCTTGACCCATGAACTAATTTTAACCAAGTTTCATTAATGTTTTTGAGTGGTTGATAACATTTTGTCTTTTAATGAAGCTCAAATAGTTGCTACTGTTCCTTTCCAAAAGTCGTAAGTTTATTGCTCAATGTGCACATGAACTTCCTCTGCAACAACAACATCTTCCACCACATTTAACTCCTCCCCTCCCCTTCTACATCTAACCTTACATAACCTCTTTCTTTTCACCAATTTTTTTGTTTTTTTGTTTGTCTTCTGCTTTCCCCCTTATCTTCTTCCAACTCCTCACTATCCTAATTCTTTCACCATAATTTATTAACACCCTCCTGGCACATTTGACTCAGACTGTCCTGGTGTTGTTTAATATCAACAAACCAACCAATGTGTACAGAAAGTTACTACTGTACTTGACTTGACATACAAATGCAGTCATTTCAACTCCCATTTTCATCAGCATTGCATAATTCTCTATGATTAATTCTTCATCACTACACTAACACACAACAGAAAGTGAGGTATCATTTGAAATTACATCCATTTGATGTCAAAGAAAATTCACAATAGTTCACGCTTGAATACCCAGTACACCACCCACATGGGACTCACATGGTGAGTGACCACACTGATACATGATATAAAGGGTTGGAAAATCAATATTTGTGGTCAAGGGGTTTTTCTTGGCTGGCTTTGCATGTAGTTTGCTTCTTTGAAGATGATTAAAGCAGTATTAACTGAATAGCTCCATAAGACAGTAAGATTAGTAGCCCTGGATGTCTGTGTCATTTCTTTGAAGGATATTCTGATTTGTTTGATAAAAGGGTTTTAGTTGTTTGTTTGATTTTAGTTGTCATTAGCACTTCCCATATATCTAAAAAGAATAGTCTAGTACAATGGGGTCATTGTGCCGGAGCATTTTGTGGAACTGTGTGTTATCTACTTACAGGCTTTAATGGGAAATCTTGCAGACCCTAGTTGATTTAAAAAAAGGCAAGATGCTGTACTTGAGGGGCACATTGATGCATGCGGGAAGCGCTGCGTCTTTTCGGCGTTGTCAAATCCAGGGGCCCCTTAAGGCTCAAGCCCCTGGTGAAGAAGCTCTGGGATTTTAGCTATAATCATGCCGCAGAATGAAACTATTCTGATTGATAAGGACCAGTCATGAGCCGAACAGGACAATTGCTTACTATGCTATCATTCTGTGTTCTGTATTCATGTAAGGTATATCATTAATGAGGTTCTCATAAATTATTAAGTTTAAAAAACATTTATTAAAGCTAAACAAAACAAATGTATACATTTTTTTTTTTGATAAGGGGCAAGGCGGACCCCAGGAGGGCGGGGCAGACAGCTCCTGTGAAAGAGCAAAACTAGGGGTCTTTTAAGACTTGAGGTGCATCAAACCTGTTAGTTGAAATCAAATTTAGGGTAAAATTTTCTTCAATTTTTCTTCCAATGTTTGAGGAATATCAATACATGCTGTATGTGTGATGTATGACCGAGCAGGGGCAGGGAGATTTTACCGGACTCACCGAGTCAAAATCTTTGCATGATTCTTTTAATTTCCTTCCAAACCCCTAGATCGATCCAGAAAGGAACAGGGTGTCATGTGGGCATTTGTAAGGAAGGCATCAAGGACACTTTGAGACACTTCAATTTAAATAAGAGAGTAATCAATACAACAGGTATTGTCCCCGCATCTGTTTACATTGGGGAACTGTAATCAGCTGATAAGAAGGCAAAAGAGTTCTCAAAAAAGTATGCTCTTTTGTGTGGGGGTCCAGGAGCTTAAGTTCCTGGTTGAATTTGATTAATTGTGAAATTCCATTCTTGTGAGAACTGAGTTATTTGGTTGTCATTGTTATTTTGAGCCCATTGTGCAAAAACATTTATTATATAATAGTTCAAACTTAAAATCCATATTGCGCATCGGAACCTCAAACCCTTAGTGGTTTTCTGGTTTAATTTCTCAGGTACATGTATCATTAATGTTCATCACTAATGAGTTTCAGTAGTTTATTCACATGATAAAACAAAACAAAGTGTATTATGAAAAGACTATTTGCACTTCTTTCCCTTATCCACCTCTTTCTCCTTCCCTCTATCCCACCTCTCTTTCCCTTATCCACCTTCTGTCCCTCCTTCCCTCTCTCCCACCTCTCTTTCCCTTATCCACCTTCTCTCCCTCCTTTCCTCTATCCCACCTCTCTTTCCCTTATCCACCTTCTCTCCCTCCTCCTCTATCCCACCTCTCTTTCCTTATCCACCTCTCTTCCCTCTATCCACCTCTCTTTCCCTTTATCCACCTTCTGTCCCTCCTTCCTCTTTCCCTTATCCACCTTCTCTCCTCTATCCCACCTCTCTCTTTCCCTTATCCACCCCTCCTTTCCTCTCCCACCTTTCCCTTATATCCATCTTCTCTCCCTCCTTTCCTCTATCCCACCTCTCTTTCCCTTATCCACCTTCTCTCCCTCCTTTCCTCTATCCCACCTCTCTTTCCTAACTCAAGCACCTTAAGTTTGTAAACACACTCTTGGCACATTTGACTCTGGACTGTTATGTGCTGTAAGACATCAACAAACCAAACTAAACCAATTGTTTGTATACAACAACAACAACAAAATCAATAGTAGATAAGATTAGATGGGATATTTTTAGATACAAGGGAGGACCTTTGTTTTACTGTATATACAGATCTACTGACTTGTTCATTAGAATATGTGAATCCGGTAGGTCACCTGCTAGATCATTGTTAAGGGGAGGGAAGGGGGGGGGGGGGATGTGAGATCTGGATTAACATTCTCTTAGAGACGTTGTGACAGGGCTGTAATTCTCATGTGGCCATACTTGTCCTTCACAAAGTACAGGGACATTTTTTCATATCCTTATCATATTTTTTTTTTACAGTCCCCCTGTAATCCCTCAGAAATTATGGCCCGCATTGTGATACATAAATGCAACACAGCACTTGCACTGAACTAGAGACACTTCATCAAAACATCAAAGACAAATTAAATTCAGTTTTCATTATATTTATCATGTCTATATTTTCATATCTAAGGGGGGAAAATCCTCTTATTTTCTGAAGAATTTGTTAACAAAAAATTTAATATTTGCTTTCTCTGTCTCAGCAACATCTCAAGGTTTGAGAAGAAAAAAGAACGTTTATTTCTTATAGTGCTGTCATGACTGACATACCTATTATTGCAATATTTTTTTTCTCACGACATGAGATATGCCTTGTGACATATCTCGATACCAAAAACTAATACTCAAATAAAACATTTTCGTGCAACTAGGCTAGGCTACTTCATACGTTATGATTCTAACATTGCGGTACTAAATCTAAAAGTCATGTTTAGATCATTAAAAACGTGCAAAATAATCGTGAAACATAAAAACAACTAATTAAAAACTGTGCTTCCTCACCACACACTGGCACGTGCCGATGTAAGTTGGCAAAAAGAACAAAAAATTGGACCATAATGTGCCATTCAGGTTCTTACTTCGATGATTTATGGTCACATTGGCTGAATTACCAAACACGTGTGTGATGCGTGATGAACGTAATAGTCACTCGATCATGTAATTTGCTAGATCTGCAAATAATTTTTTCTTGCGTTCATCATGAATGAAGTAACGTTAGTGATATTAACAATTTGTGTCGTGAGTCAGTTTTCTTGAAAAGTATTGCGAAAAGTTATACAATATATAGCGATATTTTTCTCCACGATAATCTATACGTGATATAGCCATGTCGTGACTGCACTAATTTCTTAACACTTCCATTATTTTTTTTTACATTGGGAATTTGTATCAGCTTTAAGAAAATAGTAACTTTGTAACTCTTATGTACTATTATTTCATCACTTAAAGGATTAGTTCAAGGGTCAAGCATGCCCATCTTATATAAAAAAGAACTTAAAATAAAGCCCATCTTATATAAAAAAGAACTTAAAAAAAAAAAAAAAATTGGCGAAGAAAGCATTCAAAAATCTGATTCCGTTAAGGAGATATTAAAGTTTAAATAAAGTTTGATATCATGTGAAGAAATGACTGAAATCAAACCAGTGACTAGTGATGTCATAGCCTCATATTCCTCAGTCTTTATGTATACTATCATATTTTGTCCTGCAATTTTATTTTTTTTGGCTTAAAAACTATGAGACATGTCAAAAAAGAATTAAACTGAATCTAGGAAGGGTATTTATAATATACCACCTGAAGAAAGTTCTAGGAAAAAATTATTTTAAATAGTGACAAAAAATCATAAATAAACTTTCTATTAAATACATTAGCATTTGTTAAGAATGTGAGGATGAAAACGCCAACTTTCCATCGTAGAATTAGTACACCAGTCATTTCTACACACAAAAGTTGAATATCTCCTTAACAGCTAAGATTTTTGAACACTTCACCATTTTGTTTCTTATGAAGTTCCCATTCATATAAGATGGACGTGCTTGATCCCTAAACTAATCCTTTAAAAATCATTGATAATCTGCAAGTAATCCCTACTTCTTGTGGGGAACTTGAAACTGCTAAATATAGATGTTTGGGCATGTAAGGATTCTGAAATAAGATTTCAATGGGTGTCCAGCAGTGAATACAACAGAACTAATTTATTTTGGGTGTCATTCCAATTCGATTTGGCCTGTGGTGGTCTCTTGTGGCGCTTACTAGGTAACGCTTCAATATTGGCAGTACTGTTAGTGGTGATCTGTATGTTTCATATCAGGTCTTAATTCTCCTTCATAAAAGGGCAGGCCTGTAAGCAGGACTCTTTGCAACCGGGGGCACAAGCACTTTAAGAAGGGGCACTTGGGGCAGATTCTTCATATACTCTTGTGTCAGATTCTTCATATACCCTTGTGTCGTATTTTTACATTTCATGTAAGGGGCCTCCTCCCATTTCCCATACTGGCTACAGGCCTGTTAAGGGGGACATGGGACCATACTTTTCCTCCACAAAGAAGGGGGAAAGGTTTAAAAAAAAGAATTGTATGTGAAAGAAATCTGCACCAAAATGGGGGCAACTAAAGTCTCACAAATTATAACCCTGCAGAGTAAAGTGATAGAGCTTTTCATACCCCTTGTGGTACCCTTTGGGGGGGGGTTCTAACCTCCCTAATGGGGTAGCCACAGGGTTGATAAATTTGTATGAAAGCTTCAATTTTCAAAATAGATTTTTAATGTCAAAATGGACTAAAACAATACCTTCTCATTACCATTATACTTTATTCTTCGTACTTAATACACTATGTACCAGAATAGCAAACAAAAAAATTGATAGCTATTTTGGTACAGCGTTTTTTAACTACCAAAAAAAGGAATATAATGTGAACTTTATACCCCTTGGGGTACCCTTTGGGGATTCTTTCCTCCCTAATGGGGTAGCCGCAAGGTTGATAAATTTGTATGAATAATTTTGTTTACACTTAACAGCTTCGATTTTCAAAATAGATTTTTGATGTCAGAATGGACTTAGAACAAAGCCTTCTCATTACCATTATACTCTATTCTTAGTGCTTGATGCACTATGTACCAGAATAGCAAACAAAAAATTACACTATGTACCAGAATAGCAAACAAAAAAATTGATAGCTATTCTGGTACAGAGTTTTTTAACTACCGAAAAAAGAATACAATGTGAAGGCTTTTATTCCCAGTCCATTTTGACAATAGAAATCTATTTTAAAAATAGAGCTCTTACTTTTATTTTTAGGATTTCTTACACACCTCTCCTTTCCCTGAATTAAAATATGTGGTCTGTCCTTCAACAATTTCTTAACAATAGTTCAAACGTATAAATATTAAAACAATTTGTTACAATCTTAAATACATCATTGTGCTAAACATTTCCTGCAATGGATGCTTCTTGCTTAGCAGTAGTCAAGAGACTTGATCTAAAAATTGATTTTCCTCCAACCAATTATTGTTTGGTCCTCCCACTTGCTTCTCTATCCAGCCTGTCAAATAGAATATTGTATTAACTCCCACTTGCTTCTCTGTTTAGCCTGTCAAATAAAATATTGTATTTACTCCCACTTGCTTCTCTATCCAGCCCGTCAAATAGAATATTGTATTTATGTTGAAGATCTAAACATGGCTTGTGCCACTCTCCAGGGGCTGGTCGTTGAATCAAATAGCTGACAAACAGGAAAAACATGATGGATGAATCACATTAATTGAGATGGTTTATCTCTGCTTCAAACTCTTGAACTGTTTGTGAACCTGCTGCATCTAAACGGGAAATAACAGGTCCCTGCTCCAGTTTAGATAGAACTAAGATCAGGTCTGAGAAGCTGTGCAGTATGGGAGAGGTTTAGACCTAAGAAGTAGGTTTAGACATAACAAATAGGTCTAGATGAATTGTTTTTCCAACTTTAGCAGAATTTTCCAATATGAATGTTTTATATCTGTTATCCAGGTTTAATTACCCTGACAGCTTTGTTGCATCAGAATTCTTAGGATCAAAACTAGAAAGGAATTTCTGGGAATATTCCTCCACAGAAAATTAAGATCTAAGGAAAAGGGTGTAAAAAATTTAATTTTCTTGTGTTTATTTAGTTTATTTAATTTTTGTCTGAATATTTAGGAAAATGAAATTTTGCCATGGTTATGTCTTGTTTATGAGGCTATTAAAGCACAACTAGTCTTGATTTCAGTCGTTTTTTACACAAATACCAAACTATAAAACTTAGATGTCTCCTTAATGGAATAAGATTTTTTGAATGCTTTCTTTACTATTTTGCTTCACCCCTGAACTAATCCTTTAATGGTAATGTATTGTTTCATATTTTGATTTCCTAAAATTAAAACAGCAATATTTAAGTCTGTCATTGTGTCACTTTTCATTGTTTCTTCAAAGAAATGATATCAATTTTCATGTGCTGAAAATAGCTGAATAGTCATAAAGAAGAGAAACTGATGAATATTCATGAGAAGGAAGTCTTACACTTCCATTCCTTCAACAGATCCGAGTCATGTATCAATTCACATGTGTTGAATGCAAAGAAGAGACTAGCTGCTTCTGTGGAATTGTAAGGGAGCAATTACATGAATATTCATGACATCAAGTTATCCTTTTTGTTTGGTCAATTTAAAAAAAGTTTGTTGACATTCAGAGATATCAAGGACAGGAAGAAGTTTGTTGGGCTTCTCTATACATAGTTTGTGTTTCCTCAAAAGGTTTTAAGCTAATACAACTCGGACATTTACCCTTTTAACCAGGGAGTTGTTACTTAACCAATTAAGCCCATGCCGCCTCTAGCTGTCCATAGTCCTTTGATGAATTTTAAAATAAATGTAACAAATATCAGAATAATCGTTAATTACTCAATGGTCAGATACACATTTCAAACTCATGGTTTTCCAGATTTAATCTGATGGCTAGAACTAGTTAGGGTTAGGGAGCTTTGCCCACAGAAAGTGGGCGCCAAGAGGGATGGGCAAAGTCAGAATATCACAAATCTGCCTAATTTTGGCCATCTAAGGAGAAACATTTACTGTAAAGAAAGTACAGATACAGGATAAACAGGGGGATATGCACTCCTCCCCTTTCCCTTTAACCTGAATTTGACCTTGATCAGTAAAATTCTTTATGGGCTGACATGACAACTCCTATGTTGTGAAAAATCTCACAACTTCTTCATAAAGTTTGGGAAGCTCTAAACATCTATATAATTGCTACAAAATATTGATTCTATGCCATTTCCAAGTTTTGATGTTGCCTATATTACTCAGTGGCATTCTGGTTAGTTCTGTGCATATTCATAAGCAAATGTCAGTTATTGTACATGTGAGCACCAATTCACATGGGATATTTATCAAATGGTAAAACAAAACAAAAAGGATTACCACAAAACAAACAATCTTTAGACTTGCCATTTGTTGTTGGTCTAAAAAAAGTTTGACCAAGGTCACCCTAACAAATGTCTGGACAATGATCAGTCTGAAGAATTATCCTGGTCATTTTAGGTCATTCCTAATGGAATAAGCATACAGTAAGCTGGGTAAGATCATTACTACCAGACTTGGTGGTTAATCCAGAAAGGCGTTGTTTCTGGCGCCTCATTGACTAATCCTAACAGGAAGTGTGACTTGTTGTCCATATCAAGTTGAACAATGGAGATAGCTCCATGGTTCAACAGGAGGGCAGATCATGGAGATATTGCTCAGGTCAAAAGAGCCCAAGAAAAAGGGTCAAAATCAGCTTAAAAAATTAACTTTCAGAAGTTGGTATGCTTGATAGTCATGGACCTCCTAATATAGTTTCAACCTTGAACTTAACAAAAGTCTATATAATCATTATTTCATATGATAGGGGTTACAATTTTTAACCAACTACCAAAAAACAGCAAGTTAAAATCATATTTCTATCTTAACTTATTCATGTTTGAAGTTGACACATTGGGGCTGCCATTTTGTGGAGTAACTATAGAATGCCCGGCCACTCGGCAAGTATATATATTTTTTGGAGACGCAGTCAATACAAGTTACCCGTCAATACAAGTTACAAATATGAGTATGTAAGGTATGTATGGTTGGGCTTTATCTTTTAATTTGGGAGACACTGTCGCCTTGACTCGTTTTCCTGAGATATGAGGGGGTGTATGTTTGATGGGGTGTATGTTTGAGGGGGTATGTTTGATGGGGGTGTATGTTTGATGGGGGTGTATGTTTGATGGGGGTGTATGTTTGATGGGGGTGTATGTTTGATGGGGGTGTATGTCTGATGGGGTGTATATTTGATGGGGTGTATGTTTGATGGGGTTGATGGGGGTGTATGTTTGATGGGGGTGTGTGTTTGGTGGGGTTGTGTGTTTAATGGGGTGTATGTTTGATGGGGGTGTATGTTTGATGGGGGTGTATGTTTGATGGGGGGGTGTGTGTTTGATGGGGGTGTTTGTATTTGATGGGTGTGTGTGTTTTGATCTTGGAGACGCCGTTGCCATGTGGTGTAATTTTAAGTGGTTTCTTACATTGGGTCTGGGGGGGGGGGGTGATTCAAGAATAAACATCAATAAATTAATATGCAACTTATAATATTTATTCATTTTTCCTAAAATAAGGTATGTATATGGTGGTGTGTATGTTTTCATCTTGAAGACACGGTGGTCGCCATGAGATGTAATTTAAGTGGAGGAAATTATTGAGCTATTAACTGAGAATGCACACAAACTGACAAAAAAAAGGGATTTAAACTTGGTCAGAAAAAATTGTGTTATTTTAATTCTATCATATGAAATATGAATTATGTCAGACTTTGTCTCCTTTAATTAACAGTGACTCCAATGTACATTATTTCGATGCTAAGTGTATGGAGAACCAAGACTGATATAGACTCAAACTGATTTTCTGATTTTGAAGCTTAACAAAATCATTTGAAAGGATTTGCACCTACACCCCTCCCCCCCCCCTAATAAATTTGTATGGTGAAATAGGCATATTTCTATTTGTACAATGCTGAATTATGTGTCATCATAAGAGTTATGTGTTTAGGACTGATTTTGATAATTTAGTACTCATGTGGAATCACTTGTTAAGTATGTTAACCCTTCAGCCCCCTTCCCTTTATTTATTCAGTGGAATATGTAGTGGTTCTGTGGAGGGGAGGGGAGTTCCAATTGATAAAAAGTTGCTGTCAAGTTTATTCAGAAATACGTGTAATGGAAGTTTGTTGGAAAAATGACTCATTACAATGACAGTAATTTACATATTGTCTTGAGGAATTCTCCCCCCTTTGTGTAAATAATGTTGAAGATGCTCCTGTTGGTCTAAAGAGTTTGTTCTTTGTTAATTTGGCAATTAACAAATTCTTTTTAGTCATTGTGAAGCAATGTTTTTTTTTGCATTTTAAACATACTATAGCATTCCTTGAGGATATGTTTCAGGAGTTTTGACAACCTTTAGTGGTCCTAATGGGTCTCATGAGGAAAGAGGCTCATTGAAATTAAACCTTAAGGATTTCTATCTATCACAGATTGTGTTTGTTTTCCGGACGGAGACTAATTATCAGTTTGCAATGAGAAAAGTTATCATGTACAGTAAGTGTGGGTAGCAGTTTCTTTTTACATTTGTGTCTTGGAACATTGGTGTGTGTCTTGGAACATTGGTGTGTGTCTTGGAACATTGGTGTGTGTCTTGGAACATTGGTGTGTGTTGGAGTTAGTTGGTTGAGGTTATTTGGAGCCTGGAGGGTGTCTTGGAACATTTTGTGTCATGGAACAGTGGACCTGTTGGTCTTGGAACACAGTGTACCTGTTGGTCTTGGAACAGTGTGGAACCTGTTGGTCATGGAACAGTGTGGAACCTGTTGGTCATGTGTCTTGGAACAGTGTGTCTTACCTGTTGGTCATATCCAGTGTACCTGTTGGTCATACAGTGTAGTGTACCTGTTGGTCATACAGTGTACCTGTTGGTCATACAGTGTACCTGTTGGTCATACAGTATACCTGTTGGTCATACAGTGTACCTGTTGGTCATACAGTGTACCTGTTGGTCATACAGTGTACCTGTTGGTCATACAGTGTACCTGTTGGTCATACAGTATACCTGTTGGTCATACAGTATACCTGTTGGTGATCCTTAATCAGATGGGTGCTACACTTTGTAATAATTTCCACTACACTGCCCTTATTTTCTTCACACTGCTCCTATATTCCTCTACAATGCCCCTATTTTCCGCTACCTTGCCCCTATTTTCCGCTACCTTGCCCCTCTATAAGCTGTCCATACAATACTTAATTCTGAATTCTCTTCTAAGAGGATAACTTTGGTGCAAGTCAAAAGCAGAATGTTTTAACTTGTAGACAAGATAGAAATCTTTTAATTTTGAAATTTTCAAATCTGATATTTATTCAAATGGTTCAGAAACTTAAAATCAGACTATTGTGATGTCATATCACATCCACAAATAAATAATAAATTGGAGAAAAATCGGAAAACTTTGAAGAAAGTGTTATTTAATTTTTTCACTATTTAAATTAATTTTCTTCAAACTTTCTTCAGGTGGTATATCATGAATACCCTTCTTAGATTCAGTTGTACTACTTTTTTGACATATCCCATGGTTTATAAGCCACAAAATTGCGGACAAAACATTATAGAATACATGAAGACTTTAATGAATTTGAGGATATGACATCACAATGATTTCAGTCGTTTCTGTACAAATGATACCAAATTTTAAACTTAAATATCAACTGAACGGAATAACATTCTTGAATGCTTTCTTCTTTATTTTGTTTCTTTGAAGTCCTCTTCAATATAAGATAGACTTGCATGACCCCTGAACTAATCCTGTAAGCGATAACACTGCATATTTCTTGGGATCAATATGGACAATCAATTGAAAACCGGAAGTAACGGTGGTGTTCACTTCTGAATTTCTTTCAAAAATCTGCTGTAAAATCAAAAGTACATTATCTGACTAAAGTGGAATCTGATTTGAAGGGAGGTCATTTTATTAAAACCATATGACAAAGCAATTGTCACACTCCCACCACAGAAGTATTAATCAGCAAAAAAATACCTTTCATTTCCCCAAGTTAGTCATCAATTATTCTCAGTATTTTAACAAAATCGCAGGGCAAAATATGATAGAACACATAAAGACTGAGGCATCTGAGTTTATAACATCACAAGTAGTCTTGATTTCAATCAGTTTCTACACAAATGATATCCTGCACTTTGATCTAAGCAGGGATACTGTTATATCCTTCCCTGTATGAGTCACGGGTTTTCAACAGCAAGCAAACAACAGCGGATGATACGCTCTGTTGCATAATAATTTGATTGGAGTGTCATGTGATGAGTTATTATAAGTTCTTAAGAGCTGAGTGAGTTGCATAAACTGAGTTATTTTCGGCTGGTAATATCTCATGTGATTGATTTGGCTTGCATCCATGATTGATATCTATCTGGTCACAAGACTTTTCCTTTTGTGTCACTATTTTGTTTGTGTGGTATGACAATGGACAGTATCAAAGAAGTGTCTATTATTTATGATCAGTGTATTTGGTGATTCTTTGACAGTAGTTGATTTTTATGGTGGAATAATATATTTTACTTCATGAAGAGTTCTGTTGGAATTTTTTGAATTTGATTGGAGATCAGGAATTATAACTTTGATAGGATGTCGACTCTTCTACTTTCTAGTTACTTGACTTGCACTACAGATTTCTGTGAGTGTGATATTTGTAAGTTGATTTAGCTTTTATTAATTTATAATGATTATAAGAGGGTATGGGGGGGGGGGGGGAAGGCCGATATATAAGTTTTTGAAGAACATCGTCTCCCACTCTTCACCCTGATAAATATTACTTTTCTTCTTAAGATCTTACTGATTTTACTTAACTTGGTTGTTACAGATAAAGTGTGGATCTACAGCAAATTTAAGATTTCCATTGTAAATTTGGGTTGATTGCTAGTGCATAGTGGGAGCAAGATAGCATTATTTATTTCTTGTCGCAGAAAGTAATTTTGAGTGCCAGAAATTCATTGAGTTTTGAAGCAAGTTTAAACTGTATTTTGCTTAAGTTCTTCCCCCCCCCCCCCTCCCCTCTCCATCAAAAATTTTACACCCACTGAGAGAACAATTATTTTTTCTTTCCCAACCATACCTGGATTTACAATACTTACCATATATATTGTTTGTTTGGTAATCAGATACCAGTATTTGTTCAATAAAGTAATCTCCCCCTTCTCCCCACTAATAGACAGATATTCTAATATTTTGGCATATCTTGGCCCATAACACAGCAGTTCTCTGCAGCTGATTTTAAAAGTTAAATGTAGACTATACTTGAATAGCTGTTTTTAAAGTTCTGACAAACTTTCTCCGAGCTTTCATATCAGAAATCAATGATGCGTAACACATTGTCTTTATATTTCAAAGCTAAGGTTATATATGATATATATAATATATATATGTATATATTATATATATATATATATATATATTATATATATATATATATATATATATATATATATATATATATATATATATATATATTATATCAATTATATAAATTATATATATATATATATATTCATAGGACAAATATCACCTGAAGATTTTGTAGAAGAGAAGTTGTCACTTGTTAACCTTTAGTTACGAAGCCTCTTGTTTTACCTTTATTTTAAAAATTTGATGATTGATATGAGAATATTTTTGAAGTCATTCTTGATTGGTCAATTTACATGAGTTTCCTTTCTTTTATTTTTGTGCAGATAACATCAATTTAGACCAATATGGGACAAATTTGGACGATTTACGAGACTGCAGGATGGTAGATTTCATTTCCAGTTTACTGGTTGAAACGTTACGTGTCGCTCGCCAGAACCAGTTCCCGGGGAAAATGCTTATACCGAGTTCACTTCCGGAACGGATAGCCAAAGACATTGTTCACATGTCACAAGACGAACCTTGCGGAGTAAGAGGCTGCTCGATAGACCTTGTCGTCGAGGATGGTGAAATGTGCACCAAAGTTGGGAAAAAACAAGTAGACCCGTTAACGGTAAACACATTTGATATAACTGTCGTGTTAGTAAGGGAAACGCCCAGGTGGTTTGTTTCAAAACTTCAGAGCTACTTGAGAACTAACGGGGAATCAACAACTGTAATTAAACCAGGATACAAACTTGTGAAAAGAAAACTTTATCGAAAAGAAAGTAGATTAACGGTGCAAGAAGGATCATGAAGATCTTTTTTTTTTGTGCCAAGCTTGTGTGGTTCGTTAAAATAATGTGATGCGATGAAATGTGACTAGCAGCAGCATTAGGCGTCAGATACATTTGATGTGCAGTAGATGTGGGTGGTGCATTTTGATCGATATGTCATCTTTGCCTCTGAAGTGATCACTTATTTGTAATTCGATTCTACAAATGATTAAAGAAGTTTACGAAACAGAGGGACTATCTCACAGATGACCGACAGTTCGAAGAGGCCGCTTCTAATGAAAATGAGGGTTTAAATGAACCTGAAGGTGCTGAAAATGATCTTTTGGCAAGGAGAATTTGAAGGTCTTGCTTCTGATTTGATACCTGGCATAATCCATGATAAAAAAGAGAGGCTAGAGGGGTAAATAAAGGTCATTTAGTGGATGGTCAAGACATATTGTCATGTTGATGTATTTCCTGGTGTTGAATATTCTGATTGTGAAACCTTAGTTAATGTATACCCGCTGTTTGCAAGTTCAGAATTTAAGATCAGGTTTCTTGCTTAACCTTGGGTGTTCCAGATCACATGTTTAAACTTGGTGTTTAATCACCATAATGTCCTAGGGTGGTGTTAATAGAAGGCACAGGATTCATATCATATGACCATGTCTTTGACCTGTGTAATACACACCATCTTCATAAGGTTCCGTTTCAAAGATATGCAAGAAAATATTTTACATTGGAAGTGGGGTGGAGGGTGTGATAGTGGAAAACATGAGAAAATATACACTGTTCTCATAAGGTTGTTTAAAGGTTACACCAGGAGAAAATATTTTACTTTGGAAAGGGGAGGGGGTGGTAGTGGGCAATATGAGGAAATGTACATTGTCCTCATGCAGTTGTGTGTCAAGGATACACGCAAGGAGTTATATTTGCCATAATAAGGGGTGATAGATGAAAATATGAGATAACCTTTGAAGCAATGATGCAAAAGTCTGGTCAAGTCTTTTGTCTATTCTTTGAATAAAATTTGAAATAAACTTGAGTGGGAACTGTTGGTTATCATGTTAGGAAAAAAACTATGGTTCTAATTTATATTCACAAATCAATGTATGGAGAGATATATCTTACACAGAAATATTTGACGTGTTCGATAAGATATTGCAAAGAAGGAACCTGCTGGGTAGGTGTTTCTTTTGTGTAGGTTTTTTTTTTTTTTTTATACTTATAAGTTTATCTTGATAAAAATCAGATGCATTTTTGGGGATATTTATCAAAGAGTTCCATGTATTTATGGACTACTCGGTTGAGGATTGAGGGTGTGTGATACTCCGGGGTATGTCAAATAATTGAGTACTTCTCTTCCACACAGCGGTAACTGTAAGTCCTCTCTGCAATAAATATTTAGAATAAAATTTGACCCCCAAAAAGTAAAATATCTCTTTTTCATGCTATTAGCACTCTCTACTTGTGGAATATTCAAATATACACTGCAGGCCAATCAGTCACTTTTGTCCAAATTCAAAAATGATTTAAAATTTTGTAACTTCTAAACGGATTAACATAGTTTTTTCACCACTTTGGATCTAAAAAATTTCTCTATCATATATGAAAATCCGTGGGAAGATTCCTTAAAAAGTTAGTATTATGGGATACAGTGTGCTTATTGCTGATATGTGACTTTTTTGCAGAGTTATTGTATTCATTTTTGTATATGTCCATGACGAAGCACAGTGGACTTGTTCTATTATTGGCATTATACCGTTGAGGCATTATCATGTGTTCATTTTTATATGAGTATTAGACGTTCATAAAGAGAGAACTTATCATGCAATGTCATCAGTAGAGTTCATGTATGTCACTATGCCTTCATCAAACTTCCAGCCGATTCATAAATGTTCACCTCGTGCTGACTACTTACTACCTTCTTCCTGTTTGTAGTGGGCCTGATTAAGTCTCGAGCTCATTTTCTTGTGTGAGCCATACTGCAAGACTTGATAACGGTTTCGATTTACCAGCTCACTTTGAAATTGTTTACTATTTACTAGCTTGCAGTAAGTTAACACATGTTTGCAGTGAGCCTGATTACGCTTCTAGCTCAATTTCTTGTGTGAGCCATACGGCAAGACTTGATAACGGTTTCGATTTACCAGCTCACTTTGAAATTTTTAACTATTTACTAGCTTGCAGTAAGTTAACACATGTTTGCAGTGAGCTTGATTACGCTTCTAGCTCAATTTTTTGTGTGAGCCATACTGCAAGACTTGATAATGGTTTCGATTTACCAGCTCACTTTGAAATTGTTACCTATTTACTAGCGTGCAGTAAGTTAACACATGTTTGCAGTGAGCCTGATTACGCTTCCAGCTCAATTTCTTGCATAAGCAAGCTCGTCGAATACTTATTTTTAAGCTTAATATGACTGCCATTCCTATTATTAATGAGTGGAAGACACTTGGTTGTCAAAAATGGGAAGACAGTTGGTCTAACAGAATGCTTCAAATATGTAATTCTTTAATATTGTGAAGCAGGTATCCTTCTAATACTATACTATAGTGAGGGGGTTGTTATTAAGTTAATCGCAACCCCTCTCGTTCTTTTGGCAACGGTCTTGCCCAATCGTCTATTTGGATATTGCTTCTAAATCCGCTACTTTTTTGAAGAAATTGTACCAATGTTTTTCATAGTTTTGGCTCGTCTTGGGCATGGTCTTTTGAATACATTAGAAACTGTTTCATCCCATAAATCAAAAGAAATGAAATAAAGTTATTTTAGTTCTTTATTTGGAAGTGAAAGCGAATAATTCAAAGAGATACTTGTGTGCTTCCATCAGTCTGGAAGCGTGCCTATTAATAGGAACATTTATAACACAGGAGAATATGGAAGCCATGCAGCCATATTGTTCAGATGTTGCGATAGAATGTCATAGTTTCTAATTTATGTACTTGAAATATCAAAAATCAATCATTGTGTTGAAAAAATATTTGAATATTCAAAATTGCCGATTCCCGCCTAAAAAAGAGCCTAGCTCTATTGTCTATTATTTCTAATTTTTTAAAACTGGTGGTGAACATATCAAATGGGAGTGGAAAAGTTTTAGCCATAATGAAGGCATTTTCATGAGTTTTAGGTGTTCCCTAGCAAAGATATTTTCCCCAGAGTTATTTCAAATTTGAAATATGTAACATTGCATAAGGCTTTAACATTAGGATAGCATTGGATCATGGGAAATATCACAAAATGGCGGCTTCCATGTAGCAAAATGTTCCCATTTTTAGGGACATTTATGTCCCCATTAGGCATGCTGACAGACTGACCATTGGTAATAATTAAGCTTTTTTTGGTGATGAATCACTTTTCTGTGGCTAAAGTTGCAAAATCTTTCCACATTACTTGGAATAAGTTGTTCAAAAGCAGTTAATATGCTTGAAGAAATACTTGTCATTCCAAATAATGCAGAAATATTATATCTTACCAGTTAACACATCCACAGGATTTATTCATGAGTCGAGGTTTGCAACTTTGAACTTCCTCGCCCATAAATATTACTTTTCTGACCAGAAAATGCAATAATTGGTCAGATTTGGTGGTTGACACAGCCTTTGTTTACTTGCATAGGTCATTGTCTTTTATATTTTTGGTCATTTGTATTTGTTATCAGATGATAGAGTGGAAGCCTAACAAGACCCTTAGCTTGATTTAAAAAGGGGCAGGGTGCTAGACTTGTTGAGGGGCATATTAATGCATGTGCAAAGCGCTGCATCTTTTCATCGTGGAGTCTAGGGGCCCCCTTAAGACTCAATCCCCTGGTAAAGAAGCCTTGCTCTGGGATTTTAGCTATAATCATACATATCAGAATGAAGCTACCATATTCTGACTGAGAAAAACCAGTCATTAGCCAAACAGGACACTTGCTTACTATGCTATCATTCTGTATCCAAGTAAGGCATTTCATTTATGAAGCTAATTAAGATTTTAAGGGTTTTTTTAAAATTAGATTTTAAAAAATTAAAAATATGGGCGCATCCCCAGGGGGCAGGGCACCTCCCTGCGAAACAGCAAAGCTAGGGGGCTGCTTAAAAGTTTTCTTACTTGATTAATCTTGACTGGTACATCTTTCTGTACGTTGTTTAATAAGTAAGGGATTAAGAGATTAATGTGTTGGCCTTTATCAGCCATAGTTGACAAAGGGCACGCTAATAACTACATCTAGTAAAGAAATATAAACTGCCAAAAAAGCATTATGTCTCCAAATTAAGATAAGAAATAGATTTTACGCTATATTTGATGTAAAATGAGCAAAATTAAGCTTTCTTTTTGTAAAAGTTCTTGAAATATTTGTTAAAATGAAAAGGGTAATAAACAGCATGTAATTTTGATGGATAAAAGACTTTTAAGTGATGGACAAAAAGACATATTTTTGTTAAAAGATTTATGTCTTTGACATTAATAGTCTGTTCCTAAAGGCATGGAGTTGGAATAGATCTATTCCAATTCCTTGCTAACAATGATTATATTGTCTTTCCTTAAATGTAAGGGATATTGCCTATCCTTAAATGTAAGTGATATTGCCTATCATTAAATGTAAGGGATATTGTCTTTCCTTAAATGTAAGGGATATTGCCTTTCCTTAAATGTAAGGGATATTGCCTATCATTAAATGTAAGGGATATTGTCTTTCCTTAAATGTAGGGGGATATTGCCTATCATTAAATGTAAGGGATCTTCAGACTAGTGTTGTAAGATATGAAACCAAGTAAAGAAATAAGAAAGACAAAAGTAATAATTATTTTTTTATGTTATGCTTCTTGGAGAAGCAAAAATATTTTTGAGAGATATGTTGGAAAAGGAATTGTACGTGGTTTAATAATGAATGATAATTTGACTCGTTTGCATGAAATTGTTTTGAAATCACGTTTGTAACAGGCTGGTACACTGTTAACATTTTTTACATATAATTAAATAAGGTAACATCCTTTGCAATATTATTTTAGTTACTTTATATATACCACTGTTTTCATATGGGCCTATTCTCCAATGTCAGTCAGATATCATAAAATTACTTGTGCATGAATGGAAAAGATTGCAATAATGGAAATGAAAAGAAAAATTAAAATAAAAAAGGAAAGAAAACTGCACTTGAATGTTTTTGTTCTTTATATAATTTTGTTTTTATACAGGGTGTATATTGTGACATTAGTTAAAGGTTGGTTAAATTCCATCAAGCCTTTAGAGCTTATAAAGCCAGTCATACTGTGCTGCTTAGCAGGTGAGTGTACTTTGACTCCCCCTGGATGGGGCACCAGTCCATCACAGGTTAACTCCCCAGCTGAAACAGGTACCCATTTTAACAGCTGAGTGAAGTGGAGCAAATGGGGTAAAGTGTCTCAAGCACAGCGCCCAGGCTGAGATTCAATTCGGTACCATTTGAGAAAGAAACCAACCCCTAACCCTGGGCTACTGCACTCCCTAGGGGTAAAGCATTATTCAGTTTGGTCTAAATTTGGATGAAGGAGGCATGACAGCAATGCAACTTATGGGACTCCTGGGTATCTCATCATGTGGGACCCTCAGCGGCGTAGGAAGATATTTGACAGTGGTGAGCCAGATTTGATTTTTGTTCCAACAAACGTAAGTAGGATGGAGTAGGAAAATTATGGCAACATTAATGGACTGACAAAAGTCGCCAGTTTCCTACTATTGGGACAGTAATTGAAGGGCACTTTTCATTTTCAAAATGGTAACCTTTTTTTGGTGGATCAAAAATTCATTATTTCTTGTTTGCTAACCTGAGATGTCTTATTTGAGTTGGCAACAGGTGGAAATTTGAAATGTTTTTTGTTTGTTTTTGTAATTCCTTCCTAGAACAGTAAAATATTTCCACTCACTCACTGCAAATAATGAAGAAGATGAGGAAGTCTTAATTTTTCACTCACACTTGTTTGCAGGTGTATTATGAAAGCCCATACTGGTCACTGAGAAAAGAGTTCACTATTAAATTTGTAAATGTTATTTTTTGCAATGGCTCTTTCAGAAAACACCCCAGATATAATCGTCTGCTAGCTCAATCAATCGATAAAGAATTTGGGGAGATTTTGGTAATTTTTTTAAATATTTTATAAGGATGGAAATATATTCTGATGAACTTTGTTCACAAAGTTGATGAGTTAGGCATTGGTCTCAACCTTAGAGAACTCTCGGTCGAAAATGTTGGCATCTTTTTTGAGTCATTTATGGATGTTGAAATTAACACGGGTCTAATCTTGGATGCTCGTGTTGTTGAAAAATAACTTGAGTATTTACTGGAAATATTTATGATTAAATTTAACATTCGTATCAAAAGGTTTTGCACGAAAAGTGAGTTCGAATATTATTTAGACCTGGGAATAATACGCCCTCATTGATCTGTTAAAAAAGATTAAAATTAATTATAATGGAGCATTGTTTTTTGTTTTTTCAAATTGCAAAAAGGATTAAAAATTTCAAATCCCATTTTGAATGATAATTGCCCCCTTATGCATGATCATGTTGACTTAAGTACCTCTATGAATCGCCTTTTCTAGTTTCACTTTGTCTAGAGGGCCTTGAATCATTCAACAGTCTAACTATATTTAGATGGCATTCAACAGTTCAGCACACATTTTCAATGGCCACTTATTGAAATTGACCTTGGATGGTTCAGCGCCATTTTCATATCGTAAAAGTGACAAACAATCGGAGCAATTCATAGTAAAATTGTATGACGTGCCACGTGACCCGCCCACTGAAATGCCACGACAATAAAAATCACGTGACTAATTGATGTCTGGAAAAAAGATTTAAAACTTGTCATCGAAATGAATACATTGTGCAATATATTTTCCTATAACACGTATAAGGCTTAAAAAAGGAAGAGAAAAAATGTCCTTTTTTGAAGAAAATAAGGATCAAGTATCAAGAGCATTTATAAAACAGAATTAGTCCAATTTATTTTCAGATTGTTGGTTCCTTTTATTTTGCAGTTTTTATATCTCACTTATACAGTGGTATAGCCAGGATTTTTATATTGGATGTGGGGGCCCAGAAAGGGGGCGGGGGGCGGGGGGAATTGAACCAACACGATATTTAGTGGTGACGGTAGTTGAGGTGACACCGAAAGTGTCTCTTGAGCGCTTTGCGCTGGACTTGTTGGCTTGGGGTTCAGGGGTCCGCTTAAGGGCCCAGGTGGTGAGGGCAAAGCCCTGGTAGGGGTTGCCCCCGGAAGCTATCGCAAAATTGACATTTCAAGGGCAAAAAGTATGTCACAACGCATAGTAAGAAGTCAAAATTTGAGCTATAATACACCATAAACAACACAAAATAAAAGCGCAAAGCACTCGACTTGTCAGCGTGGGATCCAGGGGCCCGATTAAGGGCCCCTGGTGGGGTCGAGGGGCAAAATTCCGGTAGGGGTCCAGGGGCGAAGTTCTCGCAAAATTGACATTTCAAGGGCAAAAACGTAGGTCACAACGCATAGTAAGAAGGTGTAATATAAAAGTCAAAATTCATGTCAAAGAGTGTTATTATCCACCATATACAAATACACAATCATGAAACGTTTTATATGGAAATATGTTTGATTGTTTACGTTTGTACATGGTAAGGTTTAGTGTCACTCTTTGAAAAATATAGGTCGTCTAAAAGAAAGGTTTTCAATGATTTACTACAAACTTGTGTGAATGTTGTCAAACTTTTAAAATAATCCTGTTCTGTATCACGTGCAATCCGACACCCACCTCCCTCCTCCCCCCACCTCCATCCCCCCACCTCCATCCCCCTCCATCCCCCACCTCCATCCCCCCACCTCCATCCCCACCTCCATTCCCCACCTCCACCCACCCCATCTCCATTCCCCCACCTCCACCCCCACCTCCATCCCCTACCTCCCTCTGGCTACGCCACTGCACTTATATATGTTTTGTTTGTGTGAGTTGGGATTTTCTTACTATGACACACTCGAAACAAACAGGCACGACAACTTTGTATTCTGAAGCTCCTATAGGCAGTCAACAGGCAACAAGCAAAAACGCATACCCCACCCCTATTGTTCGGCAAGTTAGTGGCGGTGGAGGAGGGCAAACAAACAACATTTTTTTAGGCCAAATATAACTTTTTCTTTGTAATGCTTGACTGATGGGTTGGCTTGTTCGAAATGTACAGGTGCCACAGTGTAGCCGGAGCAGCTAGATAGGTTACTGGTAGGCATAGAGTTGACTAGATGCTTTGTGAATACCTGGTATATAAGTGCTGCAAAGCATGCACCAGGCTACCTGGCACCACGAAATGGGAGGGACATTGGGCATGCTGGGGGACCGATCCCCTTCGAGGCTCTCTTCGGATATGAAAGAATTAAAAAATCAATTATGAGATCTTGGCGAAAAGTGGGGGACGAGTCCTTCGTCCTGGCGTGCTATTGTGGGACCAACATTCACATCCACATTTTTCTCCTAGGCTTTTAACCGTGGATCGGTAATATTTGCGAGAAGTGGGCGAGCCAACACCCCTCCCCACCCCAATTTTCCCATGGCGCTACAACTGTTGCAAAGTAATTGTTAAATCGACGTGAAAGCTTTGTCCCCCCCCCCTCCCCCTCGGTCCCCTCCACTTCTCATGCAGGTGTGTTGCCAGTTTTAGAAATGGGCGGTAGAAAATTTTGTCCAAAAAAGTCCTTCTGTCCGGCTGTTTAGAGGCTAAATTTAATTGACAAGCAACACAGGAGTTGCCATTTAAAAATACTAATAACGCTCTAATAAAACTTCCTTTGTAAAATCTTACGTGCAGTATTTCATGTATAAATGAAGGAAACATTTGCATTCAGGCGCTAAACAATCGAAGCATAATAATTGACAGTCCAATCTCAATTCAACGACACAAACTTTGACTTTTCAAGGAAGTTAATCACGTCAATGAATTTCAAGGAAGGACAAACGTCAGACTAGACTACTATCTACGTTCACCATTTTTGGAAGGTCATTTTCCCTTATTATACAGTTATATCAGAAATTCGTCCAAGTTTATAATATTTCTATTTTTTAAAAGAAAATATTCGCCAGTTTAAGAGAGAATTAAAGTTAAGGAATAAGAGTCCTTCATAAATTGTGACCGGATGACAGTCATATAGTTTGATGTGTGTGCGTATAAGAATGGATAAGCATAGGGGTCCATTTTTTTTTGGGTGGGGTGGGGGTGGGGGAACAGATACAAATAAATATTTTTACTTTTTTCTTCCCGAAAAACTTATATTCCTATTGTTTTTATTTGACCTGCCCAGTGACCAAAAAAGTGCCTGAATTTGTGTATACGCCTGCCCGAAAAGTTACAATTGGGGAGGTGGATGAGTTGCCCTGACCTCCACCACTGTGGATATGTGTGCGTATGGTGGTGGTGGCGGCGGCGGTGACGGTGCAGTAGCGGCGTTGACGGTGCAGTGGCGGCGTTGACGGTGCAGTGGCGGCGGTGACGGTGCAGTGGCGGCGTTGACGGTGCAGTGGCGGCGGTGACGGTGCAGTGGCGGCGGTGACGGTGCAGTGGCGGCGTTGACGGTGCAGTGGTGACGGTGCAGTGGCGGCGGTGGACAGTGCGAATACAACAGTACAGAATATCAAAAGCATCATTCCAAAGTGGGGGCAAATACCACAAAATTTAAATTAACGTAAGATTAAAGTAATTATAGTAACGTAACAGGCAGGGCGTTAGTAGACTATTTTGATTGGGGGTTAAGAATTACCGACCGACTCAAATTAGCAATCCATTTGAAATAACTGCCTACCTGTGAAACAGTTAATAATCAAAATCGGTATTTTTACCGACCTGATACAAGATTTACCGACTAATCTCAATTTTACAGACGAGACTCAAAATTTGAAGCTCCCCCCTCCCGGTATTTACGCCTCTGCTTACATGTTAGGCTTACCTGTAAATTAGATATGGCGGGGGAATAGTTGGGAGGGGGGAACTGGAATCTCTGAAACCAGTGCCGGGGCCATTTACAGAACTTATTCAAAACGATTGAACAGATTGATAAGTAAGTAAGAAGAAAATCGTCGTCCTTTTTACCATTTTTTAAAAATATTATTAAACCAGCAAACAGTTATTTTTATTTGACTGTTATTAGATTTATTCAAAAGCAATCCAGTGCATAACTGACAAGGTTGACACATCCTAGGGTGTAATGCTCGGGGACGGAGGAAGACCTCCTCCCCTCCCCCGCTCTTCCCTCCACTTGCCGGCAGAATTTAAAAAAATACAAGAAGTTTTGAAAAAAATACAATGCCCTCTATCCCAGTATACTTTGTGGAAAACATTTTCGCCCCATGACCCCCTTCCCCATCCAGTTCGTGGTGTGTGGCGCCAGTTACGAGTTACCGTCCTAGTATACCCTCTGAAATAATTTAATAAAATTCATATTTGTTTCGTGGACAGGTGGAACTGACAATGAAAATGACTCAATTATAGGATCACAGTCAAAGCAGTGATCCCTGGTTAAAAGCACGTGAAAATCCATTATGGCACGTGGTTACTGGAATTGGTGTCCTTTTCTTGCTAACCAGAGTATGACAATACTCCTGATAATGGGGCTTTAATCAGTTAATGACGAACATACAGGATGTACAAACACATGAAACAAAATTTAGAAAGTGTATATTACCGGGTATAAAGTTTCTTCCGTACGTTCACCCAAAATGATGATTTTCTGATGCAACAAAATAATGCAAAATAGTTCAACGTAAGCAAAAAATTTTAACAGGGCATGACATGGGTTTTCATATGATTCTCACCATTATTTGGACAATTTGATAGAGAATTCTTCCATTATTTGTGTTGGTTATAATAGCAGAAATTTGAGAAAAAAGCAATTATAGTATTCGTTCTCATCAGCTCATGTCATGCATGTTCTTGCTCGTAAAAATTGGTGAACTTGTAATGACGTCACTCCCTTTTATAACGTTTCTTGCGACACTTTCACATCACGCAAACAACATAGGCCTTGCGTTATCGTGTGTGTTCCTTGAAATTTAACGTATTAACACTAGAAGTAGAAATATTTTTCAAAATACATTTCGTAACAAGCTGTTATTTTTTAAACATAAGCATATTTAAATAAGTCATATCTTCAAGTTTCAAGAAAATATATAATCGCTTTTCGAAATGCTGTATGATCTGACCTAAGTCACGTGTTGCAAAGCCCGTGTCTAACATTAGGCCTAAAACTAAAAACTTGTATTGAAGTTGTAAGTTTATGAAGTTGAACATGACGGCATTTATTATTTTGACATTTTACACAATAATAAATATTTTATGTACATTACTGTCATAGAATTTAAATGTAGCAAAAATTATCACGATGTTTAAGTTCTGACAATAGAAATTATTGGTTGAAACCAAATTACGTTCCGAATTTTCCTTGCTCGGCAGCAGCCTAACGGTAAATTCTGATGCGAAACTTTATGTTAAAATTACCCATTACATGAATTTCAACGGACTTTCAAAGTTTTGACTCAACTTTAAGTTATTGCAAACATTGACATCTATATTAAAAACATTTATTTTCATCAGAAACGGCCTGATATGTCAATGTCTTTGAAGAACAGGAATTGCGACGCAAAAGGAGAAACTTTGCTTATGGAATTAGCACTGTATTTGTACTTTGTATGTATGTTCAAAATCGATGAGGAGATCTGGGAGTGACGTCACACGTCGCTCAGCCGTTTCCAATTCTTGTATTTTCGGAAGCCACGATTGCTTGATTAGTTTCGACTTTGTTTTTTTCATGCAAATGGTTTCTTCTCGGGACTTTTGATGGAATATCACGTTTTTAATATTAATGGGCTATGCAAAACTGTTATAAACTCAATTTTTATTTGTTCGTGTCATGCCCTCTTTGAAGGAGACCTAAAGCATTATTTCATACGATAGCAAGTCAAAATCTTATTCCTATCTCAAGTTATTAATGTTTGAAGTCGACACATGGAGGCTGCCATTTTGTTTGATTCTGTCTTGAAATATTGTGCATGATGACATAATTTCCCCAATAGGGACATACGGATTATAATGTATTTCTTTATAAACGTGATTAAAAAAATTATTTCAAAATGATGTGACACAAAGTTTTAACAGCATGTTTTAATATTGTTATAAGTACATAAAAAATATCCTTGACTCTTACAAAAGAAAAACAATTTATAATAAATTAGAAAACTTGAGGCAGATTATAAAGAAATACAAAGCATTCCAACATCAGCTGGGCTGATGACATCATAATCTGCATGTTTCCAAATCCCTGCTCTCATGTTACTATTTAGTAGTAGTATTAAACTTTTTAATAATTACAATAAATGTGTTAGATTGATTTGGAAGTTATGAAACTTTGTCAGAAGATTTGTTTTTTTCAGTTATATTATATGGAATAAGGATTATGTCAGACTTTATGTCTCCTTTAAGTAATACATTAAAAAAAAAATGCATACTGAGTTTCAACAACCAACCACGCGACCAGACTGGTTTCAATAAAACAAAACAAATGTGATTTGGATGGCGCTATTTATCTAATCTGCAACTATATATTTATACTTTCTACTATGACATATAAGGTTATGTATACAAATATGGTATAAGCAGGGCTCACTGGTTAAAAGCATTATGAGCAAAACTGTGATTAGAATTTGTGTCCTTTTTCCGATTATAACTAACATCATTCAGGATGTATAAACGCATAAAACAAATGCTAAAAAGTGTAAATTTTTGGGTAGAAAGCTTTTTCCGTATACGTTCACCCCAAACTGATGATTTTCTGACGCAACCAAATACCAGAATGATGCAATGATTACAGATTAATGAGAGAGAGAGAGAGTTGAACACACAATTACAATGACGGGGTCGTCACCTGCGTATTCGGTCATGATAGTACAAATGCTATCACGAAACGCTTAATACGACCCGGACGAGAACACAGGTACGACGTACGGACAGACATAACATCGACAACCAAGTCAATGTCCACGGCCTTTGATAACCAGTTGTGGTTAAAATACATTATTATTTTTTTTTTTTTTAAAGCAACAAAAAAGAATGAAAAACGAGAAAATCTGCATACATTTTTTCGGCTTGTTAAGAAATTCACCTGTTGTAAAAATGGACTAAACTGAATACTGACGGTCGTGCATTACGGGGATTTAATGCACGGGTCATGATAATGCACATACTCCCTAGAAATTTTAAAATTCAAACATTAAGTAATGTATGAAGTAACTTACAAAGTTTCAACAACTCCCTGGTTTCAAAAAAAAAAAATGGATTGGCATTGAGCTGGCGCTATTTGTCTAATTCTGTATGGACAGCTACAAAAGTTTGATTTAATTTCATAGAAAAGGATTAGTTCAGTGGTTAAGAAAGTTGATCTCATATGAAAGAGGATTTCAAAGAAACCAAATATTGAAGAAAGATTTAGAAATGTTATTCCGTTAAGGAGATATTTAAGATTTAAAGTTATGTATCATTTGTGTATAAACGACTGAAATCAGACTAGTTGTGACATTACAGCCTAAGATTCCTCAAAGTTTGTATTTACATGTATAACATCGTAAAAATATCGTATAAAATCTTAAAAACCATTGGATGTGTCAGGAAAGTAGTGAAACATAATCGTGTAAGTGTAATTATAATTTACCGCCTGAAGAAAGTTTGAGGGAAAATATATAAAAAAATTTTTTTAAAGGTAAATAAATTTTCGTCAAAATACATTAATAATGATGTGAAACTGAGGGCGCCAACTTATGCAGTAGACTTACACCAGTCATTTCTACATAGGTGAGACAGAACTTTAAACTTGCTCGACCACTAAAATAATCGATTATTAGTACATCAGACATACAGTGACATGTAAAGTGACTGCAAGCCATGATCTGTAGAAGGAAGGCAACAAGTCTACATGACTTACTTAACAAGTCTACATGACTTACTTAATAAGTCTACATGACTTACTTTACAAGTCTACTTGACTTACTTAATAAGTCTACATGACTTACTTAACAAGTCTACATTACTTACTTACCTCAACCTTGGTAAGAAATAAGCTTTGAAAAGTATAAAATAGCACATAGGCCTCTTTATCTTTTAATTTATGGCGGATCAAAGTGGAATTTATTTTTCGACTTAAGGTTGAATTGCATCTCAGAGTAGGCCTATATGGGCCTGCACAGGGTTCATGCCTGCCATTTATGACACTCTAAAATAACAGAACAATTTTCTGCTTTAAATTTTGTTATAAATGTAATAAAAAACATAGATTCATGAAGAGCCTTTACGTTACAATGATTTACGTTAATAAATACTTAAATGTAAACTTATTTTACGGTGGCGCTATTGATCTAATTTACAAGAAATATCCGTTTTCTGATATACTTATAGGCCACATTTGAAATGGTAACTATAGTCATAAGTGTTGGGTTGCAAAAACCCTCAAATTTTGTTAATTTTGAAAATTTGACAACAAATTTTCGAAAATTTCCTCCAAAATAAAAGAAGTTTCCTAAAAAAGAAAAATAGACAAAAAAATTCTTAAAATTGAAGTAAATTGCCTAAAAATGAAGGAAATTTTCTAAATATTGGAGAAAATCACCGTAAAAATAACCACAATTTCCCTAAAATTGTAGTTTTCCGCAAATTTCCTTTTCAAAAGTTACAAATAATTTTCGATCATCAGATCATTATCATCAAATTATCACGGTGAGGAAAAGACGAAATTATAATTATTAGTTTAGTAGTCAAGCGAGTCTATTTTATATAAAAGAAGACTTCAAAAGAACTTCAAAAGAAACCAAAATGGTGAAGAAAGATTTTTTTTTTTTTATTCCGTTAAGGGATTAGTTCAGGGGTCATGCAAATCTATCTTATATGAAAGAGGACTTCAAAAAAAAATCAAAAAAAATTATGAAGAAAGAATTGAAAAATCTTATTTCGTTAAAGGATTAGTTCAGGGGCCATGCAAGTCTATCTTTTGTGAAAGAGGACATGAAAAGAAACAAAATGGTGAAGAAAGAATTCAAAAATACTATGACCCCCCTCCCGCCACCCCCTTCAAATTAATTAAAACATTTATTATAAAACGGCAAGACCAAATAGATGGCAGCATTCAAGAATCTTAACAAAGAAAAAATCCAATCTCAACATACTATATAGCATGTAGGTCTGCAATTGGACATTAATTCTCATCCACAAGTTGGGGGCGGTGGAAGTGGGTGAAAGTCGGAGGGGGGGGGGGGGAATGAGGGATTGGTGGACGGAGGCCTCAAGTTTAACGTTTGAGCCAAGATACACATCCTTCATCCAATCATAGCACCGCCATGCCATTAAACGCAGCTTTAGGTCGTCGAACTAAAAATCTTAATTCGTCGATCCTATCAAGGCCCAAAACTGAAGGAAGATTTCCCGAAAATTGTGAAAAATGCCCAAGAAGGAAGGAAATTTACGAAGATTGTCTGAAATGAAGAAAACTTTCCAAAAATTGGTTAAATTACCCGATAATTAAAGGAAATTCCTGAAACCACCGAGTGAGTTTTACAAAACTTTCACCCCTGGATCCTGATTTGGACCCTTGGCGGCCCCTGGTCCAGCCTAATAGCTCGTCGCGAGGCGCTACGTGCCAAAGCATCATCAATATTTAGCGTGGACCTTTCTGTTGGATTACTTGGACCTCTTGTTGGTAAGTTTCTAGCCCCGACAAGGAAGCGTAGGCCTCTAGGGATGGGGGTCTGAATAAGTAAAGTCCAGGCCTCCCTGACGAAGTCACGTGCTACCTCACCCCACCCTGGCGCCGCCAATATTTCAACAAGAAAATGTTTGAGAAATGCTATTTTTGAAGTGCAGAGATTGCATGTCTATCCCACCCTCGTCCATGACTTAACTTAAACAGTATTTTTTACCATTTTGTTTTTCATTTGATGTCACGTTGACCAAACATTGGCATATCTAGACCTGTTTGCAGGAGAAAACCATCAATTTAAAATTCCGAATCCAAGCAACTGTAATGAAAATGTAATGAAAAGTCGGATATTTTGAGGAAAAGGCGAATATTATTTGAGCAAAAAGTCAGATCATAATCTGGGCAAATACTTCAACGGGAAATTTTGAAGGGAAAAGTCGGATAAGTTGAGCAAACATTTAAGAGATTTTGAGGAAATGTGGCCGGGATGTTGGAGGCAAACTCAGATATATTGAGCAAAAAATTATTTGCTTTTCAGATAAATTTCAGCTCCGAAAAGTGTAATAAACTTATTTTGACCAATTGAAGACAATGAGCTATTTTCCTCCTTGGGCCTTAGCGACCCTTAACCGAAAGGCGCACTATACACTGTGGTATTCATAATCTAGGACTATGCACTGTGGTACTCATCATATAGGACTATACACTGTGTCATTATAATTTATCAGTGGGGCTTTGAAATTTCGGTCATTATCATGATTTTTTATTTTTTTTCAATGGCTTATACAATTTCTTCGTTTGGGGTTTCTCTATTTCGTACGGATGGCATGCCATTGAATTAAAAGCTCCTTTGTTAATTAAGAGACTGGCCCAGCAGGGAATGCTGGATTATTATTGATTCAACTCATTGAAACCAAAGACTCTTGATTGAGCATTTCACGGTTCTACGCCCAGACTTCCAAAGAAAAACACATTGTAATCCAGAAAGTTGTTGTACTTAATGCTGTCACATTAACTTGACTAAGTGTATGACATTACAGTGATGTAACAGCTCTACCTGCATTTTTCTTTCTATTATTCAAAACTCCCGCCAAAACTGGTTAAAGTTGAAATCTTATTGTTTACAATCAGTCTCAAAACGTCATTACCATTTTCACAATGGAGAAAATTGGACTTCGCCATCATTCTTTGTTGTTGGTAATTTACTCCGAGCGCCATCTATTCATTACAGGCAAGCGTAAATATGTTGAATGTGATTGGTTGAATAAACCCACGTGACGTTCAATTGAGTCTACAAAGGCACGTACGTCAGATCAATTATAGCGTTGGTTAACTTTATCACAAATACAGTATACAATATACGCGTAGTCTCTGTATTTTGTATCTCTGACATTGAAAAGTTCGCAAAATGGTAAGTGAAAGATTCGGAAAAATATTCTTCAATTTTACCCATCCACAAAATTTGCGTATCTTGTTTGAAACTAGAAATGTTTTTCTTCTGTTTTATGGAATTATTTGTATGATCGGAGTCAAAATTAAAGTATATTTTTTACGATTTTTACAGGCTGGTGGAAAAGCAGGAAAAGATTCAGGAAAGGCCAAAGCAAAGGCGGTCTCCCGGTCAACCAGGGCAGGATTACAGGTAACTAAATTATGCTTTTTAGTCCGATATTCTTAATTGCAGCTATAATTTGTTTTATATCTAATCGTAAATAATATATTTTTACCATGAAGTAAGCAAAAATCCCAATTTTTTGTTTCTTTACTATAGTTTCCAGTTGGTCGTATCCATAGGCATTTGAAAACTCGTACAACAAGTCATGGTAGAGTTGGTGCTACTGCTGCCGTTTATTCCGCTGCTATTCTCGAGTACTTGACCGCTGAGGTAAATATATTGAATATTTTACTCTTAAGCAACATCACTGTCAGAAAATTTTGTAATTTAATGTTAAACTTGGCGTGAAAATTTGACTTAAAAATACGTAGTTTGAAAATCCCGCCATGTTGTTATTACACAGTTGTAACGTAATTAGGCCCAATACAGTGGGTTGTTTGGCGGGAATCCATCTCATTTTGTACACATGACTCATCAATAGATTTTGATGTGTATTGATAAATAAAATAGTTTAAAAATTTATTTCACTGCCATTTTTATTTATACCACACTTTTTATAATTGATGTAAATATGTGCTTGTTTAATTGTTGAATTTTGAATTTTCTCATGTAGGAATAGAATTTGTAAAGATTAAATTTAGCCTAACACAGTTAGGGCCTAGGCCTAATGTTAGGCATAACATTTGTCAGTTTGTTACTTTAGTGAAATAAACATCTCACACAGTGTTCCCTTCATGCTACACACTGCTTTTACCTTACTTGCAATACTGAGTCAGATAAACTTCCATTGGGATTTTCATTTGACCTGTCATACGATCAACACTTTTACAAATTCTGATGTCAAAACCATTAAAAGTAGTACTGACGAACAACCAAATTGATGACAATATTGTAAACTTTAAAATAATTTGTATCTCCTAATCTGCAACGCACAGCTCAGGCCAGATTATGCTGGCGAGTTAGTTTTCAGATATTCGCAATTACAATCTTCCTCGAGAGACAAGAAAAGAACAGAGCAAGAAAAAGTTTACATCACATAGGCCTAGGCCTAATAGTATTACACGATGGAGGAGCATGTTTGATATGCAATAAAATATCATTTGAACAAAATAAAATGTGGCAAAACTCAACAAATATTTGGGGAAAAGAATTTAGGCCTATACAGCTAAAAGAAAAGTCTAGCTTTAGTCAGTAGTTGTTCTTTGTTCTTCAAGCAGTCCTTGCATATTTGTTTCAATAAATTTCATGTCCATGTTGTGATGCTCAATACATATCAGAGTGTAGGAATGGGGAGGGCAGGGGGAACGTGCCTCCACACAAGATTTAAATAATTTGCCCCTTTTGAAAATAAAAAGCGCACCTCAATTATTGTCAAAGGTGCTAGAATTTGTGGCAGAAATTGCGGACACTTTTAAACAAATATAACAAAAGTTACCTTTTCAAAACAAATGCTGCTTGGGCCCGAGATTTCATCACTGGGAGAGCAGGGAGTATTTATTAGCTAAAGACTATAACTGTTTTGTCAATAAAATTGTAGCAGTGTTCGACAAATTGATCAAAACTCTACTTGCCCGTCGGGCAGTTAGTTGCTAAAGTTTGGTTGCCCGGGCGTCAAATCAACTTGCCTGGAAGTACAAGTGGGGATTCCCCGATTGTGATTAGCACCTACACTAACGTTAATGCCAGGCCGTATAAAAAAATATTTACATTTTATAAACGCTTATTTATCACGAATGGAATGATATATGAACTATATGAGTGAATTGTCATGTATTAAAGAACTGTTTGTGTCTTAATGTACATGAAATATTGTTCGAAATTGTTAAATAATCTTTGCAAAAGAAAATAGGAACCCTTACCGTAACATCTGTGTTTCTTTCACTTGTGACATACATACTGTACAGTAATTCTAGTCACATATACGGGGAACAAAATTCTAACATGAAAATCAGATTATCAGACACACACGTGTGTACCCACATTGAAAGATTCCCAACTCCCGGCATGAACCAATCATGTCAACCGATCCAAAAAACTCAAGCAAAAACTGAGGAATGTGACGGTAATATTTATAGATTTTTCACCTTGGTTTGTCTCTGTTTTGACAAATCACTTTTTAGGACAGTGTGGCGTTTGAAAAAGTACCATAGTTTGCATCATATTCAAATTCTTAAGGGTCACTTTTAGGTGAAAAAGTAGTTGCCCAGTGGGCAGGTCACTTTGACAATCCACTTGCCCGGACATGAGTTTTGGTTGCCCCGGGCGTCCGGACAGGCGGTTTGTCGAAAGCTGAATTGTAGACCTGTAACAAAATATTTGGTCCAAACAAAAATTCATATATTTTGGGTAATTTCCATACTCCTTACCCTGGGCCAATTCAGCCTCATGACGCATACCAGCATAAAAAATGGGCGGAATTTTCCTACCGCAAGTTACTTATTGTTGTCCGATCTCGTTTAAACTCTCAACTTCCAACTTTGTTATTATTGGTCAATATGCTAGTTGTTTGATTTAGTGGTGTACAATGGCGGATTTTTTGATGGTTGGACGTTCTCAGTGTTTTCAATTAATTAGGTACAGACACTTCAACGCTTTGCACAGTGAAACCATGGCGGAGAAGGATCACTAAAATAATTTCATATTTTAATTAATTTTCAACAGCCATTGATTAAGATTAAGTCTTTGGTTTGCATTCGCAGCATAATGCGAACCTATATAATAGTGTTTGCATCGGGTCCAAAAATTGGACCGGTACACCATCTGCATTATCGGTCGGGTATCTGGGTATCCGACGTGCTAACAAGAGGCCTTTTCAATATTTTGTTTTTAATATGATGTTAAAATAAAGTATTAAATTTTACAGCGCACACTTTTTTTATGAGATGGTCACAAAGCAACCTGTAATGTATATCTTTGGTAAGAACTTTGTTCGTAACATACCTAAATTAAACTAAATTTTGAGTGTTTCTATAATCATCACGGTGATAGGTGACCCAGTCAGTTTAAAAAGATCATACCGCACCTTTTTTAAATGATGCAAAGTTAGTGGGCATCTTATACATGGAGAATAAAGGAGCAACAGAATGGGTATTTAATTTCTGATGTGGCACCTTTACAGCCTGATGTGGCACCTTTACAGCCTGATGTGGCACCTTTACAGCCTGATGTGGCACCTTTACAGCCTGATGTGGCACCTTTACAGCCTGATGTGGCATCTTGACAGCCTGATGTGGCACCTTTACAGCCTGATGTGGCACCTTTACAGCCTGATGTGGCACCTTTACAGCCTGATGTGGCACCTTTACAGCCTGATGTGGCACCTTTACAGCCTGATGTGGCACCTTTACAGCCTGATGTGGCACCTTGACAGCCTGATGTGCTATCTTGGCAGCCTGATGTGGCATCTTGACAGCCTGATGTGTTATATTGACAGCCTGATGTGCTATCTTGGCAGCCTGATGTGGCATCTTGGCAGCCTGATGTGGCATCTTGACAGCCTGATGTGGCATCTTGACAGCCTGATGTGGCATCTTGACAGCCTGATGTGGCATCTTGACAGCCTGATGTGGCATCTTGACAGCCTGATGTGGCATCTTGACAGCCTGATTGAGTGTTGACATATTCCATACTCTTATGATTAGGGGCACATGCACTATTGAGTGTAGACATATTTCATACTCTTATGATTTGGGACACATGCACTATTGTGTGTTGACATATATTATACTCTTATGATTAGGGGCACATGCACTATTGAGTGTTGGCATATTCCATACTCTTATGATTAGGGGCACATGCACTATTGAGTGTTGACATACTCCTATGATTAGGGGCACATGCTCTATTGAGTGTTGACATATTCCATACTCCTATGATTTGGGACACATGCACTATTGTGTGTTGACATATATTATACTCTTATGATTAGGGGCACATTCACTATTGAGTGTTGACATATTCCATACTCTTATGATTAGGGGCACATGCACTACCGAGTGTTGGCATATTCTATACTCTTATGATTAGGGGCACATGCACTATTGTGTGTTGACATATTCCATACTCATGATTAGGGGCACATGCACTATTGTGTGTTGACATATTCCATACTCATATGATTAGGGGCACATGCACTATTGTGTGTTGACATATTCCATACTCTTATGATTAGGGGCACATGCACTATCGAGTATTGACATATTCCATACTCTTATGTAGGCTTGGGCGATATTGAACATTATGCAATATCGATATATCGCCTGTAAAATATCGATAATATCGAAATATCGATATGCAAATTATAGAACGTCATACGTAAGTCGTATGTACTGTTCTGGGCAAGGTAATCTCGCCTCGGCTCAAAAAAAGTTAAGTAAAACTTTTTGTACAAATTAATAGAAATCACTGCAAAATATAAACATATCATCTTTAAATAAACACCCATTGCGTTTTAAAATGTTCTTTACATGGTTTCTATCTCAAAAAATCACTCACAGAAACTTTGAAAAAGTTTAGACCTCAGCATATTCATAAAAAATAAAAAAATGTTGTGGAACTGGTATTAGGCCTACACTGTATGCCTTACGAAAATCGGCTCCAATTCTTCCTAAAATTTTATAACTCACTTACTTCTTATGAAAGTTGTACTGAAAAGGCATTATTTTGGTAGCATTATATGGACTTCTAGACATTCAGAAGTCTATATATGATCGTATTATCCAATTTCTAGTCTGCTTCAATCATCGCACGACAGTGTTGTCACTCAGAAGAAACAGTGATAGCCTAGATGGTATGTGTGTACATAGACTGTACAGTGATACTAAGTGTATGTAATTACTGCACTGTACATTATCTGATCGATCTGACAAGACCAGTCTGTCACTTTTACTTTAGACTTTCTGAACGAACAAAATAGTGAGAAAAACCTCATAGTTTTGTCAGTAATTTGTCAATTAATGATTGTTTGATATAAAAATTCAGATTCAGTATTCCTTTTGAGGAAATTTAAAACGATGTTTGAGGATTCAACATCTTATGATTCTTGTTGTCTGAACATCGTAAGCCATCAAGTATAAAATTGAAGTATTGCGATAATGCCTCTGTGCTCCGCGAGTCAAGTGGTCTTTTGTTCATGGAAGGATTTTGGGGTAATTGTTATCACAATATTAATGTTTTAATAAGTTTTATCATAACTGAGTGCCTGAAACTTTGATACAAATGAAATTCATTAACTTTTAGTGGCTGTTTAATAAAAAATACTTGGATGTTTGAAAGTCATGTTTAGCTTTTTAATAGTTCATGTATTGTGTATTATTAAAAACATAATATCGATATATCGATATGACCCTTAAACTCAATATCGGCCATATCGATATAGGTCAATATCGAAATATATCGAAATATCGATATATCGCCCAAGCCTACTCTTATGATTAGGGGCACATGCTCTATTGAGTGTTGACATATTCCATACTCTTATGATTTGGGACACATGCACTATTGTGTGTTGACATATTCCATACTCATATGATTAGGGGCACATGCACTATTGTGTGTTGACATATTCCATACTCCTATGATTTGGGACACATGCACTATTGTGTGTTGACATATTCCATACTCTTATGATTAGGGGCACATGCACTACCGAGTGTTGACATATTCCATACTCTTATGATTAGAGGCACATGCACTATTGAGTGTTGACATATTCCATACTCTTATGATTAGGGGCACATGCACTATTGTGTGTTGACATATTCCATACTCTTATGATTAGGGGCACATGCACTATCGAGTATTGACATATTCCATACTCTTATGATTAGGGGCACATGCTCTATTGAGTGTTGACATATTCCATACTCTTATGATTTGGGACACATGCACTATTGTGTGTTGACATATTCCATACTCATATGATTAGGGGCACATGCACTATTGTGTGTTGACATATTCCATACTCCTATGATTTGGGACACATGCACTATTGTGTGTTGACATATTCCATACTCTTATGATTTGGGACACATGCACTATTGTGTGTTGACATATTCCATACTCATATGATTAGGGACACATGCACTACCGAGTGTTGACATATTCCATACTCTTATGATTAGGGGCACATGCACTACCGAGTGTTGACATATTCCATACTCATATGATTAGGGACACATGCACTATTGTGTGTTGACATATTCCATACTCATATGATTAGGGGCACATGCTCTATTGAGTGTTGACATATTCCATACTCTTATGATTAGGGCACATGCACTGCAGTGTTGACATATTCCATACTCATATGATTAGGGACACATGCACTATTGTGTGTTGACATATTCCATACTCATATGATTAGGGGCACATGCTCTATTGAGTATTGACATATTCCATACTCATATGATTTGGGACACATGCACTATTGTGTGTTGACATATTCCATACTCTTATGATTAGGGCACATGCACTATTGTGTGTTGACATATTCCATACTCCTATGATTAGGGGCACATGCACTATTGTGTGTTGACATATTCCATACTCTTATGATTAGGGGCACATGCACTATTGTGTGTTGACATATTCCATACTCCTATGATTAGGGGCACATGCACTATTGTGTGTTGACATATTCCATACTCTTATGATTAGGGGCACATGCACTATTGTGTGTTGACATATTCCATACTCATATGATTAGGGGCACATGCTCTATTGAGTATTGACATATTCCATACTCATATGATTTGGGACACATGCACTATTGTGTGTTGACATATTCCATACTCTTATGATTAGGGGCACATGCACTATTGTGTGTTGACATATTCCATACTCTTATGATTAGGGGCACATGCACTATTGTGTGTTGACATATTCCATACTCCTATGATTAGGGGCACATGCACTATTGTGTGTTGACATATTCCATACTCTTATGATTAGGGGCACATGCTCTATTGAGTATTGACATATTCCATACTCTTATGATTAGGGGCACATGCACTATTGTGTGTTGACATATTCCATACTCCTATGATTAGGGGCACATGCTCTATTGAGTATTGACATATTCCATACTCCTATGATTAGGGGCACATGCACTATTGTGTGTTGACATATTCCATACTCTTATGATTAGGGGCACATGCACTATTGTGTGTTGACATATTCCATACTCCTATGATTAGGGGCACATGCACTATTGTGTGTTGACATATTCCATACTCTTATGATTAGGGGCACATGCTCTATTGAGTATTGACATATTCCATACTCTTATGATTAGGGGCACATGCACTATTGTGTGTTGACATATTCCATACTCCTATGATTAGGGGCACATGCTCTATTGAGTATTGACATATTCCATACTCCTATGATTAGGGCACATGCACTATTGTGTGTTGACATATTCCATACTCTTATGATTAGGGGCACATGCACTATTGTGTGTTGACATATTCCATACTCATATGATTAGGGGCACATGCTCTATTGAGTGTTGACATATTCCATACTCTTATGATTAGGGGCACATGCACTATTGTGTGTTGACATATTCCATACTCATATGATTAGGGGCACATGCACTATTGTGTGTTGACATATTCCATACTCTTATGATTAGGGGCACATGCACTATTGTGTGTTGACATATTCCATACTCTTATGATTAGGGGCACATGCACTATTGAGTATTGACATATTCCATACTCTTATGATTAGGGGCACATGCACTATTGAGTGTTGACATATTCCATACTCTTATGATTTGGGACACATGCACTATTGTGTGTTGACATATTCCATACTCATATGATTAGGGACACATGCACTACCGAGTGTTGACATATTCCATACTCTTATGATTAGGGGCACATGCACTACCGAGTGTTGACATATTCCATACTCATATGATTAGGGACACATGCACTATTGTGTGTTGACATATTCCATACTCATATGATTAGGGGCACATGCTCTATTGAGTGTTGACATATTCCATACTCTTATGATTAGGGGCACATGCACTACCGAGTGTTGACATATTCCATACTCATATGATTAGGGACACATGCACTATTGTGTGTTGACATATTCCATACTCATATGATTAGGGGCACATGCTCTATTGAGTATTGACATATTCCATACTCATATGATTTGGGACACATGCACTATTGTGTGTTGACATATTCCATACTCTTATGATTAGGGGCACATGCACTATTGTGTGTTGACATATTCCATACTCCTATGATTAGGGGCACATGCACTATTGTGTGTTGACATATTCCATACTCTTATGATTAGGGGCACATGCACTATTGTGTGTTGACATATTCCATACTCCTATGATTAGGGGCACATGCACTATTGTGTGTTGACATATTCCATACTCTTATGATTAGGGGCACATGCACTATTGTGTGTTGACATATTCCATACTCATATGATTAGGGGCACATGCTCTATTGAGTATTGACATATTCCATACTCATGATTTGGGACACATGCACTATTGTGTGTTGACATATTCCATACTCTTATGATTAGGGGCACATGCACTATTGTGTGTTGACATATTCCATACTCTTATGATTAGGGGCACATGCACTATTGTGTGTTGACATATTCCATACTCCTATGATTAGGGGCACATGCACTTGTGTGTTGACATATTCCATACTCTTATGATTAGGGGCACATGCTCTATTGAGTATTGACATATTCCATACTCTTATGATTAGGGGCACATGCACTATTGTGTGTTGACATATTCCATACTCCTATGATTAGGGGCACATGCTCTATTGAGTATTGACATATTCCATACTCCTATGATTAGGGGCACATGCACTATTGTGTGTTGACATATTCCATACTCTTATGATTAGGGCACATGCACTATTGTGTGTTGACATATTCCATACTCCTATGATTAGGGGCACATGCACTATTGTGTGTTGACATATTCCATACTCTTATGATTAGGGGCACATGCTCTATTGAGTATTGACATATTCCATACTCTTATGATTAGGGGCACATGCACTATTGTGTGTTGACATATTCCATACTCCTATGATTAGGGGCACATGCTCTATTGAGTATTGACATATTCCATACTCCTATGATTAGGGGCACATGCACTATTGTGTGTTGACATATTCCATACTCTTATGATTAGGGGCACATGCACTATTGTGTGTTGACATATTCCATACTCATATGATTAGGGGCACATGCTCTATTGAGTGTTGACATATTCCATACTCTTATGATTAGGGGCACATGCACTACCGAGTGTTGACATATTCCATACTCATATGATTAGGGGCACATGCACTATTGTGTGTTGACATATTCCATACTCTTATGATTAGGGGCACATGCACTATTGTGTGTTGACATATTCCATACTCTTATGATTAGGGGCACATGCACTATTGTGTGTTGACATATTCCATACTCATATGATTAGGGGCACATGCTCTATTGAGTATTGACATATTCCATACTCTTATGATTAGGGGCACATGCACTATTGTGTGTTGACATATTCCATACTCTTATGATTAGGGGCACATGCACTATTGAGTGTTGACATATTCCATACTCTTATGATTAGGGGCACATGCACTATTGTGTGTTGACATATTCCATACTCTTATGATTAGGGGCACATGCTCTATTGAGTATTGACATATTCCATACTCTTATGATTAGGGGCACATGCACTATTGTGTGTTGACATATTCCATACTCATATGATTAGGGCACATGCACTATTGTGTGTTGACATATTCCATACTCTTATGATTAGGGGCACATGCACTATTGTGTGTTGACATATTCCATACTCTTATGATTAGGGGCACATGCACTATTGAGTGTTGACATATTCCATACTCTTATGATTAGGGGCACATGCACTATTGTGTGTTGACATATTCCATACTCATATGATTAGGGGCACATGCACTATTGAGTATTGACATATTCCATACTCATATGATTAGGGGCACATGCACTATTGTGTGTTGACATATTCCATACTCTTATGATTAGGGGCACATGCACTATTGTGTGTTGACATATTCCATACTCATATGATTAGGGGCACATGCACTATTGTGTGTTGACATATTCCATACTCTTATGATTAGGGGCACATGCACTATTGTGTGTTGACATATTCCATACTCATATGATTAGGGGCACATGCACTATTGAGTATTGACATATTCCATACTCTTATGATTAGGGGCACATGCACTACCGAGTGTTGACATATTCCATACTCATGATTAGGGGCACATGCACTATTGTGTGTTGACATATTCCATACTCTTATGATTAGGGGCACATGCACTACCGAGTGTTGACATATTCCATACTCATGATTAGGGGCACATGCACTATTGTGTGTTGACATATTCCATACTCTTATGATTAGGGGCACATGCACTACCGAGTGTTGACATATTCCATACTCTTATGATTAGGGGCACATGCACTGCAGTGTTGACATATTCCATACTCATGATTAGGGGCACATGCACTATTGTGTGTTGACATATTCCATACTCTTATGATTAGGGGCACATGCACTATTGAGTGTTGACATATTCCATACTCTTATGATTAGGGGCACATGCACTATTGTGTGTTGACATATTCCATACTCTTATGATTAGGGGCACATGCACTATTGTGTGTTGACATATTCCATACTCTTATGATTAGGGGCACATGCACTATTGTGTGTTGACATATTCCATACTCATATGATTAGGGGCACATGCACTATTGAGTATTGACATATTCCATACTCTTATGATTAGGGGCACATGCACTATTGTGTGTTGACATATTCCATACTCTTATGATTAGGGGCACATGCACTATTGTGTGTTGACATATTCCATACTCATATGATTAGGGGCACATGCACTATTGAGTATTGACATATTCCATACTCTTATGATTAGGGGCACATGCACTATTGTGTGTTGACATATTCCATACTCTTATGATTAGGGGCACATGCACTTGTGTGTTGACATATTCCATACTCATATGATTAGGGGCACATGCACTATTGTGTGTTGACATATTCCATACTCTTATGATTAGGGGCACATGCACTATTGTGTGTTGACATATTCCATACTCTTATGATTAGGGGCACATGCACTATTGTGTGTTGACATATTCCATACTCTTATGATTAGGGCACATGCACTATTGAGTATTGACATATTCCATACTCATATGATTAGGGGCACATGCTCTATTGAGTATTGACATATTCCATACTCATATGATTAGGGGCACATGCACTATTGTGTGTTGACATATTCCATACTCTTATGATTAGGGGCACATGCACTATTGTGTGTTGACATATTCCATACTCTTATGATTAGGGGCACATGCACTATTGTGTGTTGACATATTCCATACTCATATGATTAGGGGCACATGCACTATTGAGTATTGACATATTCCATACTCATATGATTAGGGGCACATGCTCTATTGAGTATTGACATATTCCATACTCATATGATTAGGGGCACATGCTCTATTGAGTATTGACATATTCCATACTCATATGATTAGGGGCACATGCACTATTGTGTGTTGACATATTCCATACTCTTATGATTAGGGGCACATGCACTATTGTGTGTTGACATATTCCATACTCATATGATTAGGGGCACATGCACTTGAGTATTGACATATTCCATACTCATATGATTAGGGGCACATGCACTATTGTGTGTTGACATATTCCATACTCTTATGATTAGGGGCACATGCACTATTGTGTGTTGACATATTCCATACTCATATGATTAGGGGCACATGCACTATTGAGTATTGACATATTCCATACTCTTATGATTAGGGGCACATGCACTATTGTGTGTTGACATATTCCATACTCATGATTAGGGGCACATGCACTATTGTGTGTTGACATATTCCATACTCATATGATTAGGGGCACATGCACTATTGAGTATTGACATATTCCATACTCATATGATTAGGGGCACATGCACTATTGTGTGTTGACATATTCCATACTCTTATGATTAGGGGCACATGCACTATTGTGTGTTGACATATTCCATACTCTTATGATTAGGGGCACATGCTCTATTGAGTATTGACATATTCCATACTCATATGATTTGGGACACATGCACTATTGTGTGTTGACATATTCCATACTCTTATGATTAGGGACACATGCACTATTGTGTGTTGACATATTCCATACTCATATGATTAGGGGCACATGCACTATTGTGTGTTGACATATTCCATACTCATATGATTAGGGGCACATGCACTATTGTGTGTTGACATATTCCATACTCATATGATTAGGGGCACATGCACTATTGTGTGTTGACATATTCCATACTCATATGATTAGGGGCACATGCACTATTGAGTATTGACATATTCCATACTCATATGATTAGGGGCACATGCACTATTGTGTGTTGACATATTCCATACTCATGATTAGGGGCACATGCACTATTGTGTGTTGACATATTCCATACTCTTATGATTAGGGGCACATGCACTACCGAGTGTTGACATATTCCATACTCTTATGATTAGGGGCACATGCACTACCGAGTGTTGACATATTCCATACTCATGATTAGGGGCACATGCACTATTGAGTGTTGACATATTCCATACTCTTATGATTAGGGGCACATGCACTATTGAGTGTTGACATATTCCATACTCATATGATTAGGGGCACATGCTCTATTGAGTATTGACATATTCCATACTCTTATGATTAGGGGCACATGCACTATTGTGTGTTGACATATTCCATACTCCTATGATTAGGGGCACATGCACTATTGTGTGTTGACATATTCCATACTCTTATGATTAGGGGCACATGCTCTATTGAGTATTGACATATTCCATACTCTTATGATTAGGGGCACATGCACTATTGTGTGTTGACATATTCCATACTCCTATGATTAGGGGCACATGCACTACCGAGTGTTGACATATTCCATACTCTTATGATTAGGGGCACATGCACTATTGAGTGTTGACATATTCCATACTCTTATGATTAGGGGCACATGCACTGCAGTGTTGACATATTCCATACTCCTATGATTAGGGGCACATGCACTACCAGTGTTGACATATTCCATACTCCTATGATTAGGGCACATGCACTACCGAGTGTTGACATATTCCATACTCTTATGATTAGGGGCACATGCACTATTGAGTGTTGACATATTCCATACTCTTATGATTGGGGCACATGCACTACTGAAAGTGTTGACATATTCCATACTCCTATGATTAGGGGCACATGCACTACCAGTGTTGACATATTCCATACTCCTATGATTAGGGGGGCACATGCACTGCAGTGTTGACATATTCCATACTCTTATGATTAGGGGCACATGCACTATTGAGTGTTGACATATTCCATACTCTTATGATTAGGGGCACATGCACTACCGAGTGTTGACATATTCCATACTCCTATGATTAGGGGCACATGCACTACCGAGTGTTGACATATTCCATACTCCTATGATTAGGGGCACATGCACTACCGAGTGTTGACATATTCCATACTCTTATGATTAGGGGCACATGCACTATTGAGTGTTGACATATTCCATACTCTTATGATTAGGGGCACATGCACTACCAGTGTTGACATATTCCATACTCCTATGATTAGGGGCACATGCACTACCGAGTGTTGACATATTCCATACTCTTATGATTAGGGGCACATGCACTATTGAGTGTTGACATATTCCATACTCTTATGATTAGGGGCACATGCACTACCGAGTGTTGACATATTCCATACTCTTATGATTAGGGCACATGCACTACCGAAAGTGTTGACATATTCCATACTCTTATGATTAGGGGCACATGCACTATTGTGTGTTGACATATTCCATACTCCTATGATTAGGGGCACATGCACTACCGAGTGTTGACATATTCCATACTCATATGATTAGGGGCACATGCTCTATTGAGTGTTGACATATTCCATACTCTTATGATTAGGGGCACATGCACTATTGTGTGTTGACATATTCCATACTCTTATGATTAGGGGCACATGCACTATTGAGTGTTGACATATTCCATACTCATATGATTAGGGGCACATGCTCTATTGAGTATTGACATATTCCATACTCTTATGATTAGGGGCACATGCACTATTGTGTGTTGACATATTCCATACTCATATGATTAGGGGCACATGCACTATTGTGTGTTGACATATTCCATACTCATATGATTAGGGGCACATGCACTATTGTGTGTTGACATATTCCATACTCATATGATTAGGGGCACATGCACTATTGTGTGTTGACATATTCCATACTCTTATGATTAGGGGCACATGCACTATTGTGTGTTGACATATTCCATACTCTTATGATTAGGGGCACATGCACTATTGAGTATTGACATATTCCATACTCTTATGATTAGGGGCACATGCACTATTGTGTGTTGACATATTCCATACTCTTATGATTAGGGGCACATGCACTATTGTGTGTTGACATATTCCATACTCATATGATTAGGGGCACATGCACTACCGAGTGTTGGCATATTCCATACTCTTATGATTAGGGGCACATGCACTATTGTGTGTTGACATATTCCATACTCTTATGATTAGGGGCACATGCACTATTGTGTGTTGACATATTCCATACTCATATGATTAGGGGCACATGCACTATTGAGTATTGACATATTCCATACTCTTATGATTAGGGGCACATGCACTATTGTGTGTTGACATATTCCATACTCTTATGATTAGGGGCACATGCACTATTGTGTGTTGACATATTCCATACTCATATGATTAGGGGCACATGCACTATTGTGTGTTGACATATTCCATACTCTTATGATTAGGGGCACATGCACTATTGTGTGTTGACATATTCCATACTCCTATGATTAGGGGCACATGCTCTATTGAGTATTGACATATTCCATACTCTTATGATTAGGGGCACATGCACTATTGAGTGTTGACATATTCCATACTCTTATGATTAGGGGCACATGCACTACCGAGTGTTGGCATATTCCATACTCTTATGATTAGGGGCACATGCTCTATTGAGTATTGACATATTCCATACTCTTATGATTAGGGGCACATGCACTATTGTGTGTTGACATATTCCATACTCTTATGATTAGGGGCACATGCACTATTGAGCGTTGGCATATTCTATACTCTTATGATTGATTTGCTGTTACATTTATCCTGCAGGTACTGGAATTGGCAGGCAATGCAAGCAAAGATCTTAAAGTAAAACGTATCACACCAAGGCATCTTCAACTAGCCATCAGGGGTGATGAAGAGTTGGATTCGTTAATCAAGGCAACTATTGCTGGTGGTGGTAAGTCTTTTGGACATATTCTTGATGGATCACTTAAAAATATTCTTTGTTTAGCAATAAATGAAAAATTAAATGAAACTGTGAATTTGTTTAGGTACTAATGGTGTTTAAATTACCAACTGGCCTGTGTCCTATATTTGAAAGTTTGTTTGTGACAATGAAAAGCTACTTACACAATGTGAAACAAGAATACAATTGATACGGTTTTTGTTTGTTTATGAACTACAGACCCCTAGCTGTGCTGTTAAACAGGGGCGGCACGTACCCTGCCCCTTAGGCTTCAACCCTGCCCCTCAAGAGGGGAAAAATATATATATATATATAATAAATGAAATACCTTACATGGATACAGAAACAGAATGTTAGCATAGTAAGCAATCATCCTGTTTGGCTAATGACTGGTCCTTATCAATCAGAATAGTTATGAGGTATGATTAGAGCTAAAATCCCAGAGCTTGGGATCACCAGGGGCTTGAGCCTTAAGGGGGCCCCTGTAAAGTTGATGTATTTCATTAAAATCTTATCATCCTTTTTTTATCAGTAAAACCTGCTAAACAAATAATTGATGAAAGTTGGGTATTTATATAAATTGCCAAATATACCCTACTTTAATAACTTTTGGAAAATTGTTTTTAATCATACAGAAACAACCAATTAACGGTCAAAGAAATACATAAACATTTGCAATGGAATTGTCTCTATGACATCATCAAACACGAATTCATCATGCTGTACAAAAACTTTAAAAGGCAATTGGGAAATCTTTGAAAATCCATATCTCCTGAACAGAATACGATATCAACTTGATTTTTGTACCAAATTGGCTCTAAAAGTGCCCTTTGAAATAAAATTTGACGAAAAACCATAGGAATATTACAAAAACCATGGGGAATATTCCTTTAAATTTGGCTTACAAAATGTCTATGTAAAGAGGTTAAAGGGCATTATTGTCATGATTTTGGGACAACATGAATTATTTATTATAGGTACTTGAACAAAGTGTTATATATATGAAACATATTTGATAAAATATATAAAACAAAAAATTAATTGCAATCTTTCTTTAATCCCCTAAACCTGAGCTGCGTTTCAGTGACCATTTATGGAGAGCATATGTACATAATTCAGAACCCACATGCACTCACGAGTTTCTCATAGATGCATTGCTGGTAAATGATATGGGATACATCAACAATTTCAATCTCTCCCGTGCTGACAACGACCACATTACCCACCTTAGAATAGGTCACTCCCACCTCACTCACTCCCACCTCACTCACTCCCACCTCACTCACTCCCACCTTATTGGCTCCCCCACCCCTGTGCACCAATTGCCATTGCACCCTTAGTCCACCACATCCTCCTTGCTTGCCCTCTGTACAACCTTCCCAGAGCTTCCCTTGCTCCCCACAACTCGATAGCTGAGTTCTTTAAAAAAAAACCTCCAAATAAAATGATCTCCCTCATTCATCATGCCTCCCTTTACAACCATATTTAGTCCTCTCCCACCCCTCCCTCTACTTTTGCCCCTTTTTTCACCCATGCACTTCCTTTCTCAATCTCAGCTTTTAGTACCAGTATTTCTCTCAATTCTCCCCCTATTATATTTTCTTCCTACCTCTGGAATGATCTAACCTTTCAGGCACAATTTGTCCCTCCCTGTCCTGGTACCATTAAGCCATCAAACATCAAGAATTTGAGCAAAAATTAACTTGAACGCTGGGCAGGAGTATCTGAATATGTACTTGCCCATGGAATTTGTTGTGTACTACTACATGTTATACAAATCCTGCTGAAAACCCAGATTGTCCATCTTGGCATGGTTGCCCTGATAAGATTTTTGGTTGTCCTTGGCAGCCAGATGTATGATTTGTCGAACGTGTCAGGTTTAATGTTGCTAAATGATCAGGTTGGGCTTTGCATCTACTTGGTGCACGTTTGACCTGTAAGCTATATGTGCGTAATTGGATACCCCTCTCCCCCATTTAGAAATAGGGGTAGTTTTGCCTATTAATGGAATGTTATCGGTTATGAATCTTAAATCTTATTTTCTATATTAACCTGAAGAGGATTTATTGCCCAGTTTAAATGATTAAGCAGAAGTTTCTTTTCTTTGACTTCTATTCTATTGATGCCAAAGATAGCCATAAAAATTAAAAAAACAAAAACATTCTAAACATAACAATTAAACACTCTGAACCATATAGTTGCCTGTGTGACTGTGTTAACTTGTTAACAAGTTGGTCGTTGAAAAATCTATGGACCAGTAATATTTCAGACTTCTTTTTATTCTTCAAAATTTTCACAACTTTCTTTTCGTTTTCTATCACTACAAGTTTGGTGTATGCAGACCCCTAGCTTGATTGAAGAAGGGGCAGTGTGCCAGACTTGATGAGGGGCACATTAATGCGCATGCAAAGCGCTGCGTCTTTTCGGCATGGAGTTCAGGAGTCCCTTTACAAACAGGACAATTGCTTACTATGCTATCATTCTGTATTCATTTATGGGCTTAATTAAGATTATTAAGTTAAAAAAATCTCATTAAGGGCAGGGCGGACCCCAGGGGGCAGGGTGGGTCGGGCCGAACAGTTGAATATGACCAGGTTTGGAATCTCAATTCCAAAGTTCCTCAAATATTGGAAATTTCAGTTTTCAAGCCTACTACACACATTTAATTAATTCTTGACAGTCGCAGTGCCATTAAACATCAACAAACAAACTAATTAAACACAATATTGCAAAAATAAATTTAGGTGCCCATCACAGCTTAACATGGCTTTCAAATCTGTTACTTGACAAAGAAGAAAAAATGGGCATGAGTGATTAGTTAAGGAAGTGTGTGAAAAAAGACTTCCATTGTTGCATTAATTTTAAACAATTTTAAATCTACTCACATCAGTGTTGTAAACTGTCAGAAATTGTATGTTAGGGGAAGACAATAGAAGCTAGGAGTAAGCAGCTTTGGACTTGTGCTCTCCTGACATCTTGTGTTCTGATGTCCAACAGCTTGCATGAACATTGCTTAAAATGATGGGTTAATTAAAAACAAAATATATATTCAGATTTTATATCAGAATTAAAACTCACAATTTGAATTGTTTGTCTAATCTTTTCAAGTAACCAGTTGGATTATATTACTGGTGATCCCAAACTCTGATTTTAGCTATAATCATACCTCAGAATGAAAATATTCTGATTGATAAGGACCAATCCTTAGCCAAACAAACTGGACGATTGCTTACTATACATGTAAGGTATTTCATTTGTGAAATGAAATAAGATTTTTAGGTTTTTAAAAAAAAAATCCATAATTTATATCTTATATTACATTTTACATTTTTTGTAGGGGGCTTGGCAGGGCGGGCCCACATAGCAAAGCTAGAGGACTGTTAAGGGGGCTTGGCAGGGCGCGCCCACATAGCAAAGCTAGAGGACTGTTGGGGGCTTGGCAGGCGGGCCCATAGCAAAGCTAGAGGACTGTTAAGGGGGCTTGGCAGGGGCGCCCACATAGCAAAGCTAGAGGACTGTTGGGGGCTTGGCAGGGCGGGCCCACATAGCAAAGCTAGAGGACTGTTGGGGGCTTGGCAGGGCGGGCCCACATAGCAAAGCCAGAGGACTGTTGGGGGCTTGGCAGGGCGGGCCCACATAGCAAAGCTAGAGGACTGTTGGGGCTTGGCAGGGCGGGCCCACATAGCAAAGCTAGAGGACTGTTGGCAGGGCGGGCCCACATAGCAAAGCTAGAGGACTGTTGGCAGGGCGGGCCCACATAGCAAAGCTAGAGGACTGTTGGCAGGGCGGGCCCACATAGCAAAGCTAGAGGATTGTTGGGGGCAGGGCGGGCCCACATAGCAAAGCTAGAGGACTGTTGGGGGCTTGGCAGGGCGGGCACACATAGCAAAGCTAGAGGACTGTTGGGGGCTTGGCTGGGCGGGCCCACATAGCAAAGCTAGAGGACTGTTGGGGGCTTGGCAGGGCGGGCCCACATAGCAAAGCTAGAGGACTGTTGGGGCTTGGCAGGGGCGGGCCCACATAGCAAAGCTAGAGGACTGTTGGGGGCTTGGCAGGGCGGGCCCACATAGCAAAGCTAGAGGACTGTTGGGGGCTTGGCAGGGCGGGCCCACATAGCAAAGCTAGAGGACTGTTGGGGGCTTGGCAGGGCGGGCCCACATAGCAAAGCAGAGGACTGTTGGGGGCTTGGCAGGGCGGGCCCACATAGCAAAGCTAGAGGACTGTTGGGGGCTTGGCAGGGCGGGCCCACATAGCAAAGCTAGAGGACTGTTGGGGGCTTGGCAGGGCGGGCCCACATAGCAAAGCTAGAGGACTGTTGGGGGCTTGGCAGGGCGGGCCCACATAGCAAAGCTAGAGGACTGTTGGGGGCTTGGCAGGGCGGGCCCACATAGCAAAGCTAGAGGACTGTTGGGGGGCTTGGCAGGGCGGGCCCACATAGCAAAGCTAGAGGACTGTTGGGGGCTTGGCAGGGCGGGCCCACATAGCAAAGCTAGAGGACTGTTGGGGGGGCTTGGCAGGGCGGGCCCACATAGCAAAGCTAGAGGACTGTTGGGGGCTTGGCAGGGCGGGCCCACATAGCAAAGCTAGAGGACTGTTGGGGGGCTTGGCAGGGCGGGCCACATAGCAAAGCTAGAGGACTGTTGGGGGCTTGGCAGGGCGGGCCTACATAGCAAAGCTAGAGGACTGTTGGGGGGGCTTGGTAGGGCGGGCCGACATAGCAAAGCTAGAGGACTTGATTAAACTAATAGACTGGCTCTTACTCTGTTGGGTAAATCGATCTTTTCTGTATGTTATATATAAAACATGCAATTTTACTCAAATGTTTTTGCAACACTTCTGCTTGGTTTTTTAATGCCTTTTACTTTTCTTTTGAATCTTTTACAGGTGTCATCCCCCATATTCACAAATCGCTGATCGGAAAGAAGGGAGCACAGAAAGCCACATAATGTAGGCTATGATCATGGACCTCGCATATTAAATAAACAAGAATTATTCTTTTCCATATTTACCTTTCCATTTTTCATCGTATTTTAGCTTTAGGTTCCTTTTCCCTTCTTTTTTTTTGCATCTTTTTATAAAATTGTGTACCTGAAAAATCATTGTATAAAGCTTAGACTTCACAGATGAATCTTTTTGGTCTCCTTTGGGATGGTGTATGTACTCAAGGTTTAACGTGTAGAAAACAGTGACTGGAGCTTTTAAAAAGCTGCCGGACCCAACTCATCACTCATAGAAACCTGCCACAGTATCGCAAAGGTAACAAATTGCCCCTGAATCATAAAATTCCTAGGTAACATTCACCCATAATGTCACACTTGTAAATATACATGCAAAATGCCAATACCTGTTTTAATGGACCCTTCAACAACCTCCAGTCTTCTGTACATTTATGGTATCTAGTAATGCCATGTCAGACTGTCACAACTTGTGTAAATAGTAAACCTTTTATTCATTCATGTTCAACATTTGTTTCTTTGTGTGAAAGTTTTTTTGAAGTGTGTAGAGAATAAAATGGGACCTTTTTAAAACCTTGTTTTTCCTCTTGATTTGTTTCTATTCAAATTTCTTGTATGGTGTGTAAATTAAGTGTTAAAGGAGTATTCCTGTGAAGTTTCATTAAAGGAGCGCTAGATCGTAAAGCGATGGGGTATTTTAAGCACCCCCCCTCCCTTTAGCATTTTCTGCTTAATATGAATATTCAAGTGACCTTTGCCCTTGCGTCGTCTATGGGCTATGGAGGCATGAAGTTTATTGATCTGTTATGGATAATATGGGCTTATCTAGCACTTAGTAACTTTCTGGTTAATATGAATATTCAAGTGACCTTTGCCCTCGCGTTGTCTATGGGCTATGGAGGCATGAAGTTTATTGATCTGTTATGGGCTTATCTAGCACTTGGTAATTTTCTGGTTAATATGAATATTCAAGTGACCTTTGCCCTCGCGTTGTCTATGGGCTATGGAGGCATGAAGTTTATTGATCTGTTATGGGCTTATCTAGCACTTGGTAATTTTCTGGTTAATATGAATATTCAAGTGACCTTTGCCTCGTGTTGGCTATGGAGGCATAAAGTAATCTGTTATGGATAATATGTGTGAAATGAGCACCTTCACTTTTCGGTCTAGTGATCCTTCAAACAAACAATTTGGTGTCCTCTATCATATAATATGAAAATTCATGGGGATATTCCTTGAAGAATATTTTTGTCATTATTTTAGGAATAATTCAATAAGTAGCTAAGTAACTTCCACCATGTATCAAAGAGGGCGATATGACAAATACAAAAATATATTTTTAATCAAGAAAAGAAGATGGGACATCACAGCCTTGCATTCCTGAAAAATTATTTATATTTCATTTGAAAAAATAGAGGACAAAAGACATAATTTCTGACAAACTTGTGCCGCCTGGACATGACACTTGACTGTCGCGGTGCTATTAAACCTCACCAAACCAAACCTGGAACAAGACATGGAAGTAGTCGGTAGCATTGCTACTGGAAGAAGTTGAATTCTTCTTGTTTATAAGGTGGACATGTACGTCCCATTATCTTGGATCTTTATAATCATTGGCAAATGGTCCATATTCAGGAATATTTGTAACTTCCGTAAGGTTGGAACAAAAGAACTTCATGAATTGTGCAATGTTAGAGTTTGCTCTTGTGCAAATCACCCCACCCCATTTTCTACGCTCATGTCCTTGAGAGCTAGATTATTCGTTGTCGTGGTGCCGTTAAGCCCTCATCAAACAAACAAACTACTGACTCGAGAGGTAGATTATACTGCCCCCTTAAGAGCTAGATTTTACCGGACCCCTCAAGAGCTTGATTATACCAGACCCCTCAAGAGCTAGATTACACCTGACCTCAAGAGCTTGATTATACTGACCCCTCAAGAGTATGATTATACTGACCCCTTAAAAGCTTGATTATACCTGACCCCTCAAGAGCTAGAATACACCTGACCCCTCAAGAGCTTGATTATACCGGACCCCTCAAGAGCTTGATTATACCAGACCCCTCAAGAGCTAGAATACACCTGACCCCTCAAGAGCTTGATTATACTGACCCCTCAAGAGTATGATTATACTGACCCCTTAAAAGCTTGATTATACCTGACCCTCAAGAGCTAGAATACACCTGACCCTCAAGAGCTTGATTATACTGACCCCTCAAGAGTATGATTATACTGACCCCTTAAAAGCTTGATTATACCTGACCCCTCAAGAGCTAGAATACACCTGACCCCTCAAGAGCTTGATTATACTGACCCCTCAAGAGTATGATTATACTGACCCCTTAAAAGCTTGATTATACCTGACCCCTCGAGAGCTAGAATACACCTGACCCCTCAAGACCTTGATTATACCGGACCCCTCAAGAGCTTGATTATGCCTGACCCCTCAAGAGCTTGATTATACCTGACCCCTCAAGAGCTTGATTATACCTGACCCCTCAAGAGCTTGATTATACCTGACCCCTCAAGAGCTTGATTATACCTGACCCCTCAAGAGCTTGATTATACCCGACCCCTTAAGACCTTGATTATACCTGACCCCACAAGAGCTAGATTGTATCAGACCCCTCAAGAGCTTGATTATACCTGACCCCTGAAGACCTTGATTATACCTGACCCCACAAGAGGTAGATTATACCTGAGCCCTCAAGAGCTAGATTATACTGACCCCCCAAGAGCATGATTATACTGACCCCCAAAAGCGTGATTGTACTGACCCCTCAAGAGCTTGATTATACCTGAGCCCCTCAAGAGCTTGATTGTACCTGACACCTCAAGAGCTTGATTATACCTGAAGAGCTTGATTATACCTGACCCCTTAAGAGCTTGATTATACCTGACCCCTCAAGAACTAGATTATACCTGACCCCTCAAGCGCTTGATTATACTGACCCCTCAATAGTTTGATTGTACTGACCCCTCAAGAGCTAGATTATATCTGACCCCTCAAGAGCTTGATTATACCTGACCCCTCAAGAGCTTGATTATACTTGACCCCTCAAGAGCTTGATTATACCCGACCCCTTAAGAGCTTGATTATACCGGACCCCTCCAGAGCTTGATTATACCTGACCTCAAGAGCTTGATTATGCCTGACCCCTCAAGAGCTTGATTATGCCTTACTCTCAAGAGCTAGATTACACTGAGTCCTCAGGAGCATAATTATACTGACGCTTCAAGAGCTTGATTATACCTGACCCTTCAAGAGCTAAATTTTACCCCTCAAGAGCTTAGTTATACCTAGACCATAAGAGCTTGATTCTACTGACTGAAGAGCTTGAATATACCTGACCCTTCAAGAGCTAAATTATACTGACTCAAGAGCTAGATTATATCTGACCCCCAATAGCTTGATTGTATGGGATTCTTCAAGAGCTAGATTATTCTGAGCCCCTTGGGAGCTTGATTATACTGACCCCTGAAGGGCTTCATTATACCTGATCCTTCAAGAGCTAAATTATACCTGACCCCTCGAGAGCTTAGTTATACCTAGACCTCAAGAGCTTGATTCTACTGACTGAAGAGCTTGATTATACCTGACCACTCAATAGCTTGATTATACCAGACCCCTCAAGAGCTTGATTATACCGGACCCCTCAAGAGCTTGATTATGCCTGACCCCTCAAGAGCTTGATTTTACCTGACCCCTCAAAAGCTTGATTATACCTGACCCCTCAAGAGCTTGATTATACCTGACCCCTCATGAGCTTGATTATACCTGACCCCTCAAGAGCTTGATTATACCCGACCCCTTAAGACCTTGATTATACCTGACCCCACAAGAGCTAGATTGTATCAGACCCCTCAAGAGCTTGATTATACCTGACCCCTGAAGACCTTGATTATACCTGACCACACAAGAGGTAGATTATACCTGAGCCCTCAAGAGCTAGATTATACTGACCCCCCAAGAGCATGATTATACTGACCCCCAAAAGCGTGATTGTACTGACCCCTCAAGAGCTTGATTATACCTGAGCCCCTCAAGAGCTTGATTGTACCTGACACCTCAAGAGCTTGATTATACCTAAAGAGCTTGATTATACCTGACCCCTTAAGAGCTTGATTATACCTGACCCTTCAAGAACTAGATTATACCTGACCCCTCAAGCGCTTGATTATACTGACCCCTCAATAGTTTGATTGTACTGACCCATCAAGAGCTTGATTATACCTGACCCCTCAAGAGCTTGATTATACCTGACCCCTCAAGAGCTTGATTATACCTGGCCCCTGAAGACCTTGATTTTACCTGACCCCACAAGAGCTAGATTATACCGGACCCCTCAAGAGCTTGATTACACCGGACCCCTCAAGAGCTTGATTATACCTGAACCCACAAGAGCTAGATTATACCTGACCCCACAAGAGCTAGATTATATCCGATCCCTCCAGAGCTTGATTATATCTGACCCCTCAAGAGCTAGGTTATGCTGATCCCTCAAGAGCTACCTACCACTCAAGAGCCTGAGCTTGATTATGCCTGACCTATTACACCGCACTCCTCAAGAGCTTGGTTATACCTGACCCCACAAGAGCTAGATTATATCCGACCCCTCCAGAGCTTGATTATACCTGACCCCTCCAAAGCTTGATTATACCTGATCCCTCAAGAGCTAGGTTATGCTGATCCCTCAAGAGCTACCTACCACTCAAGAGCCTGAGCTTGATTATGCCTGACCTATTACACCGCACTCCTCAAGAGCTTGGTTATACCTGACCCCACAAGAGCTAGATTCTACCAGACCCTCAAGAGCTTGATCATACCTAAAGACCTTGATTATACCTGACCCCACAAGAGCTAGATTATACCTGACCCCACAAAAACTAGATTATACCGGACCCCTCAAGAGCTTGATTATACCGGACTCTCAAGAGCCTGATTATACCAGACCCCACAAGAGCTAGATTATGCCCGGCCCCACAAGAGCAGATTATACCGGACCCCTCAAGAGCTTGATTATACCGGACTCCTCAAGAGCTTGGTTATACCTGGCCCATCAAGAGCTAGATTATACCTGAACTCTGAAGAGCTTGATAATACCTGACCATCAAGAGTTTGATCAGAGGATTATTTTCTTCCTGGCCCCCTCAGCTAGATTATATCTTTCCAGCCTCGGTCCCTCATAGCTAGATTTTACCTCATCCTGGCCCCTCAGCTAGATTTTACCTTCCCAGCCCCGGCCCCTGTTAGCTAACTAGATTTTACCTTCCCAGCCCTGGCCCCTCATAGCTAGATTTTACCTGCCATTACACTTACATGTTTTAAAAGAGTTCAGGTACAAAAATCTTCAAACAATTCTTGAAATAATTGCAGCAGATCGTACTTGTAATGGAAAACTATTCAAGTTTCTTGCAGAGAATATGCAAAAATAAGAGTTTCCCCTGCGAGTATTTGCAAAATCCTTTTAGTTGTTTCGATGATTGAAGACCATCTGTTAAACTAAAAAACCAGTGGAAATTTTGTGGAACAACTAAATAAAGAGAAGGGAGTCCCATGTTTCCGGTAATTCAAATTTATTTTTATTATCAAAATACCAAGATACACATATAAAGACAAAAAATTGATATATAAATCTGTTAAACAGTAACTACATTGTGAATTAATTACAGAATTATATTCAGTGGTCAAGTAAGTTTTTTCTATATGAAAGCTCTTTAAAAGAAACAAAATGGTTAAAAAAGCATTCAAATATCTTATTTATGTTAAGTCTTATCTGTGTAGGAACAACTTGTGTAGTAAGCCTTCCATTGAGGGTTGGCGCCCTCATCCTCACATTCTTAGCAATTAATAATGTACTTTAAAGAACATTTAATTAACCTTTTTACTACTTGAATTATTTTTCCTCAGGTGGTAAATTATATTTACCCTTACTAGATTCTGTTTTAGTGCTTTCCTGACATCCAATGGTTTTAAGCCACAAAATCGAAGGACAAAATAAGATAGATAACAAAGACTTTGAAGAGTTTGAGTCTGTGATGTCACAACTAATCTGATTTCAGTCCTTTCTACACAAACAGTTGGTGGTGCCAGGATTTTAGTCATAAGGGAGGGGGAGGGAGGGGGGAGACAATTTTGTCTCATGGAGTGGGCAAAAGCCTATAAAATTGGACAAAATGTCACTTTACACAATTTCTCTTGAAGAAAAGTGATCTCGTGAGGGGGTGGGGATGGGGAGTAAGATGCCATCACTGTACACAAATGATATCAAACTTTAAACTGAAATATCTCCTTAATGGAATGAGATTTTTGAATGCTTTCCTGCTATAGCGGTAAATCACTATATAGGAACTTTTTTATATTTTATTTTGAAATATATCTAGTTGACAGATTTTCTTCAAACTTTCAGGATTTATAGAGAAAGGGTTGTAAATCTTAAAACCGCAATTATAGTCATGCTAGGAATTTTGGGGCAAAAAACAGGTTTTTATTTCAATGCAATACATTTAGAAACTGAAAATTAGGCTTTCAGAAAAATCGGGATTATAACTTATTCTAAAAAGTTTCTTACCTTTTTCAACAATTCTATTGTTCCTTTGCCTTTCAAAAATTCTTGAAATTTGTAGTTTTTTGGGCAAATTTCGCTCAAAATAAAGACAAATCTGAGAGCTCACTAAAACCACGTTCTTGGTCGGCCATCTTTGAATGAGATTAATGTGGCAGAAGAATTTGGATGTCAACAATGTCAAGCTACTTTTTGTTGTGTAAAATTAACGTGAACAACATGCAAATTTCATAACAAATCTACATAAATTACATCATGCTTAAAATACCGAACAAATTATGCAAATTATATAATTTGAATATGAAAACACTGTGAACAAAATGTTGCACATGTTTTGGTGGGCAATTTAACTATAAAAGGGATCTGGCAGACAACATTTGTGTCTTAAATATGGATCTTTTGAAATTAATGCCCATTTGCCTCAGTGCTAAGGAGCTATTTCATTCTTTAAGCAAAAAAGCCTTTTGAGAAGGGAATACTAATGTGAGGACTGTCCGAGAGTGAACTGTTATACTGAAAGGGACTTGACAAGGAACAACTATTGGTGCCATTGTCATGGCTGTAAAAATAAATATAGTATTCATAAAATTAGTTTCTAAGTGGCCAATGAAGAAAATTATATTACTGATTTATTTTTGGACCCATTCCATTCCTGCGGCCAAGGCCCAACTTTTGATTTCTGTTTCCAAACAAACCGTAATGGACTGGTATAATATTTGTAGAGATATCACTTCTCATATTTTAATTAGACAACAAGAACCATTACTGTAGGTGGGGTGGGGGACATTGTGGAAATCGACGAAAGCAAATTTAGAGCAAAACGGAAGTAATCCAGGGTAAGACGTTTGGAAGGAGGGCAATGGATTTTTTTTTGGTATTTGTAGGGGGAGAAAGAATTGCTTGGCAAGACTAGTTGATGGACCAGCGCAGGTGTAGATCCCCATCATACGAGATATGATATCACCAGGAACTATAAATTATTCAGATTACTGGGCAGCCTACAGGAAGTTAGGTGACGTTAGAAAACACCATGAATCCCTTAATCTCTGATAAATTTGTGCGACATGATAATACAACAATCCACGCCAACACCATCAAACATTTGTGGGGTGAGTGGAAGGCAGTCCTCAAAAAAATGAGAGCAGGAAAAGGAATCTGGCTAGCTACATAGATGAGTTTATCCGCCAACAAAACTGTCTAAACGAAGCCCAAGGATTTATTCATTTTGTTTTTACCTCAATTTCTGGGAAGTATCCTTATTAATTAAGGTAAGAATTAAAACCTCCACTTAAACCCTTGTCCTTACCCTCAAACTTAATTCTTAAAGCTAATCCTAATCTTAAAACCTAACCCTAAACCTTATACCAAAACCTAATCCTAAAACCTAATCCTGAAAACTAAATCTAATCCTAACACCTAATACTAAAACCTAATACTAAAACCTAATCCTAATATTAAACCTAATCCTAAAACCTAATTCAAAAACCTAATACTAAAACCTAATCCTGAAACCTAATCCTAAAACCTAATCCTAAACGTATCCCTAAATATACAATAACCTTAAACCCAAAATCCTGACAAATATGCTTCAAAACTCTTAAATAAGCCAAAAGGCAATAAAACCACTTAAATCTGAATAAACAGTGAGAAGTACACAAAAAAAACTTGTTTATTTCAGTTAAACGGCAAAACGGCACTAGTCAGGCTAGTAATCGCATGTGTGTACATTGCATCAGAGCGTACATGCAGTGCAAAAACCTCCCGAAACCTAAAAGGTAAGATTTTTTCCTCTTTTTAAAACAAAATTGGCTCCGTTTGTGCGTGAAAGTCTCCAATTTAAAAGGAATATAGCTAAAATAACGGAATATAGTTAAAATAACAGAATAATACCAAAAGTAAAAAGCAAAAATTCTAAAATAGAAATTTACCGTTATTCTAGGGTTTTACCATGCTTTCTGCCACCATTTTGTTTCTTTTTTGAAGTCCTCTGTTATATAAAATGGGACTTGCTTGACCTCTGAACTAATCCTTCACATGAATATTCCCGTGAATTTTCATATAGCATAGCAAGGTTTACGTCCCAAAAGCATCCAGTGCTGGTCCGCCACGGCCTTTGATAACCAGTTGTGAATTCACTGGTTGTAGACCCACTGGGATACAAACCCGGGACGTGCTGGTGAGAGGACAAAGCACTACACCACGGAGGTCTGTATATATGATAGCGGACTATTACAGGATTAGTTCAGTGGTCAAGCATGATTGTCTTATATAAAAAGAGGACTTCAAAAGAAACAAAATGGTGAAGAAAGCATTCAAAAATGTTATTCTGTTAAAGGAGAGATATTTAAGTTTAAAGTCTGATGTCATTCCTGTAGAAACGACTAAAATTGACTAGCTGTAATGTCATAGCTTCAGATTCATCAAAGTCTTTATGTATTCTATCATATTTTGTCCTGCGATTTTGTAGCTTAAAAACCATGGGATATGTCAAGAAAGTAGTACAACTGAATATTGGAAGGGTATTTATAATATACCACCTGAAGAAAGTTTGAGAAAAATAATAATGAAATAAATCCAACTTTCTTTAAAATAAAAGACATTGAGGAATCTGAGGCTGTGACATCACAACGAGTCTAATTTCAGTCGTTTCTACAGAATTGATAACAAACTTTAAACTTGAATATCTCCTTAACAGAATAACATTTTGCAATGCTTTTTCACCATTTTGTTTCTTTAAAGTCCTTTTTCATATAAGATGAACATGCTTGATTACTGAACCAATCCTTTAAAGAAACAAATTGGTGTAAAAATCAGTGTGCATTGTGATGGTAATGGGCAGAGCCAAGATAATTTATATTTAAATAAAAATGTAGTTTTCTTTTTTAGAGGATATGGTACATGCGTAGTACTGCAGGTGGGTAAAGCATCTTCTTGTAAAGTGCATTTTATACCCCACAATTATCAAACAAAATAGAGTATCCAATAACACTACTTGCAAAGAAATGGATGAACACTCTTCGATCTGCAGGTATATTATCACACTTAACTACACTGCAAGGTCACTCTTCAACACACCAGTTAAATCTTCGAAATGCAATCAAGAGCTTCTTTCTTCTATCTACCTACTGTGGTGTAGCGGTTATCATACCCGTCTACAGACCACGAGGCCCCGGGTTCAATCCTGGGGTGGGTAGACACGCCAGTGCACCACAACTGGTTATCAAAGGCCGTGGACATTGACTTGGTTGTCGATGTTATGTCTGTCCGCACGTCGTACCTGTGTTTCGTCCGAATCCGGGTCGCATTAAGCGTTTCGTGATAGCATGCACTATCAAGAGACCCTGTCATTGTAATTTCAACTCAACTCTCAAGAGCTTCTATTTTCAAAAAAGATTTTTATTGTCAAAATGGACTGGAATAAAGCCTTCACATCACCATTATACTCCTTTTTTGGGATTTTAATAAACTCTGTACCAGAATAGCAAGCAAAAATTATGTTAGCTATTTTGGTACAGAGTTTATTAAGTACCAAAAACGGAGTATAATGGTAATGTGAAGGGCTTCATTCCAGTCAATTTAGACAATAGAAATCTATTTTGATAATAGCTGTTAAACACTTCTAAACGGAATAAGATGTCAAGATGGTTTTTCACCAATTTGTTCCTTTAATTGTCATCTATCATGCATATGAAAATGAATTTATATTCCTTTATAATCTTTATACTATATAGCAAGGTTTTATACATGTTTGTTACAAGATAATTATGGCAAGAAAATATAAAATTGCATTAAATCATATATGATTAAAACTCGTATTAGAGGCCAATTCCAACAGTCGTATTAAGTGAGATTTGTTTTCACAATCAGAAATAAAGAACAAAATTTAATACTCAATAGCTGATGCAAATAGTTTGCATCCAAATTACATTCGTAATTTCTACTCATTCAAATCATATTCATTAGCAAATGATTGTAGATTAAAACTAGTAACCAATCGTTTATTATTCCCATAATGATGTTCAAGAATTATATAGTGTTTACAAGCTCTATTCAGCAAAATCATATTAAGCCCTGCCCACTCAACTTTTTAAAATCATGAACATGGATACACCAGCTAACATAATTATCCTAAATATGAAACAAACAAGATATGCGGTTATTAATATATGAACATTTCAATATACTAAATATGATATACTAAATATGAAACGAAACAGATATGCGGTTATAAATATATGAACATTTCAATATTTTTATATTAAGCCCCACCTACTCATTAATATCTATGGTATCACCATCAAAAACAATAGGCCACATCTAACAAATATGAAACAAAACAGACATGTGGTTGTTAAAATATGAACATTTCCAGATTTTTACATTAAGCCCCACCTACTCATTGATATGCATGACATCACCACCAAGATCAACAGGGCACATCTACAGACCATGGGCTATCTGTGTCCTAAATATGACATGAATCCAGTTCACTATTCTTGAGATACTGTGTTTACAAGCTGTTTTCAGCAAAATCATATTAAGCCCTGCCCAATATTAAAGTCAACGTTTTACATCATGAACATGTACACACCAGCTAACATCATAATTAGGCCAAATATGAAACAAAACAGACATGCGGTTGTTAAAATATGAACATTTCCAGATTTTTACATTAAGCCTGCGCCTACTCATTAATATGCATAACATCACCACCAAAAACAATAGGGCACATCTACGGACCATAGGCTATCTGTGTACCATATATGCTATAAATCCGGTGTATCGTTTTTGAGATATCGTGTTTACGAGCTGGCCGTCACAAACACACATACATACACACATACCGCATAGGTTCCTGATGCTATTGCATCGAAACCAATTAAAAGGCAAGAATTGCCATTGAATAAAGCATAAAAGTAAACCATTAAGCCTCAATTCAGCCCCTATCTGTGCAGATGTAAATGAAGGTGTCATAGTTAAAAGGACAAGGACCCCCTACACCCTGGGGATACAGGGCAAAGATTACCACACACCAGTCCCACATAATATCCTTATTATATGGTGAAATTTTGGCATAATGCTCCCCCTCCCCCAAGTGTCTACAGAACCCATTTTTTGGCATCCAATCCAATCCTCCTACACACCTTCAGGGCCGTAAACCTGGGTATATTACTGCCCTGTCCACCTTCTTACACCTACCATTAAATTCCTGGGCGGACTACTGCCCTGTCCACCTTTTAACACCTACCATTAAATTCCTGGGCGGATTACTGCCCTGTCCACCTTCTAACACCTACCATTAAATTCCTGGGCGAATTACTGCCCTGTCCACTTTCTAACACCTACCATTAAATTCCTGGGCGGATTACTGCCCTGTTCACCTTCTTACACCTACCATTAAATTCCTGTGCGGATTACTGCCCTGTCCACTTTCTAACACCTACCATTAAATTCAAGGGCGGATTACTGCCCTGTCCACTTTCTAACACCTACCATTAAATTCATGTGCAGATTACTGCCCTGTCCACCTTCTAACACCTACCATTAAATTCATGGGCAGATTACTGCCCTGTCCACCGCCTAACACCTAACATTGAATATGGCATATCATAGTGAAAAGATCTCTAAATGTATGCGTAATATTAGAGACATTTTAGGATGAAGAAAACCAACAATCTTTCAATTTTCTTAAATCTAGTCCACAAAGATTGAATTTTCTAACAGTCCATTTTTAAATTTAAGAACTTTTAACTTCAAATTACCTCAATGCATGTATTGCCTATTTTTTAAAGCTTTTCAAATATTTTGTAAATTAAAGAACATATGTATATATTATTTTAACATATATATATATATATATATTTTTTGGTTTATACTCAAATTACCTCAATGCATGTATTGCAAAATATAAAATTAGTTTGGCACATATATGTATATATATATATATATATATATATATATATATATATATATATATATTTATTTATAAATATATATATATATATGTATATATATATATATATATATAAATATATATATATATATATATATATATATAAATTTATATATAATATATATATATATATATATATATATATATATATATATGTATATATTATATGTATATACATATATATATATATATATATATATATTTATATACATATAATTTATATATTTATATATATATAATTTATATATATATATATATATATATATATATATATATATATATATATATATATATATATATATATATATATATATATATGATATTATTTTCTAAAAGACCAAAAATTACCTGTAAGCTTTCAATAATTTCAATATATCATTTATCATATACTTTTTAGCATCGATCGCCCATACAAAATCTAGATGACCATAAGTTGGAATTTCGTGGTTAAATACAATATTTGGCAAAGTCGATAGCAGCCACGAAACATCTTCTGGGTCTGCCAGTCGATCAATGCTCCCTGAGAAAAGTGCAACTGGAACTTTGACATTTTGTGGAAAATAACGAGGTGGAAGAAGCTAAAATTGGAGAAGATAAAAAAAAGATTAGAAATTAGAATTGGACAAGTTATTAAATACAAAAATATTAGCTTATCACTCTAACCCAGTTGGAAAAGAGATGCGGGCATGCAGTTTTTATTTCAACTATTTTTTTCCCAAGCCATTTCATGCCACCCAAGTTGGTGTCTTATTTTAAATTTTCTTGTTTGTTTGTTTGTTTGATGAGGGATTAACGGCACCATGACAACGAGGGCCAAATTGTGCCTGAGAGGTCAGATCATTCTGGAGGTAGGAAGGAAAGGAAACGGGGAGAATGAAAGAAATACAAGAACAAAAAGTCAGCAAGCTGTGATCGAGAGAGGAGGTGCATGGGTAAAAAAAAAAAAAGTAGAGAGGGGTGGAAGAGGAGAATTAAATATGGTTGTAGAGGAAGCATGATGAAGGAAGGAGATAATTTTTATTCGGAGGGTTTTTCTGGAAGGAACTCAGCAATTGAGTTGTGGGGAGCGAGGGAAGCTTGGATGGTGTTAATGTGGTTGAGATATGAGTTGTGAGCGACAAAGTAGACAATATTGCCGTAGTCAAGCTTGGCACAAATGGTGAGCCTGACGATTTTGAGAAGAGCATGTCGGTTCGCACCCCAAGTGGTGTTGGAGAGGAGGCGAAGAAGGTTAAGGAGCTGTTGCAATTTAGTTTCAGGTTGGTGATATATTGTTTGTAGGAGAGCTTGGGGTCTAGATTTAAACCCAGGAACTTCGTGTGTTCAACTTTCGGAATGCGATTGCCATTGAGCAAGAGGTTCGGGTTGAGGTGGAGGTTGTTGAAATGACAAAAGTGCATGCAGACTGTATTGTCTTTGAGGAATTTAAAACTGTTATTGTTCTACCAGACTTGCAGCTGCTTGAGGCTGAATTGAAGTCTATTTTTGACAGGAGGAAAGCTAGGGGTCATCCACGTAGAAGGTACGTTTGATGTTGGGGCCAGGGTTGTCCACGATGTTATTAATGCTAAGGTTGAAGAGAGTGGGAGAGAGGATACTGCTTTGGGGACGCCTTTTTCTTGGGGGTACATTTGATGTTGGGGCCAGGGTTGTCCACGATGTTATTAATGCTAAGGTTGAAGAGAGTGGGAGAGAGGATACTGCCTTGGGGGACGCCTTTTTCTTGGGGGTAGGGGTTGGAGAGGGTGTGGCCAATACAAACTTGGAACTGCCCGGGTGAGAGACAGTTTTAGCCTCTAAGGCCGATGGTGTGAAGTTTGCGGATAATACCGTATTTCCAAGTAGTGTCGAAAGCTTTATGGAGGTCAAAAAAAAATGGCAATGAGGTGTTCCTTGTTTGCAACGGATTCCTGGAAAGCGGTGTCGAGCGTAATTAACTGGTCTAGGGTATTGCGACGTTTCCGGTAGCCACTTTGGTAAGGGAAGAGGATTCTTTTGGTCTCAAGGACCCAGTTTAGTCTCTGATTAATAATCCTTTCCATAATTTTACACAGACAGCAGGTGAGGGCGATAGGACGGTAGCTGGAGGGATCGGTACTGTCCTTCCCCAGTTAAAGGACGGGGGTGACAACAGCTGTCCTCCACATAGGGGCCGGGAAAGGAGTGTGAGGACCAAATGTGGTTGAAGATGGTGAGTGGGGTAGTGGTGGCCTTGTTGGGGAGGTGTTTCAGGATCTGGTAGGGGATATTATCTGGGCCCTTAAAGGTGCAGCCAGCATTGTAGATGGCTTGGTTTAATTCAGAAAGGTGAGAGGGGGGTTGTAGCTCTCAGAGTTGTCGGAGGGACAGGTGATAGTCCGGGCTTCATCACGAACTTTTTTGGTTTTAAAAGCATTGAAGTAGTTGGCCAAGGACGAGATGTTGCTGGAAGAGGCAGCGAGGTGGTTAACAATGTCCTTTTTCCTGGTGAGAAGGTCACCATTTCAGGAGAGATGGGAGATAAGAGACTTGCCCACCCTGTCGTGGAAACTGTTAACCATTTTCCAAATTTGTGTTGGTTTTACTGTCCTTGATAGTGCGCCTGGCCTTGGCATGGCTGATGCAAAAGAGGTTGAGGTTGTGGGTGGTTGGCTTAGTTTTAAAGTTCCTGAGGGCCCTTTTCCTGTTCTTGATGGCGGTTTTGCAGTCTAAGAGAACCAGGGGTTGGGGGGGGGGGGGGTTGGAGGTTTTGGGAATTTAGCTGGCAGCAATGTTGATAAGGATATTACTGAAGTTTGACATGGGATCCTCACCCTTTAGGAGATGGGGGGGAGAGGTGTGAGTCAAGGAGGCAGTCAGGCTTCTCGAGGTTCCAATTGCGGGTGTGGTCAGTGGGGGTTTGAAGGTTGGAGTGTATAAGAAGAGGGTATAATGGTCACTACCACAGAGATCAGCAGTGACTCTTCAGCTAAAATCAAGGAGGTTGGGGGAACAGATAGACAGGTCAATACAGGTGAGGAAGCCTGTGGCAGGGTGAAGGTAGGTCGGGGAGTTAGTCTTGGGCATGGAGAGGCTGTGCTGCCGAAGAGTGTTCTCGATAAGCTTGCCTCTGGGCGTGGTGTTAATAGAGCCCCACAGAGGGTTGTGGGCATTGAAGTCACCAAGAAGGATGAAGGGGGAGGGGAGCTGAGAGATGAGGTTAAGGCTAATTGGCTGAATGTTGGCGTTGGGAGGGGAGATAGATATTGCAAAGATTGAAGGTTTTGTGGAGGGCAATAGACATACAGATGGCCTGAAGGTTGGTGGGCACATGAACAGGGCTGTGTGGGATATCGTATCTAAGGAGAATGAAGACGCCCCCACAGGCCCTGTCGGCATCCACTTAATGTTTGTGATAGCAAGCAAAGTTGTTGAGGGAATAATGGTCAGTGGTTTTCAAGAAGGTTTCTTGTAGGCAGAAGATGGCCAGGTTGAAGGTGGTGGCCAGAAGGTCAATTTCTTCTGAATTGGCCTTAAGGCTTCTTATGTTCCATTGTATAATGTTGTGAATATTATTGTTATTGTTCATGTTGCACGCCATACAGAGGCAGGGGGTTATCTTGAGGAAGATCTGTTGGGTCTGAGTTGGCTCATTTCTTCTTTGGATTTGTCCCTGTATCTTTGCCAACAATTGCTTTTGAAACTTGGACGAGAAGTATGTTTGGTAATTGAACAATCCATGTACTCTTCCGTGTCATATGTGTGGGTTTGGATGGTGGGCTGTTTGTTGATTGGTTGTTTGTTGATTTGTTGTTTGTTGATTGGATGATTGTTAGCCAGGTTGGCTTGAGTTTGATCTTTGTTGGCATTACAGGTGTTGGGGTTGGGGATGGTGAGAGTCTTAGAGGAAAAAGGAAGGTTTGGGAGAGAAGTGGTGGTGGTGGTTTGGGTAATAGGTGTGGTTGGGTTGTTGGCAATGGTAATGGGCTTAGGACTGGGTAAGAAGAGCCAGGTGAGGTCTGTTTGGGTATGTGAGTCAGTTTTAGTTGTGTTAAGAAAGAAGGGGGCGATATTAGGTTAGAGGAGACTGCGCTCGAGTACAATGGTTTAGCATGGAGTGAAGTGAGAAATTGCTTCCTGGCCTCTGGGTAAGTGATGTTGGGATTAAGGGTTTTTAGTTTGGTATTTTCTTTTTCTTGAAGCCAGGTGGGGCAGTCTTTTGAGAAGGAGGGATGGTTAGCTGGATGAGTACCATCGCAATTGGTGCAGTGTTGGGTGCTGGTGCAGGAGGTGCTGTCATGGTTCAGGGCTCCCAAAAATGCCTCGTTCAGCTGGTGCAATTCTTAAACAATTTTCATTAAAATATGTATCAAAATTAGCTACTGTCATATTGCAGGTATCGAAATCGTTTAAATTCATACTGCAGGTACCAAAAAAAATTCATACTGCAGGTACCAAAAAAATTGTCATACTGCAGGTTTTATATTGGGTTAATGGGCTGCACACCCCATAATTGGTATAAAAATTTATTGAAAATAACAAATCTTCTGACCAAGTTTGATACCTCCCAAAGCAATCTACACATTTTACACAATTAGTAACAACTTTAAAAATTATTTTACTTTAAAACATGTAGAAAATGATAACTCTGCACTTTTTCTGGCTTATGAAAAATTGTTTTCCTTTGATAAGAGTCAAGGACATTTTTGTGTACACAAAAATTATCAAAACATGCAGTGACACTTTGTGTCACATCATTTTGAAATAAATACTGTAAGAAAATTTGTAAAGAAATATATTATAATCCTTAGTTTACATTGGGAAAATAGTGTCATCTTCCACAAAATTTCAATGCAGAATTAAACAAAATGGCAGCCTCCATGTGTCAACTTCAAACATGAATAACTCGAAATAGGCATACAATTTTGATATGCTGTTTTAGGTAGTTACTTTAGAGTTAAATTCTCTATCATATCAAATCAGGATTGTATCAGACATGTCTCTTTCAAAGTCTCTCTACAGTATAACATATTTGCTCATAGGCATATAAGACGGGGACAGGGGGCAGACTGCCCCCTTATTCTTGGACAACCAAAGATTCAGTCAAAATGTTTGTCAATATTCTAGCAAAAACTGCATGATCCGTTAAAAGATATTAATTTCAGAAATGTTGACACTGCAAATTAAATTTTCTGAAAGTTTTGAATGAATTTGATTTACTTCAGGATACTAGCAGGAGTTAATTCAACTTAATTTTTTAGAATGAATGAGACATGGGGACAGGTTAGTTTGTCCAAATTTTGGGTTTTATGAATATAATCATGTCAGGTCAAATTTGGCCAAGATATCAATCTTGCCTGAATATTCGGGAACAAAATGCTGTACTTCCCCCCCCCACCCTCCTCCTTCCCCTTCAAATCGAAATTGCTCCAAATGCCTATGTCTATACTTTACCTGATGATAACGCTTCCAATTTTCTTCTGGTCCGTAATCATACATCTCAAACTTGTGGGACAAGACCATCTGCAAAAAGGAATATCAAATGAAAATAAATATTTTAGCCTTTTCCACATTCATTTTAATTTTCTTGAAAAGAGAATACATTGTAGACTTTTGTTAGCCTGATGATCAACTGAAATATCAAATGAATAAAAAAAAAAATATCAATATTGGCATTGTGTATGGACTTGAGTTGTCATTAATTTTTGCATCAAAAATCTTCATTTTTGGACACAGCGCGAGGGATGTGCCCTCACGCGTGGCAAAAGAAAAGAACAAAACGGGATCAAATTAATGATGTCAGTCTGACGTAGGTGAAACCAACTAAGCCCAAACCGCTTCTTAGTCAGTGAGACTTTTGTCTAATATTATTTTGTCAACATCCAGAGCTGATGAAAATTCCCCCATTTTAATTCGACTACAGTGGTAAGCTCTTCCCAAAACATCCCTTCTTTTTTAACAGATTTAATCAATTTTTCATAGATTTCTCTGCTGAATTATATATATAACTATGGTGAAGAAATTAAAAGTTTTTTAACACTAAAATCAGTTACTCTTTATACAGTGAATGCTTTTTTTACCCTCAAGTACATAACCTATTGATAACTCTTTAAAGGATTATTTCAGTGGTCAAGCATGTCCATCTTATATGAAAGAAGGACTTGAAAAGAAACATAATGGTGAAAAAAGCATTCAAAAATCTGATTCTGCTAAAGAGATATTTCGGTTTCTTTTAAGCTGTCTTATCTGTGTAGAAATAACTAGTGAAAGAAAGACTACTTTGAAAAGTTGGCATCTTCATCGTCACATTCTTAACAAGTTTATTTAATTTTTTCCCTACTTAAATTATTTATGCTCAAACTTTCTTCAGGTGGCATATTATAAAAATCATTCCTAGATTCAGTTGTACTACTTTTTTTGACATATCCCATGGTTTTTAAGCCACAAAATCACAGGACTAAAAATGAAAGAATACATAAAGACTTTGAGGAATCTGAGGCTATGACATCACTAGGTTTCAGTCGTTTCTACACAAAAGATACCAAACTTTAAACTTAGATATCTCCTTAACGGAATAAGATTTTTGAACGCTTTCCTCCCACTTTGCTTCTTTTGAAGTATTCTTTCATATAAGATGGACATGCTTGACCCCTAAACTAATCCATTAAGTTATGTAATACTCACTTGGCAAAAATGTCTCCCATTAAAAATTGAGGTCCCGGCAGGAGTGTTGGCAGCGTATATCGGAAGACGTGATGAGTTCATGTGGTCACAGCTGTAACCAGCTATCCACTGAAGAATAAATTCACACAAGATCACTGTCTTCTTATTCTTACAAATCACATGTGACGTAAAGGAGTTGATAGCCTTGATGTTTGGCAGGAATTCGTATATACCAACAGAATCCAAAAGCATCCTGTATAGGATAAAACAAATGATACAATGGTCAATAATGAAAATACAAGCTCAGAGTCCCTTTTATGAGAAGGATAAGTTCATTGTGGAGCAGATTCAGCAAAGAGCCACTAGACTTATTCCCAAAGTGAAGAATTTCTCTCACGAATCTAAGTTGCGAATTTTTGGTTTGACCACACTTGAGTTGAGAAAAGTGTTGTGATATGATTCAGTTTTTTTTTTTAATTCCTATCTGTTAGTGATGCTGTTATTTCCTGCATGATTCAGCTAAATCCCCAAGTGACAGATGGTCACAGTTTGAAGTTGACCAAAGAGGTCATGGATTGATGTTCAGCATTTTAGCTTTTCTCAAAGGGTTGTAAATGAGTGGGTGGTTAGCTTTATTTAGGTTCACAATTTCAAAGTCAACATTGATAAGTTCTTCACTAATTCTGGGCATTGTTGACTTTGCTTAGTTTTTCTCTATTTTTCTTTTGTGGTGGTGGTGGTGGTGTTAGTTTGGGCTTTTCATGGGGCCACTAACCCTTATTAGCCAGTCATCTTGTTTTGTTATGAGCAGGTTTGTAGGTCCCTTCAAATAAATTGGGGATAAAAGCAAGGGGTTCAATCTAAAATGCCATTGGATATTGCAAATGACGTCATGGTTAGGCCAGTGAATCACCTTGGTCCACTCAAACCCAACGATGATGTCATTCTTGGTCTCAAATGCAATCTATGACCACCCATTCTCAAATTTATTACCTTAATTATCCTTTAAAATTGGTCCTTATTTGTTTTCCGCTACGTCACAATTTCCTTCCTATCCTTTTTATACAGCATACAATACACAATAAAAAATACAAAAATGATTGAAGTATACCCTCAAAAACAAAATTCAATTTAAAATGGTCAAACACTCACAGTCACGGTTTCACAAAGTCCCGTTTCAGCCAGATCCCCTAGCAGTCCATGAATGTGACCGACCTCCGCAACTGGTGCCAGAGCAACAAATATCTTGACTTTTTCAGCGACTGCTTTGTTTTGTGAAAATTCCGCAAACCCGATAAGAGTTCCCTGAGAGTGCCCGATGTAGGCAAGCTGTTCTTGTTTCGAGATGTTCAGAGCATAATTAATCATGGCTGGAAGATCAAACTTGGCCATTTCATCAAAACTAGAAATAAAAAATAAAATGGTCAGTTTAGGTCAAAAGGCATTTTGTGTACAGATCATAACCAAAAGCACATCTGCTGTATAAGTAAAACAGGTTGGCTATGCTTACAAATGTCAGATTAAATTTCTACTTGTTTATTGGATTTGAATACGCTCAATACATCAATCAATGACATTTATAACGATTTCATATTGGCTTTGGAGGAGGCGAGGGTGTTACCCCGCCCCCCTCCACATCAAAATCCTGGGGACACCACTGTGCCTTTGAAGGCATATCCAATAGATATTTTCTTATACTGCAGATCCGGTATGCTATCTATTCCATGATTATGAAATATTATTAATGACACTTTTAAGTGTTGTTACATAATGTGCCACTGTCTTGCCTCTTAACCATATTTTCCTTTCAATTAAATCCCCCTTGCCGGTGAGTCGGTGAAAGATTATGCTAAATTGTGTGCAAAAAATGGTTTAAAATGGACTAAAATGACAGACACAGAAAGACGGTCTGTTACATATTGGCACCTACAAGGGCTTTACTCCTGGAACCACTTCTACTTCCATGTTTCCTCTACTTCCATAGATTAAGTCAGGTGGGTCAGGTGGGGGTAGGCTTAAAGAGAAACTTTTCAGCATGTAAAGACGGGATAGGAAAGTTAAAACAAAGGCACATATTACAGAAAGAGCTGATCAACTTTCAAAGATATACAGAAGAACTATCTTGGGATTGCAGGTATAACATCACACTTAGATTAGATTTACTCCACCAGTCACTTATCAACACAATGGTGAAACCAATAACACCTAAACAGAATACAAACATTGAAATCGTAATGAGAAAGCCTTGAACAATAAACAATGAACAGTTGATAGGCATACAATAAAAATCCCAAAAAAAACTTTTGAAAGAAAAATGGCTTTACATAAGACAGTAGAGGTGTGTCTATTCATGCACCATAAATCTGCATAATAATTTGCATAATGAGACAAAAATAATGACTTTACATAAGAAAATAGATGTCTGCCTATTCATGCATGGTAAATTTGCATACAAATTTGCATACTAAGACAAGAATAGCTTCACATTAGAATACAGAGGGTCTACCTATTCATACATCATAAATTTGCATACAAATTTGCATACTAAGGCAAGAACAATGGCTTTACATATGAAAATAGAGGTCTGCCTATTCAGAACAATACAAATTTGCATACTGAGACATATACAATCATTATTGACTGATGCTGCAGACATTTCCAGCTTTTTATTAGTATTAGTATTATTTGCTACATTTATAGCGTATTCACTTCTGCATCGCTTAACACAACAAGAGTAATCAGTGCTTAACACAACAAGAGTAATCATTACTTAACACAACAAGAGTAATCAATACTTTACACAACAGGAGTAATCAATACTTTACAAAACAAACAAAAGCTTACAGAAATTTGAAGAAACAAAAGTATCTGTCGGAAATTATGGAAATGTCTTACAAAACAGGAGGATCTTTAAATTCTTTAAAGAAAAATTGAAGCTTTTTTCATCTATTCAGTGAACCTGTAATGTGGCTTTGAATATATCTCAACACATTTTGCAATACATGTTTTACTGTTTTAATTAATTGCATCTAAAGGATTAAGGATCTTAAGGACATGGGTCAAGCAAGTCTCATCTTATATGAAAGAGGGGACATGAAAAGAAACCAAATGGTGAAGAAAGCATTCAAAAATCTCATTCCATTACTGAGATACTCAAGCTTACATTTGGTTTGGTTCGTTGATATTTAACGGCACTGCGATAGTCAGAGTCTAATGTGCCAAAAGAATGTTAATAAATTATGGTGTAAGAGTTAGGATAGTGAGGAAATGAAGGTTTGTAAGGGAGGAAAGGGGGAAAAGCAGAAAAAAAAAGGAGGTAAGTAAGGTTAGGTGTAGAAAGGGAGGGAAGGGGGAAATTAAATGTGGTGGAAGAGGTTGTTGTTAAAGAGGAAGTTGATGATGTTTGAGGAAGAATTCTTTTCGAAAAGGTCCGAGATTGAGGATAGTGAGGAGATCTGGAGTTTTGGTATAGGGGACAGGTAACAAAGATATGCTCGATGGAGAAATCGGTGTTACAAGTGGGGCAGAGAGGGGTAGGGGAGCCGCATAAGAGATGGAAGTGAGTGAGAGAGGAGTGGTCTAGGCGGATGCGGGTGACAACGATGTCTTCCCTGCGGTTGCGACTGTGCAGAGGGGTGTTGGTCCCGACTTTAAGTTTGATGGTGTGGAGTTTGTTACTGGACTCGAGATTCCAGGACTTTTGCCATGTTTTGTTGATGTAGTTGGAGATGGAGAGACGGAGGTCTGAGTGTGGAATAGGAAAAGGAGAGGTGATGTTTAATAGAGCTTTGTTGGCAGGTCTGTCTGCTCTCTGGTTGGCAGGGATGCCGACATGGCTGGGAATCCAGAAGAAGATAATATTCTTTCCTATGAAAGAGAGAGTGTGGAGTTTGTTGAGGATTTGTAGAATGAGAGGGTTGGGCCAGAGCATGTTGAGGATGCCAGTGAAGACGGATTTAGAGTCAGAAAAGATGACAAAATGGGGGCGGAAAGAGAGTTCTATGAAATTTAAGGCTAGAAGGATGGCTTTTACCCCGGCAGAGTAGATAGATGTGTGGTCGGGTAGCCTTGAAGAGAGGGTAAGGCCAGGACAGGCGGTGGCGGCTGCAGAAGAGCCTTCCCGTGTGGAGCCGTCGTTGCAGAGGAAGGAGTAGTGTTGGAAATGTCTACTGAGTTGGCAGTATTTGGAGTGGAAGAAGGCTGGGTTGTGAAGAGCTTTCGTGAAGGAGGAAAGACCAAGGTGCACCTTGGGGGGTAAATAGTCCAGGTTGGTGTAGGTAGGATGGTGCATCTGGCAATCGAGAAAATGTTGTTGGCTATGGAGAAGTGGGAGTGCATCCGAATCCCAAAAAGTGGGGGGGGGATGCGTTTGTTAAGATTGAAGAGGTTGGTGAAGGAGGGAGAACAGATGAAATGGAAGCAAGGGTTAATTACATGGATCGGTGAGGATGCGGAGAGCAAAGGAGAGGACGGCCTTCGTGCATCGGAGGTCAAAGGGGATTTCATAGGCCTCAATGTGGAGACTGGTGATAGGGGAGGTGTGAGTGGCGCCAAGGCAAAGCCTTAGGGCAGTGTTCTCAGTGACCTCCAGGTGTTTCAAGTAAAATTTACGGGCAGAGGCAAAAATGAAATTGCCATAATCCAGCCTGGATCTGAGGAGGGAACGGTATAAGGTGAGCCGGTATGCTCCCCAGTCAGTGCTTGAGAGGAGATTGAGGATTTTGTGGCATTTTGATTTAAGGGTGTTGGTGTGGGGGAGATAGAAAAGTTTAAAGTCTAAAGTGATTCTGAGGAAGTGAGAACTGTATTAACTGGATATTATGAAATCTTTGAGGCGGAGATTAGGGCGGAGTGAGCTTACAGGCTCTATCTTATCTGTGTAGAAATGACTGGTATAGGGAGTCTACTATGGGAGGCTGGTGCACTAATCCTCACAATCTTAACAATTGTTAATATGTTTGAAGGAACATTAATTCAAGTACTATTTGAATTATTTTTCCTCAAAGTTTCTTTAGGTGGTACATGTATATTATAAATTACCCTTTACTGTTTTACTACTTTCTGACATATCCAATGGTTTTAAGCCACAAATTCACTGGTCAAAATAAAATAGAATACATAAAGGCTTTGAGAAATCCAAGACTGTGACATCACAACTAGCCTGATTTCAGTCATTTATGCACAAATGATACCAAACAATAATTTAAATATCTCCTTAATGGAATAAGAGTTTTGAATGCTTTCTTCACCATTTGGTTTCTTTTGAAGTCCTCTTTCATTTAACATGAACTTGCTTAACAACTGGACTAATCCTTTAAGGCTTTTATGGAAAGTGGAGCACTGCATGCTTGGCCTATTCCAAATCCCCAAATATTTTTCCACTAGGGGAATCTACCAAACATTGATGATAGTTTCCTTTTATCAGTTTCAATACCTACAATTGGCAATTTGTAGGACACATTTTATGTAGTTTTTAAACATTAAGAGGACTTTAAAAGAAACAAAATAGTAAAAAAAGCATTTTAAATTCTTATTCCATTAAGGAAATATTTAAGTTTTATGTTTGGTTGCATTAGAAATGACTGAATTCAACTTAATTGTGACATCACAGCCTCTTCACAGTCTTTATATACTCTAGCAGATTTTGTCCTGTGCTTTTGTGGCTTAAAAACCATTAGAATTGCCACCTGACAAAATCTGCGGAAAAATAATTCAAATAGGTAAAAAGGTAAATAAATTTTCTTTAAAATACATTAACAATTTTTGTTCCACAGTAGATTTACTACACCAGTCATTTCTACACATATAAGACAAAGCTTTAACTTGAATACATCAATATTGAAGTAGTTTATTCACAATTTTTTTTCTTTTAATATTCTAATATTCTTTTCATATAAGATAAACTTGCCTGACCACCGAACTAATCCTTTAAGTTTCTTTACTAAACCATGGAAATTCTTTTTTAATCAGCATAACTTATACAAAACATGTTTTTCCTGTCTGTTTCTATATCCAATAGTTTTCCTGTGTGAAGCTACAAAACATTCATACTCGTTTCCTTTATCGGTTTCAATACCTACAACTGCCAATTTCCAGGATGGAAAGAAAAAGCACATGATATAACTTCAGGCATGGAGTCTTTTTTTTAACCCCATGCTTCAGACATCTTTTTTTCTTTCAGACTTACAATAAGGTTATTAAGAAACTTAAATTGGTTGATCAAATGAAAACCATACCAATATCATTTTCTATTACAATAATGAAAAAATTGAAAATGATGAAAATAGTATATCATACATGTGTAACTTCTTATGAACAAAAGATTGGCTTATAATGAGGGTACAGGTAGGTAATATAGGAATATACTAAGTTGCCAAAATAAAGTAATACTTCAAAAGTAATTATTTTGATCGCGAATTTAAAAAGCCTGAGGCAATATCTTTCCTTAGGAGAAATAGTCTGTCAATGATTCACAGTAAATGTACACATCACCTCAGGCATATGATACACAGCAATTTTATCACCAGTTTGCAAACAAATTTCTCCCACTAAGACACATAACACATAGGAGTATTTTCAATCACAAAAGTGCCCTGATTACTCGGCACTGGCTTTCTGTACTCTTATACACACAAATAACCTTGGGCTACTTGGCTGTGGTGTGCATGGGAATGGCAGATAAACAATCATTTTTGGGGTGGAAACACATTACACGGAGCAGGAAGTCGGGTTAGTATTTATCATACCTGAGTTTTCAGGATTAACTCAGGTGCTGGGTGCGGGTAGGCTTAAAGAGAAACTTTTCAGCATGAAGATGTACAGCGTTATCAACTGTAATGTATATTCTTCTATTGCATCATAGGATTAGTTGGTCATCCGGCAAGTCCATCTTATATAACAGAGGACTTCAAACAAAAATAATAATAATGGTGAAGAAATTACTTTGATACATTATTCTATTAAGCTAATATATTCAAGTTTAAAGTTCTGTGTAGAAATGACTGGTGTAAAAAGTCTACTGAGGGAGGGGGGTGCCTTCATCCTCATGTATTCTATAATAGTTATGTCCTTTAAAGAAAATTAATTCCACTTTTTTCCACTAATTGAGTTTTGTAGGATCAGCATTAATAACATATTTGGATCACAAGTCAGAAATGCTGGAAAATTTAGAATTATGATTCTGAAAAGCAAAACAATTTAGGATCATAAGTTGAGCGCATTTTCTGACAAGGACTCATATTTTCTGGCAAATTCCTTTCCAATGCTGGCTTTGGGGAAAAGGTATATGATCTCCCCGACCCGCTTAAGAATCACGTTTCTGAAAAATCAGGACATTTAAGTTAAAGACTGATTATCTGACAAGTGAACAAATTTTCTAAAGCTTAGGGGGGAGAAGAATCGGCTACCTCCAAATGAGCTACCCCACTTTACATTATACAATACCTCCAGTGCCAGAAACTTCGCTCTGAAGGTTTAAAATGAAGATGTTTTCTACTGTAGGTGTTTCCACGAATGTTGCCCAACCAGACGTCATACCCAGCGTCTGCCAAGATGAACCCAAGGCTCTCGTTGGCCAGGTTTTCAATCCAGTTGGTTGAGCATGCAAATAGTCCATGCTGAAGAAGAACAACTGGACGTGGTTCATCTGAGAAACAAGGTTTCAATTAAAACATTTAGCTGCATGAAAGAAATGTTTTCAATGTTGCTATCTTACAGGTGTATGGAAAGAACTCTAGAAAAGTTGCTATTTTATTTCTGATTAAAACTAGAATTATAGCATCCTGCAGAGTACATATAACTCCCCTGTTCATTCCCCATCCGGAATACACCTCAGAAACCCTAGGCCCACCAAGTTATAACCCCAAACAATCTCTTTCTCACTAATGATCTGTATTGCCTTTTGCACTTCAAGATCTACCCTCTGATCATTGTTTTCAGTTTTATTAAGGCTAAGCATTCATTTTTTGAGCTCTATTCAGCCAAGTTTCACATTCCATCATTTTCCATTCATGCAAGAAGCCAATTGTTTCGATTCTATTTGATACCAAAAACCACTCCATCTGATTATCTTAGTCCAGAAAATTGATTGTTTTTAATTCTAATTAGGGCAGGAATTCATTATTTAGGACATTCCATTGGAATCCATTAAAAAGTTTCAACTATACAAGTCTTCACAGATCTCATCCTAAAACATCCCCACCCCTCAATTTCTGTCCTTCCCCTGTTCCGATAAGTCCCACATTTTAATCACTTCTTCCTGAAACAGTAACAAAATCAAAGACCAACTTTAATCAAAATCTAATCATCAGTTATTGAGAAATCTTGATGACAAACAAACAGACAAATCAGGGCAGGAATTCATTATTTAGGACATTCCATTGGAATCCATTGAAAAGTTTCAACTATACAAGTCTTAACAGATCTCATCCTAAAACATCCCCACCCCTCAATTTCTGTCCTTCCCCTATTCCAGTAAGTCCCATATTTTAATCACTTCTTCCTGAAACAGTAACAAAACCAAAGACCAAATTTAATCAAAATCCAATCATCAGTTATTGAGAAATCTTGATGACAAACAAACAAACAAACAGACAAACAAAGGTGAAAACGTAACCTCCGTCCAGCTTCGTTGGCAGATGTAATGAACATAAGCTCTTATCACTCTGTAGAGTGCATACATGTACCTCTGTAAACCTAAACAATTCCACCATGCTATTTATCTCTTAGAGTTCATATCTCAATTAGCCTTTCCAGGTTTCCAAAAAAGCCACGCCCACCATAACAACGCATTAACTATGTCGGGAAAACAAACCTCAAATCCGCAATCGTGCATTACCAATGGGTTGACATTTAGATGTTCACGATGCCTGCAGCAAGCTTTGATTCATTTATGGCACTTCTCCTGATCTTTAAAGTTTTTAGCAAAAGGGATAAACAAAATTCAGTTTGCTAACTGTTCTGGGTAACAGCAATCAGATTAACAAAGCTGTCACTCAGTCTGTGTGTGCAGAAATTTGTTTTGTACAGTAAGTTGCATTGACTACATGAGTGCGCGCTGTTAGCTACCTGTACTATACCAGTACCGCGTAGGATGTTTGCCCCCACTTAGTTATGCAGATTTTGTTGCTAGGCAAATTTGTGCGGTGATTGGTTAAAACAAGCTGTCAATCATTAACCCCAGAAAGGTTAATCATTCCACATCGCCAATACAATGTACCCCAGAAATCCTAGGTCAAACAAGTTTCATTCCTCCAAATCTCAAACTTCTTTCCCATTTGCATTCTAAACAGGATTATCTACCTTCTGAATGCTTCTCCCTCCCGTGGCTACAGGCCCGAACAGAGTTGTCTACAGATGCAAAGGGCACAACCCTTATAATGGTGACTTAATAAGTTGAATGAATATAGGTTACATATATTAGCATGCAACAACTTTTATATTTGAACAGGGATACTGTAAAGAAACAAAAGCAATGAAAATGGGTCTTATAGCTCCGCTATACCATTAATAAGGGACAAAAGGTTCTTGTAGTATTTTCCACTAAAATCTACATTAGTATGGACACTGCTTAAAAACATGTTGTGCAAATTTCAGACTAGAAATTTACGCATCATTCCATTAGGATAACTTTGCTTCAAAGAATATTTCATACTCCTTGAGTGATGCTGCTCCTCTTAATAAAAACTCCTTTGTGTTGGGTGGAAATCAAGCACATGGTTCATTGAACAGCTTGTATGGAGTGTTGAACATACCACAGATTTGTGGTTTTGGGAATTGAAGAAAAAGATCACTTTTACTTCAACCGGCCCTGCTTTTTATGAGGGCCGGTCAAAATGTTCCTGGTTTTAAGCAGAGCCATTTCTAATGTATAAAAGATTCATCAATTTCTAGATTTCTTGAGCATTTCCCACTACAATGCATAAAAGATTAATATATCTGAAAAGTACATGGATTAATGGTTTTCCTTTACTCTGAAACATAAGAAAAAATTAATGAAATTTCCATATATGTTCTTGGATATGTCAAAAAAGTTGTAAAACAGCAAACTTTTAAAAGATTGTGATGGATCTTTAGCTATTTTTGTGACATTTGATGAACTTCAAAACAATCTCTCAAGATTTTGCTGTAAATGGCAGTGTTTCTTTAAAGATAAAAGACATGCAACAAGGGTTGTAAAAGTTTAGGTTTTTTCACAATTTTTTTTTTTAAACTTATTTTTTCCCTGGATCTTTTGCTGAAATAATATCCATATTTGTTTATCACTGAACTTTTAATATTTGAATTATATTTTAGTTACAAATTTCAACAAAAATGCACTCCTTTTCAGGTACCTACAGTATTATTTATAGCAATATGTTGTTCAGAAACAATTCCCTTATAAACATAATGTTTAACTAGAATTGTAGCATTTTGTAGAGTGCATACCTCCACCTACTTGATAATTCCAACATAACAGCTTCTATTTTCAAAATAGATTTCTATTGTCAAAATGGACTGGAATAAAGCCTTAACATTACCATTATACTCCTTTCCTGGTACTTAATAACTTACGTACCAGATTAGCAAACAAAAAAATTGTTAGCTATTCAGGTACAGAGTTTTTTAAGTACCAAAAAAGGAGTATAAAGGTACTGTGAAGGCTTTATTCCAGTCCATTTTGACAATAGAAATCTATTTTTTAAAAAGAAGCTGTTACATGCCTATTGCCTATGTTGTAAAGTTCACTCCCATCCCCAGCCAATACAATCCATCTTAAAAAATCCTTGACCCACTAAGTTTTACCCCAAATCTCTTCCTTGCTTTTAGTCAGTATTTTCCATTTCCATTATAGACACTTCAGGGTTATCTACCTTCATTGTTTTCAGTTTTCTTCAGCCTAAGCATTCATTGTTTGATTTCTTTTCAGGGAAAATTTACATTCCATCCTGTTCCACTACTGTCAAAAGCAACTGTTTTGATTTTCTTTGATTTGATTTTCTTTCGAGTCCAGAAAATGGATTGTATGGAAATCCTTTCAGGGCATGAATTCACATGAATGTTCAGCACATTCCATTGGAAACTTTTACCTAGATGTCTTGACAAATCTCATCCAATAACATCCCCACCCCTTCATTTTTGCCCCTCCCCCTGTTCCAATTGTAATCATCACTTCTTCCTTAAGCAGCAAACACAACACACACAAAATTAAATCCAAATTCAATCATCAGTTCTTGTGATATCTTGATGACAAGCAAACAAACACATGACAGACAAACTCCCCCTAAAATGTCCTACCCCGCCATTTGGGCCCTTCCCCTGTTCCAATATGTCTCAAATTTTAATCACTTCTTCTATAAGCAGACACAAAACCACACACCAAATTTAATTCAAATCTAATCATCAGTTCTTAAGATATGTTGATGACAAACAAACAAACAGACAAATGCAAGCAAAAACTTAACCTCCATCCAACTTTGTTAGCGGAGGTAAAATTTAAAGGGTAAATTTCAAACAGTGACAACACTAAACCAAACCTGTGCTCTTGGTTGATTCATGTCTGCCATGTGGTATCCTTTGAACACCCAGCACAAACCCGTCTTCAGTCACTACTTCATGCTCCTCCACTGGGTACCCATATCTTTTAATCAAAACTGTCTGATAAAAAGAAAGTAATGGTTAATCTCTAATACATTCTGGGGAAAAAAATGTTGGTTAGATACAGAAAAGAAAATTCACAGGCCTATACCTAAGTTTCCTGAAGAGTAAGATTCCCTTCAAATCTTTTCTTAAGTTCCAAAGAGATAATTTGCAGGAAATTTTCTTCAATTTGGTAAAATTTGCTTCAATTTTCAAGAAATTTCCTTTAAATTTTCAATAAATTTCCTTCATTTTCAGAAAATCTACTTCAATTTTCCGAAAATTCGCTTTAAATTTTGGAAAAGTTTCTGATGTTGCCAATTTCCCCATAAATTTCCAATATTTTTTTTTACCACCCCCTCCCCCTCCTTATTCTAAAATAGTTTTTGGATATAAGAGACTCCTACACATTTATAGGTTTGTTGGAACAAAAATCAAATCTGCCTTCCCCCCACCAGCCCCAATGTGAAATATCTTCATACACCGCTAGACAATCCACTAACATTTACAGATCAGTCTATGGACAGACAGATAAAGGCAACATGATCTAACTTGCATTAAACTCTGAACATGTACACTGTATATTAAAAAGCTTGAAATATTGAAATCAAGTTGGAAGTTGAAAACTTTAAATCCGACAAACACCATGCAAATAACAAAAAATCCCATTAACACAAGTTGAAAATTCACCATTTTACGTTTACTGCTTTATTTTCAGGTATTAAAACTGAATCGATGCGGGCAGTTTGACACCGGCAAGTGTTTTTTAGCGCTTTAATTGTAGGCGACTTACTGCTGCTGAATTTTCTGGCGCAATTGTCAAACTGCTCGCATTGCTCTGTGCTGTATGCAATTTTGTATACAAAAGTGTGATGTATATGAACTGAAAGTGATATATTACCCAACAAACAGGGAGGTCTTGAAGCTTACAGTAAGCCTAAGGCTCACCCTAACCTGTTAGGGTGAGGATGGGTCTACTTCAAAACTGTCAAAACCTCCCTGTATGTTAGGAAATATATCACTTTCCTGTGTGAACCCTTACAGAAATCCCATATATGGCTTTATATCTGGCATATATCAAGGTATATAGGGCTATATATACCCATATAAATCTTGATATATAAGGTACTTTTATTTATATATCAAGTTTTATTAAGTCATATAAAGTCAGATATAGTATAAACAGAGGGCATATTTTATGTGTAAATACAGATTTATATGGCTATATAAAATAATATAGCTATACAATATACTGTACAAACATAAAGATGTATACAACTATATAAAGCCAGATATACAGAGGACATATTTTATACTGTATGTATATACAGATTTCTATGGCTATATAAAGCATGATATACCTTAGTAGATATATTAAGTTTATATGCATATATGGATGTATACAACTATATAAAGCCAGATATAGTATAAAGAGGGCCTACTTTATATGTATATATACATATTTAGATGGCTTTATAAAGCATGATATACCATATAGTAGATATATGAAATTTATATACATATAAAGATGTATACAACTACATAATGCCAGATATAGTATATATAGATTTATATTTTATATGTACATAACAGATTTATATGGCTTTATAAAGCATGAGATACCTAAGTATAAAATTTCTATAAACATGTAAAAAATATATGGAAAGATTGCAAACCAAATTACAAACTATAGCACTATATGGATAAATGAAGCCACATATAGTATATGCAAAAGATATTTTATATGGGAATAAAATTGTATATATTATATCTGTATAAAGACAGACATTGCATACATAGAGTTCTCGACCATCCCAGCAGGGAAAAAAAACAGAACCAAAAGATTTTGTGGTTTCGATGCTTTGTTGTCCATATATATTGATTTGCAAGCTTTGTATTAACTGTCATGTCATTGCATATCACAAAATATTTGTTCCAGGATATTTAATAAGCCACGACCAACATGCAGATCAATAAAATAGACGTACCTATTGACAACACTAGTAGTGTACAATAATCAACAACATTATCATAGCAAGTATGATGCAAAACAGACACACGGTTGATCATGTATCATATTTGAAAACATTTACGTTATGCACTGCCTATTAATATGCATGGTATCACTACCAAAACCAATCAGGCACATCCACATACCATATATCTGTGTACTACATATGACTTGAATCCAGTTCATCATTCTATAGATATTATGAAGCTCTTTTCAGTAAAAGCATTTTAACCCTTACTCTACCACACAGCAATAGTATTGCTGTTTTTCAACCACCTTTTTCTAAAAATAAAATCGGGACTTTACACAGTCCTATAGGAGTAATCTTGGTATCACTTTTAAATACTCTAATATTTCTTTCACAAAATGTAACTTTTTTATTGGGGTCATATTACAGAATTTTCAAAAAAAGTACATTGAAAAAGGGTAAAACTCAAAAATTGCTAAAACATTTACAATTTTTGTTTGTTTTCTTCTTTCAAATCTTACAATAACTTCAAGATCACATTTTTGCTTCAAAATCAAACACACAAGTCCTAAGTAGGGATGTACCGGATCCTAATTTTGGGATCCGGCTGGAACCGGATTTTGCCAGATCCAGGTTGAAATCTGGCCGGATAAAATTCGGCCGGAACCGGATTTTTCATTGCTTACAACAATTCTCATATTCTTAAGAAACAAAGGGAAAGGGGTGGGGGCAGGGGATTGTCAAGTTAGCTACTAGTGGCTAGCAACCCAAATTTTTTGGAAAATAATAATTATTGGGCATATTGTGATGAAATCAAATCAAAATTAGTGGAAGTTCTGGATTAATCCTAACATTTTTAATATTATAAAACTTGAGATTGTCATACATGTGTTCTTACTGAGGAAGTCAAAAAGTCAAATGACACTATGGAGGGAGGAAAGGGTCATTTATCTAACCTTAACATGTATTTGAAGTGCATGTATGTGCAAATTGTGTAAAACTAAACTAAAATAATTAAGGACAGTAAGAAGGTAATAGAAATGGATATGAATTCTTTCATGTTTTACATTTGGAAAGTAATCATTCTCTGAATTATTTTTGTGTTATTTCATTTAAACACCTTGGTACCCTGAATTACTTGTAAAACAGTTCGCTTAGATAAGTGCGGGGAAAAAACATTTTTCTCTTTTTCAATAGCAGGAGAATCTAAGCAATGAAAAATTGTTGAAAACAAATTCAGTCAACCTACATGTACATGTACTTTTATCTACAAATTTCATTAATGTCTCTAACTGTAAAATTGTTAACAACTGGTGTGGTTTTATTTACTATCTGTTACAGCCCAATCTGTTTCAAAATTTCTTTTAATTTCAAACAGCTACATGTCTTTATTCCGTTTTAAATGATCATACACGTAACATAAGCCAATTTGTTCAGTGTTTTCAAGAAGAAAATACATTATCTATACCGAGAAAAATCCAGATATTCATGTTTGTTTTATATTTCATATAGTTGTAATGTACCACAGTCTCATAATGTAAATCTTAAATTGTTAAAATTGCCAAAAATCCGGCCGGAACCGGAACTGGATTTTTTTCCCAAATCCGGCCGGATAATCCGGCCGGACCGGATATCCGGTACATCCTTAGTCCTAAGACAGGATAGTATTGGTTTCTGGTATAATTCATAGAATCCCTACCTGCAATCTTTTGTTCTAGAGAAATTTAATGAATTTCTGCCATTTTTGACCCATTTTTCCCAGACAATTGTGTACCCACACCATACATCGCACATGCTTCGTTGAACCGCCGTTTAAAGGTGCTTGAAATTTCCTTTAATTTGATATATGAATAAAGGCATACCCTCTCTATTTAGAACCTTTTCTATAAAAATTATATTTCACCTCTCAAATTTGAATAACTACGTGGTGCAGAGGAAATGTAGGCAGCTAGTACGCGAGCGCTTTAGGTTCGAGTCTCACTGTGACCACTGCGTAATTATTTTTCTGCTGCAGCTTTCAGGGGTCTTTTGACTATAATCATTTGAGGTTTTTTAATCTTTCCTTTCTTTCTGAAAATTATAGATTAGCATCATTGGAAAGGAAATTTCATATTTTTGTTCAATATTTCCTAAAGTGGCTTTCATTACTCGAAAGATAAATATCTTAGCCTCTATTCCAACCAAATTTGTAACGAAATGAAATGAAATGAAAGTTGTCAAAAATGCATATGAAATTTTTTTAACGAAAATTGGGCTCGCTTTTTTCAAAGCCCTGGTGGAGTAAGGGTTAAGGGTAATTGCCTACTATGCAAATGAATGAAATTCAACGTTTTTACCTGATCTCATTTAGGGGTGAGTCATATAATTTGACAAATGCATTAGTGATGGCTGGCCTTCGCCTTATAGCAATCCCAATGTCAAGCCGTACTGAGGGATGTGTTTAATAACTAGGGTATTCTGCAATAAAGACGGAGGGGGGAGGGGTTCAGCGCGATTCCAAGGGGACAGCTATATTAGGAAGAGATGTCATGGATCCCCCCTGTATGCACATTTTCTGGAACAGCTTATTCCTAGCTTGTTAGTCGACAGATAACTTGTATTCTATCAAGTACTTGATTTAATATTGTATTATGAAGTGAATTATGAAAAGTGGATATATCATTTTATAGCAGTATTAGGCAATTGCAGGTCGATATCGGTTAAATTTCTATGATTATCTCAAAGGTCAGCCTCAAAAAGTTTCTCAAATTTCCCCTGAGTTTGCACCCAAGGAAGAAAGTTTCTCAAATTTTCCCTGAGTTTGCACCCAAGGAAGAAAGTTTCTCAAATTTCCCCTAAGTTTGCATCCAAGGAAGAAAGTTTCTCAAATTTTCCCTGAGTTTGCACCCAAGGAAGAAAGTTTCTCAACTTTTCCCTGAGTTTGCACCCAAGGAAGAAAGTTTCTCAAATTTTCCCTGAGTTTGCACCCAAGGAAGAAAGTTTCTCAAATTTTCCCTGCGTTTGCACCCAAAGAAGAAAGTTTCTCAAATTTTCCCTGAGTTTGCACCCAAGGAAGAAAGTTTCTCAAATTTTCCCTGAGTTTGCACCCAAGAAAGAAAGTTTCTCAAATTTTCCCTGAGTTTGCACCCAAGGAAGAAAGTTTTTCAAATTTTCCCTGAGTTTGCACCCAAGGAAGAAAGTTTCTCAACTTTTCCCTGAGTTTGCACCCAAGGAAGAAAGTTTCTCAAATTTCCCTGAGTTTGCACCCAAGGAAAAAGTTTTTTAATTTTCTTTCAGGGAATGGATTTTTAAGGAACTTATCTTGCAACTTTTAAGAGTTTCATGAAAACAAGAGTTTTAAAAAGAATCAAAATTCAACAAAGATGTGAGGTTTTCCCTCTGCAGCCTAACACTAATGCATGACCTTTATGGTACTGCATTGCAATTGTGGACAACACAAATTCAACCACTGTGAGTTGAAGAACTTTACTGGGGATTGATAACCAAATAAGGTTTGGCTCAATAAGGCTTCCAAAGACTTACATGATAAATTAATTATAGATTACCAATCACTGTGGATTAAGTTTTTTTTATTTTATTAGGTGAAATCTAATGTGAAATCAAGCATCTCAGTTAAATTTTTGCAAACAAATTGTAAACTACAAATGAACAGGCTTTGCAAAATGGTAATTAACTATCGTTTATCAAAATGAATTAAATATTATCAAAGATATACTATTAAAATACAGTGATTCTTTTATAACATTAAAATCTTGTTTAATCATATTTCAGAGAGAAATAAATCAACTAGAAGCTGCAACATCAACAAGGCTCAAGAAAATGATGAGCAAAAGAATAAAGTTAAAGAAGGCAGTTCCTCCCCTTACAGAAATTTTAGCTTGCAGCACGCTTGCGACAAACTAACAACTTTTAGCTTGCGCAACATGTGCAAGCATGCTGCAAGCTTGCAGCATGCTAGCGTAAGCATGCTGCAAGCTAGTATTTGGAACTTGCTAGCTTGTGCAAGCTAACATTAGCTGGCCATATATGTAAAATCAAATTTCATATACCCATATAAAGCCATGTCTAAAAATCAAATTTTACACAGCCATATAAGGATTGATATGGATTATATAGAAGGATTAGCCATATAAACCCATATAAAGAATTGGCCATATGTACTAATCAAATTTTATATACCCATATAAAGCCACATATGTAAATCGAATTGCATACACCATATAAAGATATTTATGGATTATATAGAAAAGGGCTTATTTTATAAAGCCATATAAAGAATTGACCATATATGTGAATCAAATTTTATATACCCATATAAAGTTTTATACAGAAAATTTCAGCACAACTTGTATACAGATTTATATGGCCTGTATAAAAGTTTAGATATCAAGTATAACTTTTTATATATATATGGACATATAAAATTGTATATGTCATATAAAGTTTTATATCTATATCTGGCAATATAAAATTTCATATTCATTTCGGGCCATATAAAACTACATCATTTATCTGGCCAATTCTTTATATGGCATATATCTGGAATTCACATCAATCCCATATATGGAATTCCTATCTGAGCCATTTAATTTTTTTTTTTTTAAACTGGCCCATATATGGGATTTCTGTAAGGGAAGGACAGAACCCTCTATTTTCTTCTATAAATTCATTGGAAATTAGTCATGAGCCACAATTTTTTTGATAAGAGAATTTTATTCTCACAACAAGATTTTCTTAATCTTCTAAGATCTTTCCAATCAAGATCTAAGTGGAGAAGGCGTCCCGGGAAGACGTTCAGATTATCAATTTCAAACACTGAATACAAGGAACAAAATATAAGTAATTCGATAAAGATTTAAAGCTGTTTTCCTGTTCATACATCACAAATTATATGTAAGTCAAAGAACTTCAAACTTTGATCTGCCAAAACTTGACAAACAAAATACCATTTTTAGACTTAAAAATCATTTCTTCTAAAAACATTATGCTCTTTCAGAAGAAAATAAAGAGAAATTATTGTAGCTATTCATGAAAGGATATTGTGAATTATACATACTGCATTGTATTGGGCATCAGGTGTAAAGGTCAGTCCTTGTGCCCCTCCATTGACATCAACTCCGCAGATTGCATTTCCTTCCGAATCCGCTCTCCTCTTATCCAGTAACTGTCGCAGCTTCTCCTCCAGCTTTAACTTCTCAAATGCATGCTCCAAACTCTGAAACTCCTGAGAGACTGTCAAGTTTCTTAACGAATGCGGCTTAATTTTGGAATGATTTGGCTTATAACTTGAATCCGCTTCAAGGCACGATGAAAAACTATAAAAATTTGATATAAAAATTATGTGTACCAAAAGAAACAGCCAATGGAAGGAGGGTGTTTCCCTGCTCATTCTATTCATTTTGAAATTTAAAACCTGAAAATTGAGGTAGAGTTGTTTTGGAAAAAATAGTTACTGCTGTCCTAACAACTGGGCTCTCTGCTTCTGTGTGGAACAAAGTGCTCGTGATGCATATCTCTAAGCTCTACTACTCCCATCACAGGTAATAGTTGATCTGAAAACAAAACAAAACCAAAACAAACAACAAAAGATTAAGAAACTACAGTATTGTCTACAGGGGGATTTGTCTATTAAACGTGGGTGGGTTTATTACAAGCAATTTGGCATTAAAAATATGTTAATCATTTACAGTCAACTAATAGAAATACTTGTTTTATGACCTTAAAACCAATAGCTTACATGCTGTGTAAACATGGAGCAGGCTACCATTTATGGATAACTTTTGTATCTTCTGTGAAGGCTGCATTTTGTAAGAAAGCAGTCCCCTTATCTAACCCTGCTTGCACAAAGGAAATGTTCTGCAATTATTACTGGGAACTAGGAACTTTTCTTACCCTTGTTAAAACAAGAGAACACACCGGAACATGTTTCAAGTTTCACCATGTGACAGTAAAACCAACAAACCTTTTCTTACAAAGACAAAGATAGACTTTGATCCAACAACCTTGGATCACTAAGCTAGTTCCAGAAATATCAGTTCTAACTACAGTCACAATGCAGTACTAAATATAAAATTTCAAAGAATTAAAGAAATGCATTACTGTCTGCAAACACCAGGGGCATACCAATGGGGAGAAGGAGGCCTCCAATTGTCAGGAAATGTTGATATCTGTTGGGAAATTCTGTAGGTAAACCATTCAACATACCAAGCCTTTTTGTGTAAATAAATTAAGGTCGTGATACCGAAACAATAAAGTATTATGAACTAGATTAACACACAAACTATTATGTTCAAAACACATTTTGTTCATCTGAAAGGACTATTATTAAACACCTATCCACCATTATCAGATCTACCCTTACAAAAAGACCAGATCTGGCTTATTATCTGTTTATATCTGGGTAAATAAAATTTGATCGGGCCAGATAAAGCCAGATACAAACTTGATATAAAGAAAGCTTGATAAGCAAATAAAGTTTGATCTGGCCAGATTAAACCAGATATAACCTTGATTAAAGTTAATTTGGTATACAAATAAAGTTTGATCTGGCCAGATATAACCATCATTAACGTCAATTTGATCTTCAATTAAAGTTTGATCTGGCCAGATATAAAGTGGATTAAATGCTACATTTGACATACAAATTAATTTTGATCTGGCCAGATCAAGTCATGTGGATTTAATGCTACACTTGATATACAAATAAAGTTTGACTGGCCAGAAAAAGCCAGATATAAAGTAGGGATGTACCCGATATCCGGTCCGGCCGGATTATCCGGCCGGATTTGGGGAAAAATCCAGTTCCGGTTCCGGCCGGACTTTTTCCAAATCCGGCCGGAACCAGATTTTTGGCAATTTCAACAATTGAAGATTTACTTTTTCCTCAATATTTGATTGTTTAGCTTGTTTATATGTTGCAGGATGTTTTGATTGGAGATGCTTGTGTAAAGGTGAAGTACTAAAGTTCTTTGGCAGGGATCCTGGTTTTCCTCTCCTTATTCCTTTTTTTGCACAAAATACATTCAGCAATTTCATCAGCTTGATCTTGGACAGTAAAATGTTTCTAAATGAATGAGGATGCCTTGTTCTTTTATGATGCCTATATTCAGTCTTTCCTCTGTATCACTGTAACTCTAATATGCATAAAACAACACTTCAAACCTCATATATACATGTAGAAAGGAATAGCATGAAATGCAATCACATATTGCCTCAAAAAGAACAATAGACCCTTCGTCTTGCAGACTTCCTGTCTGGTCTATGAGTCATCAGCATCACATTGAGATTGGGATCACTGTTTTTCTTAAGTATCTTACTTGGCTACAATGAAACTTGAACTTCTGAATGGTAAAATTTAGGTAGTAGGACCAATCCAGATGTCATTGAAATATTGGATGGCTAAAAGTTTTTAAACATTATCAAATGTTTTGAGATGCAATTATAGTAAAGAGCCTAGGCTACAGCCTGTAGAAGCATGAATAACTTATTATACTTTTATTAGATGGGAAATTTAATCCCCTCACCCCACCCCTCCCCTCCCCCCAAAAAAGTATTAAGTATGGCTTGGAATTTTAACAGTCTATTTATGATGATAAATGAAGAGGATAGACAGTTCTCTTTAGGTGCACAGTAATTTTTGCCACAATTTTTAGACATTGCCCGTTGTTTTCATACTTTAATATCTTGATAGGGCTGAGACAATCACGCAAAATCACACTTTTCTTAAAACAGTACCCAGAATCTTTCCTCTTATTAATATCTTCAAATTTTGCCTGAATTTCCAAATTTGGTACATGTTAGGATTAATCCAGAACTTTCACTAATTTTGATTTGATTTCATCACAATATGCCCAATAATTTTTATTTTCCAAAAAAATTGGGTTGCTAGCCATTAGTAGCCAACTTGACAATCTCCTGCCCCCACCCCTTTCCCTTTGTTTCTTAAGATTATGAGAATTGTTGTAATCAACGAAAAATCCGGTTCCGGCCGGATTTTATCCGGCCGGATTTCAACCTGGATCCGGCAAAATCCGGTTCTGGCCGGATCCAAAAATTTGGATCCGGTACATCCCTAATATAAAGTGAATTAATTTAGTGCTACATTTGGTATACAAATAAAGTTTGACTGGCCAGATAAAGCCAGATATAAAGTGGATTTAATGCTACATTTGATATACAAAGAAAGTTTGATCAGGCCAGATAAAGCCAGATATAACTTTGAAAAATGGCAATTTTATATACAAATAAAGCCAGATAAAATGTGGATTTAATAAGCATCTACCAATAAAGTATCAAAAATGTAATGGGTGGAGTCACAATAATTGACACCAATAAATGTTCATGCAGAAATAGAGATTGATAACTGCATTAACATTTCTATTTTTTAAATTGATACGATCAGTCTAATATGTATGTACTTAATCCACACTTGACTTATGACGCTTGTAAAAACTGTTTGACGGAAAAGTCAACGCAATTTCCATTTTTACAGTAACACCGTGACAGATGGCTATCTTTATTTAGGACCATGTAACAAAGTTCAGTCTGAGAACCGTTGACAGAATTATTAGAATTCAAAACAATACGAATAATGAATCGTGAAATGTTAAATAAGTTTACGATCAGATTCTGTTTTTAGGTCTATTGATAATTTCTTAGGCACAACAAATTAAATTTGTGACACTGACAGCGATTCACATATTTGATCTACAGTTAGCCCCATATTTTACTTTTTATTTACCCAAAATATCACAGACACTCCCTTACAAAAAGTCCAGACCTAGCTAAGTTTATATCTGGGTAAATGAAGTTTAATTTAGTCTGATAAAGCCAGATATAAACTTGATATGAAAAAAGCTTGCACAAGTAAAGTTTGAACTAGCCAGATAAAGCCAGATATAACCTTAATTAATGTCAATTTGATACACAAATAAAGGTTGATCTGGCAAGATAAAGCCAGATATAACCTAGTGAAATAAACTCCTCACTCAGTAGGGCACTACTTGCAAGGCAATACTTGCATACTGAGTGAGACAACACACACTCGTAACATTGAAAACCACTCAGACCGTGACAACAATAACAAATAAAATAAAACCTTTCTCAAAACTGACAAAAGTATTTACGAGCTATGATTTTGATTTCATTAGCATCTTGAAACTTGAAAGTATCTTTCAACCTAAGTTACAAATGAAATGATGAACATTTTGTACATAAAAAACATCTAAATTACAGAAAAAATGACATTCCGATGACTTCACAAATCCTCACTTTAGGAAACACGAACACAATTAGTGCGCATATCACCTGAGAGCGCTGGCACTGCTATATTGAAAATGTTCGTCAGTAAATGCACGCAGTCATGAAGCAATCTCTTTCCTTAGGAGAAATGGTCCGTCAATCATTCACAGTTAATGCACACATCACCTCAGGCACAACTATTTTTATCACCAGTTTGCAAACAAATTTCTCCCTCTAAGACACTTAACACAGATGAGTGATTTTAATCACAAAAAAAGCCCTGATTACGCTTTACTGGCTTCTGTAATCTTATACACACAAATAAGCTTGGGCTACATGACTGTGGTTTGCATAAGGATGGCAGATAAACAATCATTGTTGGAGTGGAAACACAATACACTGAACAGGAAGTCGGGTTGGCAATTGTCATACCTGAGTTTTCAGGATTAACTCAGGTGCCGGGTGTGGGTAGGCTTAAAGAGAAACATTTTGGCATGGTGTTCGATTTAATGCTATATGCACATTAACTTCACCACCACTTTATTGTTTGACAACTTTTAAAGTAAGAAGATACATCCATCGAAGGCGCTGTTTGAAACTAAGTCAGTATGCAAAGGCTCTTATACAACACACACACTTAAGTCTCATTGCGCTGAAAAAATAATAAAAAGGGGGGAAAAATAGGGAACAAATCTATAGAAGTGAGAAAAGATGTGTTTCTAACAATGACTTAAAGTTAGTTACAGTTTGAGCCTCTTTGATATGTATTGGTTGATTGTTCCAGAGAAAAGCAGCTGAAGATTGAAATGAACGATGACCATATGACTTTGTAGAAACAGAAGGTAGGTGCGACAACTTATACACTTGTCAATTGTGTGACTCACCCCTACACCCCCGCACAAGGGAGTCATGAAACCAAAGAGGGTGGTCAAAACATGTACATTGACGTACCTCTCAGTCACTTAGGTGACTGACATTTCTTGTGCAAATGACTTACCTAAAATCACTCACCTCTGTACAAAGTCAATGGATCTAAAGTAAATTGACTCACCTCTAAGTCACTCTGGTGACTGACAATTTGGTACAATGACCCACACGTGAGTCACTTTTTCATATGTCAATGACTCACCTTTAACTGACATTGCCGGGGGTAGTAGAGGTGTGTCATACAACTGACAAGTGCATTAGAACTGGAGCGTAGACAGTGAGTCGGAGTATACATGTGGATAAGATCCTGTAAGTACATGTAAGTTGGAGCAAGCTTGTGGACACATTTAAATGTTAACAGAACTTTGAAGTTAATGCACGATTTAACAGAGAGCCAGTGTAATAAGTTGTGAAGGTTTTGAGTTACATGAGTGAATAATATAACCTTGAATAAAGTCAATTTGATAAACAAATAAAGTTTGATCTGGCCAGATATAACCTTGATTTAATGCTACATTTAAAGGAAATTTACATATATGTAAATTTGTATTAATATTAAAAAAGTAATTTCAAGAGTGAGCTGTTACTTTGTCAAACAGCTCCATGATTTCAAGATAAACAAGCGGATAAAATATGTGATTCAGCATGCAGATATGAAGGCTCAGTCCGTTTGTGTGGCTCTGTACTGACTAAAGTGCTTCCTTAAGCATCTACCAATAAAGTATCAAAAATGTGATGGGCGGAGTCACAATTATCGACTCCAATAAATGTTCATGCAGAAATAGAGATTAATAACTGCATTAATATTTATATTTTTCAAATTGATATGACCAGTCTAATATGTTTGTACTTAATCCTGCGACTTAATTTCCTATATACAGTAATTTGCTTCAAATATTTGTTTTGAATTTTCAGGGAATTTTTGTTCTCATAATCAGTGAAACTACAAATGAGAAAACTCGTTCTCAACTTTATTAAGTACTGTTAAACATACAGGGTCTCAATCACTTATGACTAGACACTAAATGAAAGTCTTTATAACTTAGAGCTGGCTCACCAATACCACATATTAGTGAAGGGTTCTGATATTTATAAAAATTCCAGATTTGTGGCAAATTTAATTCCCAGATCTGAGAATTATTTCAAACCCAGATCTGGAATTTATACCTGAACTACATGTAAGAACTTGAACTAGAACTAAGACATAAATCCAATATCTGGGATTTAAATCAAACCCAGATGTGGCCATGTATAAAGAATTGAGCAGATATAAATTTAAAGTTGATCTGGCTCAGATCAAACTTGATCTGGAATTTCCAAATCTGAGACAGGTCTGGAAATTCCAAATCTAGTTTGATCTGAGCCAGAGCAAGTTTGATCTCGGCCAGATATAATATTCACATCTGGAAATTCCAGACCAAGTTTGATCTGGCCTGATCAAATTTGAAAATGATATCTGCCCAATTCTTTATCAAATCCACATCTGGATTTGATATAAATCCCAGATATGGAATTTATATCTGGGCCAGATCTGGAATTTTTGGGCTAATATAACACTTCATGCATAATCAATTACAGTCATTCTGTGAGATACAAACATTTATGAAAGATTCGCACCCTTACATCCTGGGGGAAGGGGGAGTGGGGCACTTCCATACTAAAGTGGTAGCTATGTGCCGCCCAGAATTTCAAAAGTGGACTGCAGTATGAGAGATTTTAATGGTAACTGCAGTATGACAGTTTATGATTTTATTTTGATACCTGCAATGATAAAATAAGTGATTTTTGATACCTGCAGTATAAAAATCGGTGATGTTTGATACCTGCAGGCTGCAAAACGAAAATAGGTGATTTTTGATACCTGCAGTACGAAAATATGCAATTTGTTTGAGACCAACAGTATGAGAGATTGGATTTTTGAAACCTGCACTACGAAGATTCTGAAAAAAGGCAACTGCTTGGGTGTCACATGTACATATATCTCACATATTGAAGTGCTACCTCCACCTTCCCAGGCTTACATCAGTGATGTTCGGTTTTTCCACATGTTAGAAAATTGAACATCTCAAGGCCACCAAAGTTTACACATCTCTGCCCTTACAGTCCATACATATTACTAACATAGTGTACAATTATAGTTTATTTCAGGAATGGTTTAAGCCGAAACAGCATGTTCAATATTTAAGAAAAATTTAGTGAGGGTGCTGCGAGTAGCAATGTCGTGAATGTTAGGGCACAATATTGGCATGTTAGACCATTGAATTTGGATTTGGTAGTCTAATTTGATATTTAGTGTTAGGTAGGCCTAGTACTACAGTACTACTAGGCCTAGGCCTACTATATCTTTTAATTTTTATAATTTTCCCTACCAACAAGGAAGAGAGCATGCAACTGGAATTCCAAATCCCCTCAGGGTTGTGGTGGGTAGGCTTGGGCGATATATCGATATTGACCTATATCGATATGGCCGATATTGAGTTCAAGGGTCATATCGATATATCGATATTAATTTTTTTCAATAATACACAATACATGAACTATTCAAAAGCTAAACATGACTATCAAACATCCAAGTATTTTTTTATTAAACAGCCACTAAAAGTTAATGAATTTCATTCATATCAAAGTTTCAGGCACTTAGTTATGATAAAACTTATTAAAACATTAATATTGTGATAACAATTACCCAAAAATCCTTTCATGACCAAAAAACCACTTGACTCGCGGAGTACAGAGGCATTGCGCAATACTTTATACTTGATGCATGGTTTACGATGTTCAGACAACAAAAATCATAAGATCTTGAATCCTCAAACATCGTGTTAAGTTTCCTCAAAAGGAATACTGAATCTGAAATTTTATATCAAACAATCATTAATTGACAAATTACTGACAAAACTATGAGGTTTTTCTCACTATTTTGTTCGTTCAGAAAGTCTAAAGTAAAAGTCACAGACTGGTCTTGCCAGATCGATCAGATAATGTACAGTGCAGTAACTACATACACTTAGTATCACTGTACAGTACTTAACTATGTACACATATCATCTAGGCTATCACTGTTTCTTCTGAGTGACAACACTCGTGCGATGATTGAAGCAGACTAGAAATTGATAATATGCATCATATACGGACTTCTGAATGTCTAGAAGTCCATATAATGCTACCAAAATAATGCCTTTTCAGTACAACTTTCATAAGAAGTAAGTTAGTTATAAAATTTTAAGAAGAATTGTTGCCGATTTTTGTAAGGCATACAGTGTAGGCCTGATACCAGTTCCACAACATTTTTTTTTTTTTAAGAATATGCTGAGGTCTAAACTTTTTAATGTTTCTGTGATTGATCTTTTGAGATAGAAACCATGTAAAGAGCATTTTAAAACACAATGGGTGTTTATTTGAAGATGATATGTATATATTTTGCAGTGATTTCTGTTAATTTGTACAAAAAGTTTTACTTAACTTTTTTTGAGCCGAGGCGAGATTACCTTGCCCAGAACAGTACATACGACTTACGTATGACGTCCTATAATTTGCATATCGATATTTCGATATTATCGATATTTTCCAGGCGATATATCGATATTGCATAATGTTCAATATCGCCCAAGCCTACACTGGTGGGGGTGATATTACTCGCTTTGAAATTTGATTTTGAGTTTAACTTGAAAGTTGAAGAACTTAAAAACTTCTTAAAAAGGCTTCAACTTTACAAGTAACGTTACGTTAGGCCTAACCCTGCTAACCAGGGATCTATTATTTAGGTAAACATTAACACTTTGTTAGTGTTTTGTTTAATAGTCATGTGTGACTGTTTATTGTTACTTCCTGACTCTTTAAGTGGGGCTAGGCCTGTATCAATTTTCAGATGGAAAACTTACTTTTTATTAACACAGAATGTATTATCTTCGCATGCATACCGCCTGATGGCACCACCACCATTCTCCAGGTCGGACATCCGGGAATGTTGTGGTACGGTGCACGGCGACGTAACAATTTTTTTTTTTTTTGACGATCTCAAACTTCACTGTCAAACTTTAGGTTGAAAGGGGAAATTTAAAACAAACAGTCATTTATCATTGCTGTAAATCAATAAGAGAAAACATTTTTTTGTCATTTTTAACAAAATACTGGACAGAATTGATTTTTCTTCGAATATGTTGTAATGAATAGTTTCCAAAATAGGCCTAGGCCTAGGTAAATGAGTACCATTAATTTTCAGGTAGGGCTACAGCGCTTACACAGGCTAAATCCGAGATTTAATGGGTCAAATCCGATAACCTGGTGTGAAAACAGCCTGGTGTAAAACTATCTTAAACCGCCCAAATAGGTTGCTACTTGCGCGCCACGGCTAGGGATCATGTGTATAACCCCTTCCCCTATTTCAAAATGTTCTACTATGTGCATATTATGCAATAACATAAACATATTAGATGGATTCGAGGAATAAAGGAATTTAGGGCCAATTTTAACAAAAAACGGAAAATATCCCCATTGACTAAACGTTGCAAATTTTTCCAAAAACTATCTTAAACCGCCCAAACAGGTTGCTGCAAAGTGCCGCTCACGGGCTAGGGATCATGTGTATAACCCCTTCCCCTATTTTAACATATTCTACTATGTGCATGTAATGTAATGCAACGTCAAGTCAATCAGTCAATGGGTATATATTTCCCGTTTTTTTTATGCTAAAATTGGCCCTAAATTCTTTTATTCCTCGAATCTATCCAATATTTTTATGTTATTACATTATATGCACATAGTAGAATATGTTAAAATAGGGGAAGGGGTTATACACATGATCCATGGCCCGTGAGCGGCACCGAAAGCAGCAACCTATTTGGGCGGTTTAAGATAGTTTTTTTTTTCCAAAAAATTTGCAACGTTAAGTCAATGGGGATATTTTTCTGATTTCTTGATGCTAAAATTGGCCCTAAATTCCTTTATTTCTCAAATCCATCTAATATTTGTATGTTATTACATGATATGCACGTAGTAGAATATGTTAAAATAGGGGAAGGGGTTATACACATGATCCCAATACCGTGAGGGGAGCCGAAAGTAGCAACCTGATTCTAACTGATTCTAAACAGGTTTTATCCGGTGTACCACAAGGTACTGTCTTGGGTCCTTTACTTTTCCTCTTATATATAAATGACATCCCTGATAATATAAACAGCACAGTCAGACTGTTTGCTGATGACTGCCTTGTGTACAGAACAATTGATAACCCCTCTGACCAACAAATCCTCCAAGATGATCTTAACAAACTTGAACAATGGCAAAACAAATGGCAAATGAATTTCAACCCCTCCAAATGCTACATCTTGTCAATTTCCTCTAAGAAATGCTTTAAATCACCTGTTTATACCTTATGCAACCAGCCACTAAAACATGTCAACTCCCACCCATACCTAGGTGTTGAAATTGATAATAAACTTAGATGGGATAAACATATACATAACATAACCAAGAAAGCTAACTCTATACTTGGCCTTTTAAAACGTAACCTCTCAAACTGTCCAACCGACGTTAAATCCACTGCTTATAAAGCTCTAGTCAGGCCAGTACTTGAGCACGATTCTGCAGTCTGGGACCCCATCACCAGTGCGATGTGGATAAACTTGAATCTATTCAAAGGAGAGCAGCCAGGTTCTGTATGGCAGACTACTCTTATAAATCTAGTGTAAAAAACATGCTTTATAAATTAGTTGGGCCCTGCTTAAAACAAGACGATACAACACCCGGCTACATATGCTATATAAAATCAATAACAATCTTGTCGCCATCAATAAAGATGAACTTATCCCCACCGTTAGAACTAATACAAGAAATAATCATGACCTTAATTTCCAGGTTCCCTATGCTAAAAAGAATGTATATAAACACTCATTCTTCCCGCACACACTAAAGGATTGGAATGCTTTACCGTCAGACATTGTTCATGCACTAAGTCTCAATTGTTTCAAAGCTAAACTTACTAACACCTGTATTGCTAACTAGTTTTTTTAATATTATTTTTTACTCATACTTTTTACGCTCGGTTGGCGTTCATGTCCTCTTGAAGGATTTTTGCCGACTTAACCGTTTCAGATTCAGATTCAGATTCAACCTATTTGGGCGGTTTAAGATAGTTTTTTTTTCAGAAAAATTTGCAACGTTAAGTCAATGGGGATATTTTCTTGATTTTTTGATGCTAAAATTGGCTCTAAATTCCTTTATTTCTCAAATCCATCTAATATTTCTATGTTATTACATGATATGTACATAGTACAATACGTTGAAATAAGAGAAGGGACTACACACATGGTTCATATCCCGTGAGGGGAGCCGAAATTAGCAACCTATTTGGGCGGTTTGAAACATATTTTTTTTACCTGCTTGCTCCAAGGATTTGACCTATGTAAGCGCTGTAGACCCTTCTCTTAATTTTCGCTGACTGGCTGAGGCGACACAAGTGTTCATAACAACAAAAGATATCCCATTGACTGTACATGTAATGATAAAGTTTTCTTCCAACTTAGCAAAATCGTACAGAGCTCGTACACGGTTACGTCGACTCCGACCACGATAATCTAACCATTTGTGTCCAACATCATGCATGGAGATACTATTTGGTATCTCCCATGGTCCGTTATATTAATTGAGCCGCTTCGTACGCGATTACGTAATGCTTGAAGTTGTAAAACATGAATATGCATATGCATATATAACACGTCAGGAATAGGTAATTATGGTAGCCTAACGTACAGACGTAGCCTAGGCCTATATCACAAAATGGAAGGGAATCGGGACGAGAGTGAAAAGTGCCTTAAATATGCTGAAAAATACATGGAAATAGGCAATACTGACGCCGCTATGAGATATCTTATTAGAGCACAAAGACTATTCCCTTCGGTGAAAGCAGAAAGTACGGTTTGCTTGGAAAATTACATTTTATTTGACTTAACGAAGTAACGTTACTGTCCCTAACGTTAGGATGAGCCTAATAATATGAAGCTAGGCGTGACATATCTCTCTCAGTTTAGTGTCTCAGTCTGTTTAGTGTTTTCATTTTCAGTGTTTCATGATTTCTTTCACGATTGCCATGTATCTTCACGCTTTATCTGATTAAATTGCGAAATACGCCAATCTTGCTTAACATAGGCCCAATATATACAGTACCACAGGTGTTCCTAGCGTTATAGCAACCTATGCTATATAGGCCTTTATACTATCTATAAAAAGGTAGGTCACTTTCTAACGCGACTTTCGAACCTTATATGAAAATTCCTTTTTGTGACCACTCACGAATCTTAATTACATTTTCGACTTAACTCACATTTGCTGGAGACTCCCTTCTTCGTTTATAAGCCACAGTATTTGTTCTTTTTTTCTGATGAGATGTACAAACAATGGACTTTCTACCAGACATTATAGTCATAACAGTTTTAAGGCCCAACAATTTGTTTGTACATCTTATCAGAAAAAAAAGAACAAATGCTGTGGCTTATAAATGAAGAAAGGAGTCTCCAGCCAATGTAAGTCGAAAAATGTATTTAAGATTTGTGAGTGGTCAAAAAAGGAATTTTCATATACGGTTTAAAAGTCGCTTAAGAAAGTGACCTACCTTTTTTTTTTTATATATGTAGTAAGTATATAGGTTGCCATAATGCTAGGAACACCTGTGCACAGTATTAACATCCATGGGGGAACCTAAATTGGTGCACTTAAGGAAGAAAATGGCAAAAATGTTATTAAAAAAACAAGAACTTGCCTTTAAAAATTCTTTGAAGGTGTCACGAAACTTCTCATGTTTGTAACAGTAATGAATAAAAAAAAAAATTTCCATGAAAAAGTCAAGCGATGACAAATTATAACAGAACTCCAGCGTGTTTGTTCAAGTTTAAGAGTCTACTAATTTCGTGCATCTAAAACTTGAAGTCCCTTGAAAGCAGTATGTGAAATGTTGTTTTCAAATAATTAACGTATATAAAACATTGAAATGTCAAAAAAAGAGATCAAAAATCACTCTTCCGAGTCTTTACAATGGGGGGGGGGCATAAGATTAGCAAGCAATTGCACTAAAACACATTATGATTCAATAGCTTATTTTTAGTGATATCTGGTGAAAAGAATGTACCTAGACCTTTCATTTGTTTCTTTATTCTCTTTTTTTGTGCATTAACACTCACATATTATCCATTTAAATCCGAATACTATAAGAAAATATAGAATTTTCACACCCTATCGCGAGACAGAAATGAACTTTTATAATGTCATAGCCTTAAAGTTAAAGCTCCTAAATATTCATCAGTTTTGAACCGATGTGACCTTTGTTTATACTTTTTTTTATAGCTTAGGCCATCATTACAAAATAAAACGTCCTGTATTCTAAGATCAGTGACAGCAGATGGATGCGTGTGTTTGAGTGAGAAGAAAAAATTGCTGTTTTTTTAGCTCAACTGGACCAATATTTTTTGAAAGGAAAATATCTTTTAGGATGTGAGTTATGTTGCATTTTACAGTAAGTAAGAAATATTGGTGAGACAAGCTAACACAAACTTCCATTGGGATTTTCATTTTGACCTATCATACGACCAATACTTTTACCAATTCATAATGGCAAAACTATTAAAAATAGTACTGAGAAGCTACCAATTTATTGTAAACTTACTAGGGGGGCCTAAATACATTTTTATCTCAAGTTATGTACAACAAAAAAAGAATGGAATTGAATGATTTTTAGAGCTAAATGTTTACCTTGACAACTTTGTCCATCCGACTCGCGACGGGCGTACACAAGTAACGCAAAGCGCAGGCCAGATTATGCTGGCGAATTATGTTTTCAGATATTCGCACTTACCATTTTCATCGAAAGTCAACAAGACAACAGCGCGAGAAAAAGTTTACATCTCATATTACACGTTGGAGGAGCATGTTTGATATGCAATAAAATATTTTTGAATAAAATAAAATATGTAGAAAAACGGTCAAAAAATATTTGGGAAAAGAATTTAGGCCTACACAGCTAAAAGAAAGTGTAGCTTAGTCAATAATTGTTCTTCAGGCACTTCTTGCATATTTGTTTAAATAATGAATTTCATGTCCATGTCGTGATGCTCCATATATTAGTGTAGGAATAGGGAGGGCAGGGGGAACGTGCCCCCATACTAATCTGAATCTGACTAGGTCAAGTCGGCAAAAATCCTTCTAGAGGACATGAACACCAACCGAGCATAGCAAAAGTATGAGAAAAGAAAAAAATCAATTAGCAAGCTCAGCAAGTTTAGCTTTAAAACAGTTTAGACTTGGTGTATGTACAATGTCTGATGGTAAAGCATTCCGATCTTTTAGTGTTTGAGGAAAGAATGAGTATTTATAAACAGACCTTTTAGCATAAGGAACGTGAAAATTTATATCCTGGTTATGTCTAGTATTAATTACTGCGTTTGGGATTAGGTTGTCATTATCAATGGCAACAAGATTGTTATTGATTTTATATAGAATTTGTAGACGGGCATTCCTTCTTCTTGTTATTAGCAGGGGGCCAATCTAATTTATAAGCATGCTAGTGACACTAGATTTATAAGAGTAGTCTGCCATACAGAATATGGCTGCTCTCCATTGAATTGATTCAAGTTTATTTACATCACACTGGTGATGGGGGTCCTAGACTACTGATGCATACTCAAGTACTGGCCTAACTAGAGCTTTATATGCAGTGGTTTTAATGTCAGTGGGACAGTTTGAGAGGTTACGTCTTAGTAGGCCAAGTACAGAGTTTTGTTGGTGATGTTGTGTATATGTTTATCCCATCTTAGTTTATTATTAGTTTCAACACCTACAGGTATGGGTTGAAGTTGACATATTTTAGCGGCTGGTTGCACAAGGTATAAACTGGTGATTTATAGCATTTTTAGGAGATATTGAGAGGATGTAGCATTTAGAGGGGTTGAAATTCATTTGCCATTTATTTTGCCAGTGTTCAAGTTTATTAAGATTATCTTGGAGGATTTATTGACCAGAGGGTTTATCAGTTGTTCTATACACAAGAAAATCATCAGCAAACAGCCTAACCGTCCTGTTTATATTATCAGGGATGTCATTGACATATAAAAGGAAGAGTAAAGGACTTAAACGGTACCTTGTTGTACACCAGATAGAACTTGTTTAGGATTTGAGATTTTCCATCACATACACTATGCTACCTGTGGTTGCTGAGAAAGGATTCAAACCAGGCCAGTAGATTTCCATCAATGCCATATGCGGAAAATTTGGATTACAAGGGTTGGTGTGGGACTTTGTCGGAGGCTTTTGAGAAGTTGAGTATAGCCAAAAGATGGTACTATTTTGGTTAATTTGTTTAGAAATAGCATTATTGTTAAGAGAAGTTGTGTTTCAATTGATCTTTTTGCTCAAAAGTCTTATGTTGGAGATCAGTTAAAATATTATGCTTATCAAGGAATTTCATTACATGTGAGTGGATTATTTGCTCAAGGATTTTACTACACATGCAGGTAAGAGAAACTGGTCTAATTAGCTGTGTCGTGTTTATGACCTTGTTTTTGCTACATATGTTTGCTTCTTTCCACTTGTTTGGGATAGTACCATTATCTACTGTACAGAGCTTTGGAAGAGATAAGTTGGGATTTCATAGCAGTCTTCCCATGTGTTTTTAAGAACCATGGTGGTATTTGGTCAGGGCCTGAGGCTTTGTTAGGGTCTAGGTTTTGCAGTTGCTTTTGACACCCACTGGAGTGATTAAGTTCTGGGATTTTAGAGGTATCTTCAATGAAAACGCTGAAAAACTGTTTGTTTAGAATATTAACTTTAATCATACTGTTACTACAAAGTTGTTCATAAGGTCTGACACACCCACAGAATTACTTAAAAATCTTTTTATGTAGGACCAAAATGCCTTGGGGTTTTCAGTTAGGGAGTTTTTAAGTTTAATACAGATGAAGTTGTTTCTAGCTTCTTTGATGTCATTACAGACAGCTTTCCTAAAGCTTTTATATGTACTCCAGTCATAGATTTGTTGAGTTTTCTTAGCTTTTTTGAACAATTATGTTTTTTCTTGCAGAGATGGCATTGGATATGGGTGAATCAAGGTAGATTTAGTTTAGTGGAGGTGAATTTGTGAGGTGTGTTTTTTTCAATAATCAGTTAAGTTTTCTTTTAAAAGAAATTCAATTTTTCATCAACATTTAATGGATGACCTATTGAATTTAGAATGATATCGCAATTTAAGTTTAGACAGGTCTTCTTTTATCGTTCTGTGTTAGCTTTTTTCCTTAAATAGATTTTTTGTTTAGGCAACTTTTTACGAGGAAGGGAGATGTTTAGGGTCAGTTCAACAATATCATGGTCACTTATACAGGGTATGATTTTAGCTGAGTTAATAGCTGGTGAGTTGTTAGTAAATACAAGATCGAGAATGTTGTTATTTTTGGTAGGTGACTGCACCATTTGAGGGAGGTTGTATGAATCGGCCACTTCAAGAAGGATTTTGGCTTCTTCGGAGGAAGCGTTAGTGCCTGAAATAATGTTTTGGCTCCAGTCAATGTTAGGTTGGTTGAAATCACCAGCAAGAATAACATTGTTTTTGTCAGCATTTTTGCCTAACTTTTGTAGTGATTTTCTCAAATCAAGAAGGCTAGTAAGGTCATTGTGACTGGGCCTGTAAAAAGTTCCTACATACATGCTCTTATCCTTGGGGAATTGGAATTTGGTCCAGATGATCTCACAGTCAAAGTCTAGGTTAGTGAGCTCAGTGAAAATCAGGTCATTTTTATTGCCTGTAATACACCACCATAACCATTTGTACTTCTATCTTAACAAATGACTGTATAGTTGTCGGGAAAATTTTTGGAGTTTTTGATTTCGGAATTTAGCCAGGTTTCAGTGGCAATAATGTCATCTGGGTCTTTGTCTTTTATAAGACTTTCAGTGGAGGCTTTCTTGTTTTGAACACTTTGAAAGTTGATAACAAGAAATTTTAGAACCTTCCTTTTTACCTTTTTTGGATTAGTTTTCAATTTGACATCGGGATGGTAGTTGGACCCCGAGTCAAGGCCGGAAGAATAACTTTGAAGTGCCTCAAATGAGTTAGTACAGTTGATGGCATTGTTAGTTAGAAGAAAGAATCTGAGAAGTTCATGAAGTCACAAGTATATCATATCCAGGTACAGCTAGACTGCATGAGGGCAATGTATTTTGAGTCATCAATGTTGCATCACTTAGTGTGGATGCATTGATCACAATTGTCTCACTGTACTGCTTTATCAAATCTCCTACACTGGAGTCCACACAGGCCACAAGGAGCCGAACAGTCCGAACAAAACCAATCATCGGTTGATGATGCAAAGGTGTTGTAAGCTGCATTACTAATGCCTGCACACTTACATGTACTATGAACCCACGTGTCACAGTCATTGCAACAAATACCTTTCTGGTTATTTTTGACGGATTTGAGGCATTGTTTGCAAGGAAATTTTGGGGAGGGTCCAGGATTACTTTCGATATCACCAGAAAGGGTTAGGAATGAGAGGAGTAATTTTCTCCTGTGTGATTTTAATTTCGACAATTTCAAACTTGATCTGTACGAATGTAATTTCCCATCCATACATAGATAAGTTATGAGTGTGTGATTTGAATAATCACTTGAAATAAACAAAACAAGGTAGCCAGTTTGTGGGGCATTTAGAGGCAAATTTAAAGCCTGAGACGAATGGGTTTGTGACACATGTAAGGAGTTCAGAGAGTTGGAGGCTCTAGAGTATGTTAGCAAGAACAATACATGGGAAAAGAGGTTGTGAGTTAACATAACAAGTGTTATGCTCTACGCTAAATGAATAAAGTGCCCCTTTTGAAGATGAAAAGTGCACCTTGTGCTAGAATTTACAGACACTTTTTAAATATAACATAAGTACCTTTTTAAAATGAATGCTGCTTGGGCTCAAAGATTTTATCTATGGGGGGGTTGGGGAAGGGGTGTAATCTTCATTTATTAAATGAAATGAAGAAGATTATTGTTTTGTCAATAAAAATTGTAAACCTGTAACAAAATATTTCATTCAAACAAAATTCATATATTTTAGGTAATTTCCATACTCCTTACCCTGGGCCAATTCAGCCTCATGACACATACCAACATGAAAAATGGGCGGAATTTTTCTACCGAAAGTGGAGCAAAGTCAAAAGTTTAGGGAGGGGGGGACAAAATCATACTAAGATGCAAAATATAATTTTACAAAAGGTACAAATTTGAAAAAAGTGTGGAAGAGGGAGGGGGTGGGGGGAAGGGTGCCTTCCTTTAAAATTCCCTCTCAAATCCCACTTATGTACATGAACAACGGTGATCCATATGGTTTGATGGCATCATAGTCAGTTAAAACAAAATTAAATTCAACCACTGACGTCTTCATATTGGTACAAAATTATTTAAAGCACGTTATGAAAATTGAATGACACACTGTGGAAAATTGAATATCGTGAAATGGAAGAAATGTTTCGACGGCGAAGCTTTCAACATATTCGCGGAGGGAGGGGGTGGTTAATGAAGTCAAATGACATGATAAAAAAAACTGTTGGATAAAATGAGGTTGTGTAACGTGATATCACATGTTCGCCTAAAATTATTAGGGCTTAATCTCCCTGCCCCGGTTCCGTCGTCCCTGAATAGTGTAAGCATAGTGCATGACTAAACTTCTTCAAAAGTGAAGGGGGAACCATGAACTTGGGGAAACCATGAACTTGGGGGACAATGTTTTCCCTAAAATCCTGACTAATAGCTGCCTAGGTCCTGAACAGAGAAAGCTGCTCCTCCCATAGTTAGAGGATTTTACCTTTACCTTGTTAGCCTACATTGTTCTCTTTCCGTTTGGGAGATATGATAGTTTGAAAAAATGGGAAATTGGGGAAACCTTAAGTTTCTTAAGGCTAAACCCTAGCTGTTTGCAAGAGATTTCAAGCAAATATGACTAAACATCAATGTTGGGAAAAAAATGTTGGAAATTTTTCCACTTGTGACTGGAATGTTTTTGATTTATATTCTTTTCTTTTGGGAGGTCACCCTTCATATGCCCTTGTCTCTGAACCCTTAAAATCTTTTTCTTCGAAATGACTTTTGATAATCGGGAATATATCCAAATTGTTACTGCGAAGCAAAACCTTTGAAGGAAGGATAATATGTGTGTGGGGGAAGCGGTACACACGATTCTCTTCCTATCTAAACTATTTAAGATTTAATTTCTTGATAACAAAATAGAGCTTCTGGGAAACTGTTTTTATGCATGTCAATTTGGGGTATAACATAGATTAAAAAAAGTACACATGTGGATGTGGAAGGAGAGGGGAGGGCAGGGGGGGGGGGGGATGATTGTCTGGATTATCCCACTAGCCAAAAGTTGGGAAAATATACCCCAGTCGGGGTATATGATGCCATTAAGAAAGTTACACTTTTTCTGTAACATGTTGGACGAACCTGTATCTCGTTCTTTGCACCCTCAAAAAGATATTCTCCTTTTCATTCACCATGTGGTATATGTTACGTATTGTTGTCAGATCTCGTTCATACTTTCAACATCCAAGCTTTGTTATTATTGGTACGCACGCTAGTTCTTCGATTTAGTGGTGTACACTCGTGGATTCTTTTAACGCTTGGACATTCGCAGTGCATGTTTTCAATTAATTAGGTACAGGCACTTCAACGCTTTGCACAGTGAGCCATCGTGGAGAAGTACAAGTGAAATAATTTCTTATTTTAACCAATTTACAACAGCCATTGAGGTTTAAAACGTAGGTGCCCATTAAGATTAGGTATTTTTAGTATGTTCATGCTATTCTTACATAGGACAAATTTTTGAACTTACAGTGACAAAATGCAACAACCACAAATTCATCGCGGAAAGGCTTATTTTAAAGCCTTGCATTGTCAATATTCGGTTACTCTATTATGTTGAGTAAACGTTTTCCACATTGTAATTTGCACAATGACTTTTGACTGTGTACAGCCGATGCGTATGGCTACAGTACACAGTCATATGTTACCTGACTAAGGCCTAATAGGCCTACAGTATGTGAACCAGTTGAGCGAAAAGACCAGTTCCAAGGAAAACCTTCACACAAATTATGTGTTCATAAAAAAATTACCAACACCACTGAAAATTAGTAAAATTGATTGTTTTCCACCTATAACAAGCATCGATATTGCTTTCATTAAACTCTTTAAGAAATTGTAATGCTATTTGTGATGGTGATTTTTCTAGCCATACTGCCATGTTGTTTGTTTACTCATAATTCTACTCAGAAACTTGAAAATAATCAAATATTTGTTCTTTGCTAATAGTTTTTTTTTATAATAGGAAGAACTGCAAATATGTTTTCTGTCTACCAGTGTAATTTTGATATTGTGTCCAGATTTTATTGTATGTTTAAGAACTTTAGTCATGGGACTAGTTCCTCTAAAAGTTTAGTCATGGGACCAGTTTCACTAAAAGTTTAGTCATGGGACTATTATCACTAAAAAGTTTAGTCATGGGACTAGTGCCACTAAACATTTTAGTCATGGGACCAGTTCCACTAAAAAGTTTAGTCATGGGAGTCAATTTTAGTTCCAAAATGTGTAAAATGGAATGTTGTCATGCTCACAGTGAATGATGCAATTTGTTGTTACATACACCATTATTCTAGTCTTACCTTAAGGCATTAAGGGCAAATTGACTTACTTGGGAAATACATGTAAGCCCTACCTACAAAGCCTACAAGTTATGCAAACATATTGGTGATCAAATGAATTTTGGCACTCTTTTGATCAAAATTGAAAGAAAATAATATAAAATGCCTTGAATATACAGAATTTGTACATGGAAAATGTAATTGCAAATTGTTCTGCAATCCTGAAAACTAAAAAACTAAAAATATAAGACAATTAAAGAATTATGAAATAAAAAACACATTTTGCCTTGGAAGTGGTCCACATACTGTAACTATATTCAGATCAATAAGTTTTCTAACTTGATCTTGATTAGTGCTGTCATGACATGTCGATAATTGTGATATCTCTTTTCCCACGACATGAAATATGCCTGTCGCGTCATATCACGATACCAAAAACTAATAATCAACTAAGAATTTTTCACGCAACTAGGCTAGACTTTACAGTATTAAATCTTAACCCTTACTCTACCACGCGGCGATATTATTGCCGTTTTGGGTGCCCCCGTCTTTGGCCCTCCCGAGCGCATTTTCAAAAAAGTGCTGGTAAAGTAGGAGTTAATCAACCCGCGACATATGCGCCAGCCCGAAAATATAGGCAGCATGATCCCGGTGGGCGGCCCAGCGGGTCACGAAAGCGGAAGGGGCCTGACTCTTCTGCCTGGAAGACAGAGGACCCTTCAATAATCAAGCCTTGATTAACCCTTACTTTACCACGCGGCGATATTATCGCCGCTTTGGGTGCCCCGTCTTTGGCCCTGCCCCGAGCGCATTTTCAAAAAAAGTGCTGGTAGAGTAAGGGTTAATCAACCAGCGACATATCGCCAGCCCGAAAATATGGGCAGCATGATCCCGGTGGGCGGGTCACGAAGCGGAAGGGGCCCGACTCTTCCGCCTGGAAGACAGAGGACCCTTCAATAATCACGCCTTGATTAAGCCTTAATCTACCACGCCGGCGATATTATCGCTGTTTTGGGTGCCCGTCTTTGGCCCGCCTCCCGAGCGCATTTTCAAAAAAGTGCTGGTAGAGTAAGGGTTAATCAACCCGCGACATATGCGCCAGCCTGAAAATATAGGCAGCATGATCCCGGTGGGCGGCCCAGCGGGTCACAAAAGCGGAAGGGGCCCGACTCTTCTGCCTGGAAGACTGAGGACCCTTCAATAATCACGCCTTGATTAACCCTTACTCTACCACGCGGCGATATTATCGCCGTTTTGGGTGCCCCGTCTTTGGCCCCGCCTCCCGAGCGCATTTTCAAAAAAGTGCTGGTAGAGTAAGGGTTAAAGTCAAGTTTTAGGCCATTAAGATGTGCAAAAATAGCGTGAAACATATTAGCGTCACACCACACTGGCACGTTCCGATGTAAGTTGGCAAACAGAATAAAAATTGGCCCAGAAGATGCCTCTCACTTTGATGATTCATGGTCACTCACGCTCACTTAATTACCAAACAGGTGCGTGATAAACATAATAGTCACACGATAGATTGTTGTCTGCTAGATCTGCAAATCATTTTTTCTTGCGTTCATCATAAAAGAAGTAACGTTAGTGATATTAGCAATTTGTGTCGTGAGTCAGTTTTCTTGAAAAGCATCGCGATGTACCAATATATCGCGATATTTTGTATAAGTAATAGAGCCATGTCGCGACAGCACTAATCTTGATGGAATACGCAGAGAAGGGTCTACAGCACTTACATGAGTCAAATCCATGAAGTAAACACATCAAAGAAAACTGCTTTAAACCACGCAAATAGGTTGCTACTTTCAGCGCCCCTCGCGAGCCAGGGGCCATCTACGTAACCTCTTCCCCTATTTTAACATATTGTACTGTGTACATATAATGTAATCCAAAAATATTGGATGGATTTGAAAAATAAATGAATTTATGGCCAATTTTATGATTTAAAAAATCTGGAAAATGTCCCCCATTGAGTTACGCATCAACTTTCTGACCAGACTTTGTCCCATTTTTTTAATATTTCAAACCACCCTAATAGATTGCCACTTTTGGCACCCCTTGCGGGCCAGGGGCCATGTGTGTAGCCCCTTCCCCTATTTTAACACATTGTTGTACTATGTACATATAATGTAATAACATAAAAATATTGGATGGATTTGAGAAATAAATGAATTAATGGCTAATTTCATGATACAAAAAAATATATAGAATTTTGGATTTAGCCTGTGTAAGCGCTAATGTAATAGCGCTAGCGTATTCAGGTATTCAGCCCTACCTAAATACGCGACTTTACACTTTCAGTGACCTCGAGGTACTGTATCTCTGGTAACGTTCGTTAGTAATGCATAGGGTCTGGACGTGTCAGCCTTCAAAAATCATCAATAACAATCCTTAAGTCTCACCTAAAAACACGAAAAACATCTTTTGTGGTAGAGTGATTAGGCTATATGCAAAGCCTTCTGATTATTAATGAAGCAAAATTTACCCATGCTCTCAGTGGGAAATGACAACTTTATGAGCTCAACGGCAGATCTCGCATGAACACGTCCTCTATATCAGGCTCGTTCATGAATTAACATTTTATACTACCAAGTTTGTGTTTGCATACTGAAAGAAAAAAGAAAATCCTTAACTATTTTATTGAATACTTTAATAGTAGTTAAATTGATTGTATTCATTTTGCTTCTAATTTAGACCTATTTACTGTTTTGGGATGAACATAATCATAATGATTTATTTTATGGAGGGTGCTTGATTCGGATTGCCCTATGGCAACTGTGCTGAAGGTTAACAATCTTAATCTGAGTAACTTTAACTCAGATTTTTTCACAGACAACACTAAGGCCGACGACAAAAAGTGATTAAGTGCATGAAAAATCCTTTTCATACTTCAAACAAAAGAAACTGCAACATTTAATTGGCTAAATTATACACAACGGACACAAATCTGGTAGAAAACCATCTTGTTTACATGTTTAGTGTTTAAGGTATCACGTGATCAGAACTTCTGTACCGGATTGACCTTGAGGTCGCTGAAAGTGTGAAGTCATGTATTCGGGATGATTGTCGTGAAAACAATGCACTTTACCATTAGGCCTACAGTGTAAAATGGTCACCTTTAGAGGCTAAACTCTACTTTGCTGCGGTATTTGTGCAAGAAATTGTTGCAAATTTGGAGGAAATATTGTAGAAAAGATTTTTTAAAGTTTGAAAACACATATATCATGCGTACAGGGTACTGGTGCTTTATGCCCCAGCTGCTTTACACCCCCGGAACTTTACGCTCCCGGTGCTCTACGCCCCATGTGCTTTACACCGCTACTTTTCCACCCCTAAAAAAGATATTAAAATCCCCCAAAATGTTGGTGACGAAAAAGACGATTTAAAAAAAAAATCTCATTTATTTGAGGAACTAAAATCTAAATCACGGAATTGTAGGCTAAAAGCATGGTGTTCCCTTGTGCACAAATCATTGCATGTTTTCACCACAAAGAGTCCAAAATGTTTAAAATGCTTGAATACAGCTCAATACCCCAAGTGGGGGCAGTATTTAAGTATCCATTTTATTGAAAATGACTTTAAACTAAGTTTAAGTTTGAAAGCTTTGAGATTTTCTGTGTTGATAATATCTTGTGGTAGACTGTTTTATTAAGAGTTTTTGGTTAAAAAAAAAAAAGAGTATTTATAACAGTCTTTGTTGGCTTAGAATTCAGCGAATGCTTTGAAATGTGATCTTGTGGAGCACTGAACTTGGTGTAGCAGTTTTTGGACTGGCACAGACAGGAGTCCTTGATGGGCTTTTTGAAAGACTGACAGCTGTGTCTTTTTCTGCTGAGATCCATTTCAGGCTATTGATCATTGCGGTAACACTGCTTTGCCTGTCATAGTGGTTCTTCACAAAGCGTGCTGCCCGCCATTGGATGGATTCAATCTGTGGTATGAGGATTCCAAGTTGGATCTAGAAAAGGACACTGACTTCCTAAGAATTTGACTAAATTGATACAGTCAATGGGAATTTTTATCATTTTTCACCCTTTCTGTTCTGCAAAAGGTGCTGCATAGAATTCATGGGCTAAATTTTATGCAGTAAATTATTATATTGAGGTTTTATCCATTTTTAATCACTGAAAATACCTTTGTTTGAAATAAGTTGTAAAAGAGCGGACATGTTTTCTATTTGTTCCCATTTCACATTAAATTATCTTAAAACAATGAAATGTAGTAAACTAAGTTAGAGGTCAATGTTGTAGGATTCTTTCTCAATGGCCCCCATTTTGCCTAATTGGGGTCAAACAGTTTGGTAGATTCTCCTCTTATAGAGAAAATTATTATCTCGGACGCCATTTTGAAGATTACCCATGATGCCTCTAACGAAACAGCATAACGCTATGGCACAGAACTTGTATGGGTTCTAGAAATTTGTATAACTAAGTAGGTCAATTTCATTTTTGCATTTTCAAAATCTATACTTATTAATCTACAAATTATCCAGTTCCCAAATGGACATCCATGCCATTTAAGAGATATTTAATGACAAACTTACGAATTATGGCTTGTTTTTGCTGGGGATTATCGAAGTAACGCAGACACCATCCAGTACCAATCAAGAAAGAGAATGTCCATTGCACAAACAGGTATGCACACAAGGCAGCCTGGTCACTTTGCACATACAATGACCACATAAAAGCTAATTAAAAACCGTAGGTCAAAGCACTTGTAATGTGAAATCCGGAAGTTACATAATTTACATAGGTTTTCCCTTCTTCGGGGGAAAATAATTTTTCTCCTGAAAAGGGGAATCTACCAAACTGTCAAAAGCTCCTATTTTTGAGGGGATGGAAAGATCAAAAAGTTACAAAAGTGGCTGATTTTCCCATTGACTGTAATGATGACCCCTCAAGATAGCAACCATACTGTGCCCTAAAGCAGTAAGTGCTCCAGTTGTATATAGAATTTAATGAAGTAAGTTGATGTAGGTTACTCTGCTGAAAAAATTAAGAAAAGAACTTTAGGAAAGTCACATGACTCAACAGAATTTTGATTGAGATTCAGAATTGAAAAAAAAATTGTATTCCCACTATATTTTCAGAACAAAAGCAGAGGTCTGATAGGAACACTTACACAGTGCCTGTAGACCTTTTCAAACCGGAGTTTAAATGAATGTAATTTCTTCAGTATTTCGACAATCAATTGCTAGGGAAACTTTTTCTTTGTTTCCCAACCAATCAGGAGTAGGTTTGAGGGAAAAATATAAGCAGCAATACACGTGCGTATTTCCTTCATGTATAACGCATGTATGATACGTGCACTTGAAAACATTTTTTCATACGCTTGGTCCCATACCGTGCGTAAATTGTGCAGACTGCCAAGATTGCTCCACTATTTTATTGGTCAATAAGATTCCTTCAGTATACGATTGATCCATTATGGACACGTGAATCTCGACCATGTGACATTATTTGAAATAGTTATCAGGAAATTCCCGATTCAGATTTGAAAAGGTCTACAAAGTTCTGATATTCTTATTTCTATGGGATGTGAATATTCCCTGTTATCTGACATGCAGGATTTACAGTCTATTAAGAATCATTAACTAGTGAACAAGTCAGAACTGATTTTTCAAAGAGTGTGGGGAATGGGGTGGCAGTGTTAATCATAGCACTTTAAAGCTCTCAACTTTCCATCGTTTTGTTGTTATTATATCATGGAAGTTAAACAGATTCAGAAATTGGTTGTTACAACATTTCTTGCCCTTAAATTTGTTTTTGAGCTTTGGCTTTGTAGTTTTGTAGTTTTAAGTGTGTGATAAATGACAATTTGTTTTAAATCAACTTTTTGCAGGACTTCTAGAAAAAATACAACAAAATAAAGAAAACCATCTACAGAATCTGGTCAGTCATCAAATTCTGCAGACAACAGCAACTCAGGCAATCAAGGGTCACCTCATGTTCGACGACGAGGTTCATTTTCCAGGAATCAAGAGAGTACAGAAGCAAATGGAGCAGCAGGGAAAGATTATACCCCGGAACAGCTTAAAGATGTCAAGAGGTGAGCCTAAGCTAATTGTAACGGTCTATGAAAGTTACAAGTGTAATGGCGTAATTTTCAAGAATGGCATTCCAAAATTGTTTTCTAAATTATAGCACATTAGACTCTGACTGTCGCGGTGCCGTTAAACATCAACAAACCAAATCTGAATCAAACCCTCGCTTGATTTCAAAATGGGCAGGGTGCCAGACTTGTTGAGGGGCACATTAAAGCACGCGCGAAGCAGTGCGTCTTTTCAGCATGGGAGTCCAGGGGCTCAATCCCTGGTGAAGAAGAAGCTCTGGGATTTTAGCTATAATCATACCTCAGAATGAAACTATTCTGATTGATAAGGACCATTCATGAGTCAAACAGGAAAGTTGCTTACTATGCTATCATTCTCTGTTCTGTATCCATTTATGAGGTTGATTAAGATTATTAAGTTTAAAAAAACAAAAACCAATTTAAAAAAAAATATATATATATTTTTTCTCATGAGGGGCAGGGCGGACCCTAGGGGGCAGGGCGGACCCCAGGGGGCAGGGCGGACCCCAGGGGGCAGGGCGGACCCCGGGGGAAGGGCGGACCCCAGGGGGAAGGCAAACCCCCAAGGGGAAGGCAAATCCCCAGGGGGCAGGGCGGGTCCATGGAAGGGCAGGGTGGGCCCCCCTGTATAACAGCAAAGCTAGGGGTCTGCCTGAATTATGGTGACCAAATGGGATTTTTAATAATATAAAAATTGTATTGTATGATTTGGAAGACAAGAGAAAGATCTTAATGGAAAAATTTTATTTAAATAATATATCAGTCTTAGCAAGATTTTGATTAATCTGTGTAAATTCATGGTAGCACAGTAAACAAGCTTTTGCTGAACATGATGCCTATTTTGAATAGACTAGTGACCCGAAATGAAATAACCCTGGTCATGTTTATACTTACAGTATTACAGGAAATACAAGTACTTAGGTTTTGGAAATGCAACCTTGAAGATTGTACTTAAGGGATTAGTAGCATTTGACCTGGAACAATCATTGAGGATTGTGAACGAGCCACATAATTTTTTTTTTTTTTTTTTTTTTATGACAACGACACTTAAAGGATTAGTTCAGTGGTCAAGCAAGTTAATCTATATGAAAGGGGACTTCAAAAGAAACGTTCCTTATCCTTTAAGACATTTAGCCTCTTTTTATATGATTGTCATAATGTATAACTGATTTGCAAGGAGATTTTGTGCTTTATTTTTCCATCTTTCCTTTACAGAATAAAACAGTGCAAAAATTTTTATGACATTCTTGGGGTTTCAAAAGAAGCCAAGGAAGTTGACATTAAAAAAGCATACAGGAAGTTAGCTTTGCAGTTACATCCTGACAAAAACAAAGCACCAGATGCGGGCGAGGCTTTTAAAGGTACGTAAAGATTCAGGTAATGCAATTCACTTTTGCTGTGAAAGTTCTTCTTCTTTACATGCTACTTTTGAGTAGATGTGTTGAAATGCATATTTTGCCAGATGTGTAAATGAAAGTCAATAAGGAAGGTCAGTTATTTAGGGCCTTATGCTAATTTCTTCACTAGCAGCTTAAGATCAGCATGTAACTAGTGCTGTCATGACATATCGATTATCGCGATATTTCTTTTCCTAGACATGAACTATGCCTCTTGCGACATATCGCGATACCAAGAACTAATACTCAACTAAGAAATTTTGCTCAACTAGGCTTGGCTACTTTGTACGTTACAATTCTAACGTTACAGTACAAAATCTAAAAGTCAAGTTTAGGCAATTAAAACATGCAAAATAATTGTGAAACATAAAAACAACTAATTAAAAATCGTGCTCCATCACTACACACTGGCACGTGCCGATGTAAGTTGGCAAAAAGAACAAAAAATTGGTCCAGAATGTGCCACTCAGGCCCTCACTTCGATGATTCATGGTTGGCTGAATTACCAAACACTTGCCTAATGAATGTAATAGTCACGTGATCATGTTGTCTGCTAGATCTGCAAATCACTTTTTCTTGCGTTCATCATATCATGGAGTAAATTGTAACTCCACGATCAATAACGTTAGTGATATTAACAATTTGAGTTGTGAATCAGTTTTCTTGAAAGTATTGTGATATATGATATATTGCGATATTTTTCTCCAGGATAATCGATGCGTATTATAGCCATGTTGTGACAGCACTACATGTAATCGAGACAGAAGTGAATGAACCCGGTATTTTCTCACTTATCTTGTTCAGACATTCTGGTAGGCTTTGAGACTCCTGCTTTTGGGACTGCCATCTTGTGTACTCACCCAAATTTGTAGATAGCACGAAGAAAACTCCATGATATTTAATTTTTGGAGGATGAAAATTTTCCATCATGGTTTTTTTGAGGATTTTCTGATTTAAATCACCTTATGGTACCAAAAGGTGTGAGTAGATCAATAAAGTCTGGAGAGCCATAAAGTCTGGAGAGCCATAAACAATAGAATGTGCCGTCTTTTGTTTTTTACCTCATAAACACAGACTTAACCCTTACTCTACCACGCGATAATATCGCCGTTTTAGGTGCCTCATTTTTGACTCCGCCTCATTTTGGGTGCCCCATTTTGACTCTGCCATTTTTTCATTTTTGAGCGCATTCCTAAAAAAAAAGGTGGAGGTAGAGTAAGGGTTAATCAACCTGCGACAAGTGTGCCAACTCAAGAATATATGCAGCATGATCCTTCCTCTTGGGCGGTCACTGAAGCGGAATGAGCCTGATTCTGCTGCTCGGGAAAACAAATGACCCTTCAGTAATCAGCCTGTGCATAGCCCTTACTCTACCATGCGATGATATTATCTCCGTTTTGACTGCCCCATCTTTGATTCCGCCTCCCTAGTGCGTTTTCCAAAAAGTGCTGGTAGAGTAAAGGTTAAGGACCTAAACAAAAGAAAATAAGAAACTTAACCTATACATAATGCTTTTTGCTCTGAAAAAATAATACTTTGAATGACATGATATTATTTTCCCAGAATCTTGGATCAGTAGGTGGAAAAGAAATTATATTTTGGAACAAGTTTTTTTTCTTCACTTTCTTATTGAAAATGGTTTATCTCACTGTTGTGGCATTTTTATTGTCAGGCTATTAACTTGTAGGACAAGGTGAAAGAATATGTGATTCCATGTTCCTGATCTTTAAAATTGGTGTTAGATTTGTATTAATGCCACTTATTTTAAAAGAATTTAAATTTAGTTTTAGATTTGTACGCTTGGTACTGTTAATCTGATGATTGGTTTGCAACCGAAACATACATGTATTTTATTTTGGCATTGGTTAAGCATTCAAATACAAGATTTAGCCTGATTATTTTTCATTTTGTTTTTTCTTCCAGCTGTTGGGAAAGCATTTGCAGTTTTAAGTGATGAACAAAAAAGAAAACAATATGACTTATACGGAAGCGAGGAAGAGCACGTCCAAAGGAGGAGACCTGGCCGTAGACAATTCTATACAAGCAATGGGTTCTATTACGAAACAAGAGGGTTTGACGATGGTATGTTGATTTTGCCCAAACGGGAATTTTCTCAACTGGTTGTGTTGTCCACTTTTATGTTTTGTTTGACACAAACTTTAATTTGTAGTCTGGAACCTGCTTTTCATATCAAATCATATTTTGATTAAACATGCTCATTGGATTTGAGGATGTGTCTGACATATAGTAAAACTTTGTGCTCCATGTCAAATCTAGGGTTATTTTGAGGATGTGTCTGACATACAGTAAAACTTTGTGCTCCATGTCAAATCTAGGGTTATTTTGTGGGTTAGATATATCAATATTTTTTCATAATACCTATAGACCTTTTCAAATCTGAATCGGCAATTTTCGGATAACTAATTTAAATAATGTTACATGGCCAAGATTCATGTGTCCATAATGGACCAATCGTATACTGCAGGAATCTAATTGACTTATAAAATACTGCAGGAATCTTGGCCATCCGCACAATTCATGCACGGTATGGGACCAAGCGAATGCAAAAATGTTTTCAAGCGCCCGTATCATACGTGCGTTATACATGAAGAAAATACACGCGCGTATTGCTGCTTACATTTTTTCCCCTCAAACCTTCACCTGATTGGTTTGGAAGCAAAGGAAAACTTCCCCCAGCATTTGATTGGTTGAAGTACTGAAGAAATCACATTCAGCTAAACTCGGTTTGAAAAGATCTATATAGTGACATATTGATGATTTTTCCTAAAATAAATTATTTGATGATTTTTCTAAAGATAAATTAATTGATGATTTTTCTTTAGATAAATTGAAGACGTTGTAACACTAAATATAGATGCTACTTACGTATTCAACCAACCAGATCCGTTTTAAGTTCAGAAGCGATGGTGAAAATCTGTCCAGAATCTGAGAGTATAATAAAGTGCAATTAATTTAATTAGGTTGGAAATATCCCAAATATACTTAAAAACTCCTCAAGGATGAAATGTAGTCTGTGAATATCACATGTGTAACATTGAAAGGCAAAATTACATAACGTAATACATTGTACTACTGAGACAAATGCCAGCTAAAAAAGAGAATTTTTCCTTTTGATAAAACTGTTTATATACAAGATAAAATATTCCTTTGTATAGAATAGAGAGGGGGTAGTTGAACAATGCATAATCCTGCAGAAGAAGCATATTGCTGTATGCGACAGCAAATTGCTACAACGTTACTGGGGAACAGGGTAGTTTCAATCCTTGGTATATGCTTGATGTATTTCTTAACAGTCAGATAGGCATGGCTCTGTTTGTGAGTATATGCATCAAATAGAAATTAATAATAATAAAAGTAAGATAATATGATGATTTTTTTTTCTTAATTTTTAGAGGACTTTTCACCTGACGATCTCTTCAACTTGTTTTTCGGGGGTGGTTTTCCGTCACAAGGGGTTCGAGTAAGAAGAAGAAATTTTAACCAACAACAACAGCATGCCCACAATGCCCATACTGATAGTGTAAGTTTTTTATCTGAAGGAGGATTTGGTGGCATATCTAAAAGGAGGCTATTGGGAGATTGTCCCCCTTCCAAAAAAAAAAAAAGATCATAGCCCCCAAAATTTTGTCAAAGCAATGAATATAATTAATTTAGATATCAAGTGAATCATAGAAAACAAATTTGTTGCCATTTTTGCTCATTTTGGATCAAAGTTTTTCAATTTGGACCAAAAATCTTTAATTTTGTACATAAAATCTTCAGTTGTTGACCAAAATTATTCAATTTTGGAACAAGAATTACAATTACGGGCTAAAATTCTTGAAGTTTGGACAAACATCTGCAACTTTGGACCAAAAACCTTCAAGTTTGGACCAAGATAAAGGATTGAAAGTCTTAATAATATGTGTATTCAGGGGGATTAAACCCAAAAGTAAAATCTAGACAACGCCCCTGGGTGCATTTTTTTCTAACAAGGATTGGAGTGATTTCTTTTCATATAAGAAACAAACCACTTGAAGTTTAATAAGTGATGGAATGGCAAATGTTAAAATATCTCCCTGTAATTTTTTTGAGTATCAAATCATCCCTTGCCAATGATGTTGATGAAGAGGGGATAAATCATCTTAAACGTTCATCTCTCCGTACATCTGTAAGTTCATCAGTCTGTCGGTCTGTTAGTTCCCATCTTCTTCTTGGAACTTTTATACTTCCTTAAGTGGTTATTGCATGGTTTCATACACTATGCATTGATCACATGTACATACTCTACAAATTTGGTATTTTCTTCCAAAACCAATCCCGTAATCCCTTAATGATTTTGTTTCTTTCTTTCACAGAGCTATGCCTTTTTTGTGCAGGTCTTACCCATACTTCTTCTCCTTGGAGTTTCTATACTCTCAGCCATGTTAGTTAGATCACCTGCATTTAGTTTAAGGAAAACGGGGTAAGTACTTTTATTTATTTGAAGAAGGAATGAGAAAAATTCAACTAAATATTATTGGTTTAAATAGAAATCTAAATAAGAAAAGAAGTCAATTTTCCATTCACAGAATTTTTGACTATATCACACAAATTTGTTTCTATTTGAAGCACAATTTTGATATCACTGATATCAGTATTAATAAGAATTATTATGTATTGATGTATTATTCCATAAGAACTGGTGACTTGACATTAATAACCTTTATCATGCCATCTTTTCCTTGTAATGACAACAAATCACTGCCACTGGACAATCAGAAACTTGAAACCTAAATTTTACACTATCTTTGAGATTGCCAGATGGAACTTCCATCTATTCAGCTGAAGCAAAGGCTATCCTCTAGCCTTGAACTTCATTGACCTTTTGTTCTGCTCCTGCTTGGTCATTTTCACTCACTCCAAATCGGTTCTCACAGGCATCCTTAACTATGTTCTGTTCTAATCTGGTCTGTTCTGATCTAAGTTTGATACCACTGATATCAGTATTGGTAAGAATCATTATGTATTGATGTATTATTTCATAAGAACTGGTGACGTGACGTTAACAGCCTTCATCATGCCACCTTTTCCTTGTAATGACAACAAATCACTACCACTGGACAATCTGAAACCCAAATTACAAATCTTAAACAAGATTTACCTTCTCTCTTCCTCTAAGAAGATGAATCGTCTTTTTCTGGATCCCTAGCCACGTCGGTATCCCTGGGAATAAAAGGGCCGAATGGGCAGCTAACAATGCTTTGTCCAACCAAATTGTCTCTATCCGCACTCAGATTTTTGCCTCAATATTTCCAACTTACCTCAAGATAACTTCGCAAAACTCCTGGAATCTTGAGACTAGTGAAAAACTTCACTCCATCAACTCCAAAGTCAAAGTTTTCCCCCTCCCCCCCATTTATACAATCACTATGTTGTCATCACCCGTATTCGTCTTGGTCATTCATTTCTCAACTAACTCGTACCTCTTATCAGGCTCCCCCAAACCTTTCTGCCTCACCTGAAATACTAAACTTTCGATCAATCTTATCCTTTTAATATGTCCCTTATACTCCAACTTTAGATCTACTTTCTCCCCCTTCATCTTTACCTCAGATCTCTTTTAAGAAAAGTTCCTCCTCCAACATCATTACCTTCTACAGTAACAGCAAGTTAATCCTCTTGATCTAATACTCACTCAATTTCCTTTTTTGACCCTTACCTATCCCTCTCCTTCTCTACACCCTCCCTTCTCCTATTCCTCTCCTCTATACCCTCCCTTCTCCTATTCCTCTCCTTCTCTATACCCTCCCTTCTCCTATTCCTCTCCTTCTTTATACCCTCTTTTCTCCTATTCCTCTCCTTCTCTATACCCTCCCTTCTCCTATTCCTCTCCTTCTCTATACCCTCCCTTCTCCTATTCCTCTCCTTCTCTATACCCTCCCTTCTCCTATTCCTCTCCTCTATACCCTCCCTTCTCCTATTCCTCTCCTTCTCTATACCCTCCCTTCTCCTATTCCTCTCCTTCTCTATACCCTCCCTTCTCCTATTCCTCTCCTTCTTTATACCCTCTTTTCTCCTATTCCTCTCCTTCTCTATACCCTCCCTTCTCCTATTACTCTCCTCTATACCCCCTTCCTTCTCCTATTCCTCTCCTTCTCTATACCCTCCTTCTCCTATTCCTCTCCTTCTCTATACCCTCCCTTCTCCTATTCCACTCCTTCTCTATACCCTCCCTTCTCCTATTCCTCTCCTTCTCTATACCCTCCCTTCTCCTATTTCTCTCCTCTATACCCTCCCTTCTCCTATTCCTCTCCTTCTCTATACCCTCCCTTCTCCTATTCCTCTCCTTCTCTATACCCTCCCTTCTCCTATTCCTCTCCTTCTTTATACCCTCTTTCTCCTATTCCTCTCCTTCTCTATACCCTCCCTTCTCCTATTCCTCTCCTCTATACCCTTCCCTTCTCCTATTCCTCTCCTTCTCTATACCCTCCTTCTCCTATTCCTCTCCTTCTCTATACCCTCCCTTCTCCTATTCCTCTCCTTCTTTATACCCTCTTTTCTCCCATTCCTCTCCTCTATACCCTCCCTTCTCCTTATTCCTCTCCTTCTCTATACCCTCCCTTCTCCTATTCCTCTCCTCTATACCCTCCCTTCTCCTATTCCTCTCCTTCTCTATACCCTCCCTTCTCCTATTCCTCTCCTTCTCTATACCTTCCCTTCTCCTATTCCTCCTTCTCTATACCCTCCCTTCTCCTATTCCTCTCCTTCTCTATACCCTCCCTTCTCCTATTCCTCTCCTCTATACCCTCCCTTCTCCTATTCCTCTCCTTCTCTATACCCTCCCTTCTCCTATCCTCTCCTCTATACCCTCCCTTCTCCTATTCCTCTCCTCTATACCCTCCCTTCTCCTATTCCTCTCCTTCTTATACCCTCTTTCTCCTATTCCTCTCCTTCTCTATACCCTCCCTTCTCCTATTCCTCTCCTTCTCTATATACCCTCCCTTCTCCTATTCCTCTCCTCTATACCCTCCCTTCTCCTATTCCTCTCCTTCTCTATACCCTCCCTTCTCCTATTCCTCTCCTTCTCTATACCTTCCCTTCTCCTATTCCTCTCCTTCTCTATACCCTCCCTTCTCCTATTCCTCTCCCTACACCCTCCCTTCTCCTATTCCACTTTTTCTCTATACCCTCCCTTCTCCTATTCCTCTCCTCTATACCCTCCCTTCTCCTATTCCTCTCCTCTATACCCTCCCTTCTCCTATTCCTCTCCTTCTCTATACCCTCCTTCTCCTATTCCTCTCCTCCTCTATACCCTCCCTTCTCCTATTCCTCTCCTCTATACCCTCCCTTCTCCTATTCCACTTTCTCTATACCCTCCCTTCTCCTATTCCTCTCCCTCTATACCCTCCCTTCTCCTATTCCTCTCCTCTATACCCTCCCTTCTCCTATTCTCTCCTTCTCTATACCCTCCCTTCTCCTATTCCTCTCCTCTATACCCTCCCTTCTCCTATTCCTCTCCTTCTCTATACCCTCCCTTCTCTTAATCCTCTCCTTCTCTATACCCTCCCTTCTCCTATTCCTCTCCTTCTCTATACCCTCCTTCTCCTATTCCTCTCCTTTTCTATACCCTCCCTTCTCCTATTCCTCTCCTTCTCTATACCTTCCCTTCTCCTATTCCTCTCCTCTATACCCTTCCTTCTCCTATTCCTCTCCTTCTCTATACCCTCCCTTCTCCTATTCCTCTCCTCTATACCCTCCCTTCTCCTATTCCTCTCCTTCTTTATACCCTCCCTTCTCCTATTCCTCTCCTTTTCTATACCCTTCCTTCTCCTATTCCTCTCCTTCTCTATACCCTCCCTTCTCCTATTCCTCTCCTCTATACCCTCCCTTCTCCTATTCCTCTCCTTCTCTATACCCTCCCTTCTCCTATTCCTCTCCTTCTTTATACCCTCTTTTCTCCTATTCCTCTCCTTCTCTATACCCTCCCTTCTCCTATTCCTCTCCTTCTCTATACCCTCCTTCTCCTATTCCTCTCCTCTATACCCTCCCTTCTCCTATTCCTCTCCTCTATACCCTCCCTTCTCCTATTTCTCTCCTCTCTATACCCTCCCCTTCTCCTATTCCTCTCCTCTATACCCTCCCTTCTCCTATTCCTCTCCTTCTCTATACCTTCCCTTCTCTTAATCCTCTCCTTCTCTATACCCTCCCTTCTCCTATTCCTCTCCTTCTCTATACCCTTCCTTCTCCTATTCCTCTCCTTTTCTATACCCTCCCTTCTCCTATTCCTCTCTTTCTCTATACCCTCCCTTCTCCTATTCCTCTCCTTCTCTATACCCTCCCTTTTCCTATTCCTCTCCTTTTCTATACCCTCCCTTCTCCTATTCCTCTCCTTCTCTATACCTTCCCTTCTCCTATTCCTCTCCTTCTCTATACCCTCCCTTCTCCTATTCCTCTCCTTCTCTATACCCTCCTTCTCCTATTCCTCTCCTTTTCTATACCCTCCTTCTCCTATTCCTCTCCTTCTCTATACCCTCCCTTCTTCTATTCCTCTCTTTCTCTATACCCTTCCTTCTCCTATTCCTCTCCTCTATACCTTCCCTTCTCCTATTCCTCTCCTTCTATACCCTCCTTCTCCTATTCCTTTCCTTCTTTATACCCTCCCTTCTCCTATTCCTCTCCTTCTCTATACCTCCCTTCTCCTATTCCTCTCCTTCTCTATACCCTCCCTTCTCCTATTCTCTCCTTCTCTATACCCTCCCTTCTCCTATTCCTCTCCTTCTCTATACCCTCTCTTCTCCTATTCCTCTCTTTACTCTAGCACCATACATTTTTAATACCTTCCTGGCACATTTTACTCTGACTGTCACAATGTTGTTAAGCCTCAACAAACAAACAAACTCAAATTTTAACTGGTTGAGCTTCTGCATCAGTGATGCTCTGGTTGTATATGTCACACAAATTTGTTTGTTTGAAACAAATTTTTATATCGCTGATATTAGTAGTATGTAATGATGTATCAGGTTACTAACAAACTTTAGGCTTGCATAAGATCTTTTCCTTTTTGTAAAACTGGTATTGATTGAGAAAGAAAAAAAATGGAAAATGGTATGTAATTATTCAGAAAAAAAGTACATCATGATTTGAAAATGATTTACTTACTATGCCACTGTTTATTAATTTATGTTGATCTGCCCTTATCATGATGATTCACGAAAGAAAAAAAAGAAAAAAAAATTGTTATTACCATACTTATCCTGGTTTTTAACTGTTAAATGTTCTTCTAAACACAAGTTTGAGTTAGTATGAAACCGAGTTACCTTGCAATGTTTATTTAAAAGGCTATAAGGGCACCTGAAGTGCATTTGCTATGATATTGTATGATCCAGACCTCAGTTCATGATGTACGTATTTTGTATTGTAATCTGCCCCACTTGCAACATCGATCTCTCCATCAAGCATATTTTCTTAACCTGTCCCCTCTACCAGAACTCCAGATCTCTTCTCTCCTCACTCTCCTCAATCTAGGACCTATTGGAAAACAATTCTTCCTCAAACATCATCAACATCATCTGCAACAACAACCTCTTCCACCACATATAATTTCCTCCCCTTCTACACCTAACCCTACACGCCCCTTTTTTTTCACCTAACTTTTTCTCCCACATTCAGCTTCTCCCCTTTATCTCCCTTACGAATCTTCCATCTCCTCACTATCCTTACTTTTGCACCATTATTTATTAGCACCCTCTTGGCACATTTGACTCTGACTGTCGCAGTGCCATTAAACATCAACAAACCAAACCAAACGTAATTTGTGATATGGGCCGATGGCCCAGGACAATAGTGATAGAAAGAAAGAAAGAATACCGCTAAAGACGAATTCCCACCATTCAGTATACGTTTGGCATAAAAACTTCATGTTTTGGAATCCCACAGACTTATATATACACATGTAGTGGCAAGCAAGGAAAGTGTTGTGAGTCAACGTTTTAAGAATTTCACATACCCTTTGTTCTCTAGTATGGTTATCTTACAACTGAGTTTGAAATATATTATATATTATATTTTCCTATCATTTTTTTGCAGGGATTATTCACAAGAAAGATATACAGGCCAGGGAACTGTCAAGTACTATGTAAAGGTAAGTGAATGGAATTGTTGAAAAAATCATTCTAGAAGAGCCACAAAATAATCTTTTCTTGAATGGACCATCTGAGATTAGATTTTCATCGTCATGGTTTAGACCCCTAATTGTTTCTGTGATATGCAACAACAAATTATCAAATAGTAAAATTCTTACATTGCATAAGGAATAATATTTGAAGCCCTTTCTCACCCACGGCTTTGGTTCTGTGGGCTCTCTCACCCCACAAACCACAATCACTTTATTTCTATCGCATTCTGCCATTTTAGTTATGAATATTTTTGAATGACATACTCACAGAGTTGTAACCAAGTCATATCTTTGTAAGTCAAGTCACAAGTCACTTGTTGACAAGTCAAGTCATTATTTTGCAAATCAAGTCAAGTCACAAGTCAAAAAAATGTAACTGGAGTCATGTTGGTCAAAGGGTGGGATGCCATGTGGGACATGGTGGAATGCCATATGGGACATCGGGTGGGAAGCCACTAATGCGGGACATACAGTGGGATGCAATGGGAGACATAGGGAGGGATGCTATGGACATAGGGAGAGATGCCATGTGGGACACAAGGAGGGATGCCATGTGGGACGTAGGGAGGTATGTCATGTGGTACATGGTTAATGTGGGATAGTAGGATGGGATCCATGTGGGACAAGGTGGGATGCCATGTGGGTCAAAGGGTGGAATGCCATGTGGGACATATGGTGGAATGCCATATGGGACATAGTATGGAATGCCATGGGATGGAATGTAATATATATATATATATATATATATATATATATATATATAATATATATATATATATATATATATATATATAATATATATAGTATTTGGATCAATCGTATACTCCTCAAGGCAAGTTGACTTGTCGAACAATTCACAGGTTAATACTGTTGATCATATAATATAATGCTTGTTCAGTTGAATCATTATGTACATGTTAGGCACCGGAACCTCAATTAAGATTGACATTTTGATTTCATGATTACGATGAAAATAATCCCAATCAGCATTGTTCTGATGTCTTCTGCTTTTTTGTTCTTGTTTATAACAGAAAGATTTCTTAAAAGAATATACTGGAGCCAAATTACTAACCGTGGAACAAGAAGTTAAGGAGGAATATCTTAGGCAACTAAGAGGGCAGTGCTACGAGGAAAAATATAGGAGTAAGTATTTTATAGTTATAGATTAATGTCATTTCTTGAGACAGGGTGGCTCATACAACACATGGCTGATATTCCATGAGGCTTGAGACAGGGTGGCTCATACAACACATGGCTGATATTCCATGAGGCCCTTTTAGTTTATAAAATTAAAACTTAAACTAAATTAAAAGTTGACATACAGATAAAAAGGAAAAGGAAATAATATACATATTAAAGAAAAGCTGGTACTTATTCAATACTAAGATACTCCAAATGAGGATAAAATGGGACTCACTTCCCGACCAAATTAATGTTGTGTGTAACTCGCAGCATAAAAATTCAAAAAAGTTCTAAAGACCTATTTAATGACTCTAGCTTTTGTTTAGACACTCTTTATGTATTCAATTTAGTTTATATACTTGATAGGCCACTGGCCTTTTCATAATTACAACATGGCTATGCTTACAGCAACAAAATTGAACATATATTACATAGATTTTCAACAAACTTAAAGTAAATTAGATTATGCAACTAACTGAATCAATTTCTCTTCGAAATACCCAAGCTTTCTCTAAATAATGACATATATTAAGTAAAAGGGATTTGCTTTTTGTGCATAATGTAAAATGGAATCGCTGAAGTGATGGATTGCCCTCATCAAACAAACAAACAAACAAAAATACTTTGCACTATACAATGATCTTATTTTAGAAAAGTATTTTCACGTGGAATCTTTTTACGACGGCCTTTATGTATTTCAAGATTTAGACAACCACTTTGAAACTTGGATAGCAGTGAGCGTAATTTGTTGGACGGGATGTGCGTACTGTAAAATTCAAATTCATTATAGGTTTTGATTTCATTATATATTAGCAAAGACTATGTATAGAAGTATTTCCTGTTTTCCAAGTCTGGTTATTTATATCAATTATCCTTTGCAGGAAACTTGCTAAAAAGAGAGAATCATTATTAACACCTTGATTTAATCAGACATCCCTAAAACCTGTAGATAAAAGTATATGTTTAATATCTGTGGCCCAGCATGGTAATTCATTACTAGCCATGCTTAACATGTGTTTATAACAAATAGAGGTCAATCTATGATTCTCATGGTATAGAATCCTTAACTAACACTTAATTTTCTTATGCATAACAAAGGAATATAAAAGAACGCCCCAAATTCACCTATTGCAGGTGTGTTTGCCGAACTACGGGTAATCTCAATACATATTTACAAAATTTAAATTAAACAAGCTCAATCTCCTTTACACTAAACAATCCCCAAATTTCAGAAGCATACAATAATATTGGCAAAATGTGAATGTCAAAGGTAAATAAATTTAGATGTGGGGGAAAAGACTAAAGACATTGGATTGTCTTAGGACAAAGACTGCTTTGGCTGCTTGTTCAGCTAACGACTTTTTTTTTTAACTGAAGCCCACACACCTTCCATAGACATTATATTGGCTGCCTACTCTTTTTACTTTGTTTTCATTGTTTTTATTAATTTTTTATTTTTATTTTTTTCTTCATATTTGTATTGCTCCTTGAACACTATTTTGCTGGATATGTTTTGGGGCTTACAAAATGTGCCTGCAAATAATTTGAATGAAAGATTTTACATGTGCGCAGACAAACTATGAAAACATTTTACTAAATAAATCGTGTAGCTTTGACAACTTGTGCATATTTCATGCAGATAAAGACAGTCTATGTTATTAAACAAGTGATTTTACTTTACCTTTCTCACGTTCCTTTTCTTTGCCACAGAAGAAAATACTATTCAAAGAGCGAGATATTTTGGTGATAGGAGATTATACGAAGAAGGCCAGACAATGAAGACGCCATCATGCGATAAATTCAACGACAAATATCAGGAAATAGCGGGAGGCTGAGTGATTCTGAACCCGTTAGTCCTTTGTTTTATAATCTGTATTGTTCCTTCATATTCAGCAACGGGTGTATGTATTGCTCTTGCTAATTGATCATATGGTGATCATCCAAGCATTGAGGTGGCACAGAAGTATTCAACTGTTTCCATACACTTCTGTTTTAAGGAGAAGCACAAGCTTACGGTAAATGCATTTCATAAGATGTATTACTGCTTGAATGCATCCAGCACAGTGTTGGAAAAACCACTCGCCTACTCGCCAGAAACGAGAAAAAAAAAAAAAAAAATGGTGGCGTGTAGAAATATTATTATATACTGTGGTACTCACCACACTTAAGCCTTGCCAAGTTTGGCGAGTAACGTTTGTGGTATTTTTTCAACCCTGATCCAGCGTTAATATATCAAAGACTAAAAGATTGATGGTTGAAATTGCAGTACGTGGTTACCTGTGCTGTGTGTTGTAATTTCTCCAGGTCAAGATAGGGGGTATTGTGTACATTACCATATGAGCGTAGATGCGGTGTATGTTTTCCAGGCCATGTTTGAAAGTCACCAGCAAGTTAGTGTTGAATCAGTTGTGAGTTGTTCAACAAATATTTTCAACTGCATAGGAAAGATACCTTTAGAAGTAGGAGGTTTGTTGATGCCGTTTTATCCCTTACGTATTTATCAAAAGCTCTTATATTCATTTTACAGCTATTTCAATTCTCACAATACAATCACAGTTGAAACCTGACTTATATCTGATTCCAGTAGAAACCTGGCTTCTATCTGATCCCAGTAGAAACCTGGCGTCTATCTGATCCCAGTAGAAACCTGGCTTATATCTGATCCCAGTAGAAACCTGGCTTCTATTCTGATCCCAGTAGAAACCTGGCTTCTATCTGATCCCAGTAGAAACCTGGCTTATATCTGATCCCAGTAGAAACCTGGCTTCTATCTGATCCCAGTAGAAACCTGGCTTATATCTGATCCCAGTAGAAACCTGGCTTCTATCTGATCCCAGTAGAAACCTGGCTTATATCTGATCCCAGTAGAAACCTTATATCTGATCCCAGTAGAAACCTGGCTTATATCTGATCCCAGTAGAAACCTGGCTTATATCTGATCCCAGTAGAAAACTGGCTTATATCTGATCCCAGTAGAAACCTGGCTTCTATCTGATCCCAGTAGAAACCTGGCTTCTATCTGATCCCAGTAGAAACCTGACTTATATCTGATCCCAGTAGAAACCTGGCTTATATCTGATCCCAGTAGAAACCTGGCTTCTATCTGATCCCAGTAGAAACCTGGCTTCTATCTGATCCCAGTAGAAACCTGGCTTCTATCTGATCCCAGTAGAAACCTGGCTTCTATCTGATATCTGATCCCAGTAGAAACCTGGCTTCTATCTGATCCCAGTAGAAACCTGGCTTATATCTGATCCCAGTAGAAACCTGGGCTTATATCTGATCCAGTAGAAACCTGGCTTATATCTGATCCCAGTAGAAACCTGGCTTATATCTGATCCCAGTAGAAACCTGGCTTATATCTGATCCCAGTAGAAACCTGGCTTCTATCTGATCCCAGTAGAAACCTGGCTTATATCTGATCCCAGTTGAAACCTGGCTTATATCTGATCCCAGTAGAAACCTGGCTTATATCCGATCCCAGTAGAAACCTGGCTTATATCTGATCCCAATATCGACCCTCCTAAAAATATATAAGGCTCCTTCTCTCCCCTCCCCCTCTCCCAAAAAAAAGAATAATACAAAAGTGTATGGCTTTCTTTTCCCTATTCTTTTTAATTTATGTATCACAAAATTTCAATCTTCCTCTGAAAAATTGAAGATTATTTACTGTTGCAAACTTTTTTTCTGACTTAGATGAACATCTGTCAAATTGATGAGGAAACAGAATGTAGCTCTGTTAGGATTTATTAAAAATGATTGATTCATGTAATAATATGAACAAATGAATTCAGCTAGTGATATGGTTTATAAACAGGGTTTCCTTCCATCTTTTGTTTATTGTAATACACAGATTAACTACTTACCCCAACTATCACATGGGTTGCTTTTAAGTACAAAGTGAAATATTCTCAAAGGGGAAGTGCAGGAACAAAGCAAGTGTTGGTATTTTGTCTCCAAATGTCAATATTTGTTTATCAGATTGGTTTTTGCTTTTTTGATAGTAAATGAAACTCAAGGTTGGAAATGACAAATATTTATTTTATTTGTGTGCTTCTGTGACTCTTATTTTCATTCCTCTTTTTAACATATGCGACATTCATGTAATACATGTACAAAGTAAATGGCTGTAACACTATGTATAAGTCAACTTTAGATGCACTTTGTTTCCCGGTTTGATACCCAGTAGGTTTTATTCACCAGTGTTCCACAAGTGGTTTATCCGGTTTTATACCCAGTAGGTCTTCATTCACCAGTGCTCCACAACTGGTTTATCAAATGACCATGCACATCTCTAAATAACCTTAGCTGTTAAGAAAGGGATGAAAAATGCCTAATCTTTGTACCTATCTACCTTCTTCCTGTGCGTGATGAAAGCAATAAATAGGTGGTGCAGGGGGAGGGGGGGGATTGAAGCAACTTGTCTAGTTCCATTGTTTATCACTGGAGTTGCCACTTAGCTGCTCATAATGTAAAAACAGCTTCTATTTTCAAAACGGATTTCTATTGTCAAAATGGACTGGAATAAAGCTTTCAAATTACCATTATACTCCTTTTGGTACTTAAACAAGATCTGTGCCAGAATAGCTAACAAAATTCTTGATTGCTATTCTGGTGCGTAGTTTATAAAGTAACAAAAAAGGAGTAAAATGGCAATGTGAAGGCTTTATTCCAGTCCATTTTGACAAAAGAATTCCATTTTGAAAATAAAAGCTGTTTAAAGGGTAATGGTATATGGTGGGGCTGTCACGATATTGGGGAATGAGATATTGGTTATCATGGACAAACATATCGCAATATATCATCTTATCGTGATATCTAGGTTATGATTATCAATCTTGAAAAACAGATCTCATTTATAAAACAAAGCAGAGTTAAGGAAAGGAAGCTTAATAGAATAAGATATGCTACAAATATCCTGTTAAAATCATTCAATTGAAATGTTTCTGACATTCTGTTTTACAAATGTTTGTTTTATTATGTAGTTTACGTGTGAAAATGGCATATCATGGTATGTTGGCCTGGATAGCTTTGATATCATGGAAAAAAACAGTATAAGATATCGTAATAATGGACATATCGTAACAGCCCTAGTATATGGTTATTGAAAGCTGTTTGAAAAGCACAAGTTATTTTGTAAAAGGATTTGCATGCAGAATGACATTGGTTAGAGAGTCAAACTTATATTCAAAAGGTACTGGATTCCATCCTTGTCATGAGTTGTGCATTGTGTCCCTTAGACACTTTATTCTGATTGCTGTAATATGCTCAGCTGTAAATGAGTACCAGCACTGCTGGGGACCTAAAGGATTAGTTCAGTGGTCAAAAGCATGTTTATCTTATATGAAAGAGGACTTCAAAAGAAACAAAATGGCGAAGAAAGCATTTAAAAATCTTATTACGTTAAGGAGATATTTCAGTTTAAAGTTTGGTATCATTTATCTAGAAACGACTGAAATCGGACTAGTTGTGATTTTATAACCTCAGGTTCTTCAAAGTCTTTACGTATTCTATCATATTTTGTCCTGCGATTTTGTGGCTTACAAACCATGGAATATGGCAGAAAAGTAGTAAAACTGAATCTAGAAAGGATATATATGATATATTACCTGAAGAAAGTTCGAGAAAAAATGATTTGAATAGTGAAAAAATTAAATAAATTTTCTTTAAAATACATCAAAATTTTGAGGAATCTGAGGCTGTGACATCACAGCTAGTCTAATTTCAGTCCTTTCTACAGAAATGATACCAAACTTTAAATCTAAATATCTCCTTAACGGAATAAGATTTTGCAATGCTTTTCCACTATTTTGTTTCTTTTGAAGTCCTCTTTCATATAAGATGGACATGCTTGACCACTGAACTAATCCTTTAAACTGTGATGGACTGGTGTCTTGGCCAAGGAGAATCCTTGAATCTCATTTGCATGGTCTGGGATAACCTGTGGAGCAGTTCGTTCCTTGATTGGTATCAAGTTTAGGATTAATACTGATACTGAGAAAATTGTAGAATTCTGAAGGGCTTTGATTTATTAGGGGCATTTATTTGAACAGACGTACACCCCATGTGCAGGGTTTGGACAGCAAGAAAGCTGCAAATGTCAGAAGTATAATGTTAAATTTCATAAGCGTAATGATTCCATGTGTAGTTTCAAGTAGAGATTAAGTTTGTAATGTCGAGTTTACATGTAAAAGCTGAAGTGTATATATATTTATGCCCTCAAGTCCTCAGATGTTATGTAGACACCAGTGAAGGTCATAGGCCTCAAAAAATGATTTTGCTATTTTCATTTTTAAAGTGAACATTTTATTCGGATTACACCCTTTTCAACAGACATCTCCTGATCAAAAACCCTGTCAGGGTTCAACAAATCACTTGTTCGAAGAACCTTGTCAGGATAACCATAATTTTTGCAAACTCCACCCTGTGGACAGCTTTTTTTATAAGAGAAAATGTATTAAGCTTGTATACATGACAACCTTATATTTCTCCAGGACAACCATAGATTGAGGTAACTATGCCCTACAGGAAAGTAAAGAGATACATAGCGGTAAAATAGGTTTAAGCCAAAAGGCAGGAAAAATGCATGCAAAATATTCTAATCTTAATGTTGTAACAGAACGATGAAATTATTTTCACCAGCGAAAAATTTGACTTTCACCAGGGAATTTAAAAGGAATCTTTAAAAATTCATTTCAATATTTTCTGTAGAGCAGATTTTAACATCATAATCACCATTAAAAGCTCAAATTATACAGAAATATTCATTTCATTATCATTTGCAAAGTAAACAACTTTAGAATTATAGAATTTAAAAAGCAAAAAAAAAAAAAAAAGTTTGAATTATGGTCTCTGCAACATGTCTTGATCTCCCAATCAGGAGATCTCCCGATCGGGAGTGTGGACCTAACTAGTGTTTAGGCAGAGAATATTGGTGTTAGCCTACTTATGTGAAAGGTTTGCTGACATAGAAGAAACAATAGTAATGCTGATTGATATGTGGAATGCATTTGAAAAAGGTATTGAATTTGTGCAATTTATTGATAATAATATTGGAATAATACATCTTTATTGTATTAAGCCAAAATGGTTCAAATGCCCACAATCATGCCATATTTCATGATTTTTTTTTTAGAAATAAAATCTTAAGAAGTTGTGTTTTTTGTTGTAAGAATAAGGATATGACAGTGAAGGTGTTTTTCTGCCATGAATTTATGTTATATTTGCATTGTAATGTTTTTTAAGTGTTAAGTGATAATAGCTTAATATAAATCAGTTCATCATTGTAAGCCATTAAAGCCAAAGTGAAGAGAGAAAATGTTTTTTATTGTTCCTTGAATTTTATTGTAAAAACTGCAAATATATTAGTCTTGGGTGAAACCACACCTTGTCATCTTTACCTGGAATTGGTTCAATTTTTTATATGATTTCTCAAAGGAATATTCCCATGTTCTTTCGTAACCTTTCATAAGAAAGAGAACAATTTTAGAAAAAATTTAGTACAAAAATCATGTCGATATGCGATTCCTACAAGGAGATATTCAAATTCCAGGGCTCATAAAAAATGCCAATAAACCAACAGGAAAAGGCTCAGTATGACATCGCAGCAACACATTCTCCCACAAAGTTGATGTATTTCAATCAAATCTATCATTCTTTTTTTTTTTTAAACCTGCTAGAAAAATAAAGTGATGAAAGTTTGGTGTTTATATACAATGCCAAATATACCCTACTTTAATTACTTTTGGAAAATTGTTTCTAATCATACAGAAACAACCAATTAACGTTCAAAGAAATACATTTTGCAATGGAATTGTCTCTATGACATCATCAAACATGAAATCATTATACCGAACAAAAACTTTAAAATGCAATTGGGAAAGCTTTAAAAACTGATATCTCCTGAACGGAGTCTGATATCAACCTGATGTTTGTACCAAATTGCTCTAAAAGTATGCTCTTTCAAATATAATTTTACAAAAAACCATGGGAATATTCCTTTAAAGAATTTGTGAATTCATAGAGAATCGACATGTCATGACAAAATTTGAATAGTTAGTGTTTGGGTAGGTAATCTTCCTGCCTATATAATTCATTGGAGGTGCAGTAGTTAAGGAGATTCATACTTGAATGCAAAAGGTCCCGGGTTCAACTCCTGTTGTGAGCGCTGCATTGTATCCTTGAGCAAGACACATACTGTATTTGCTTCAGTCCACTCAGCTGTAAATGAATGAGTACCAACACTGTTGGGAAGTTAAGCTGCCATTGACTGGCGTCCTGTCCCGGGAGTGGCGGGGGCCATGTTCTTTCATTGGCGTATGTGTCTAGAGGAAGCCATGTTCTCTCATCCGCTTACGCCAGGCAAACAGGATAAGCTGGCCTGATGGGGTGGGGGGCATGTTCTCTCATCCACTTATGCCAGTTAAACAGGATAAGCTGGCCTGATGGGGTGGGGGTGCCATGTTCTCTCATCCACTTATGCCAGTTAAACAGGATAAGCTGGCCTGATGGGATGAGGGGGGGGCCATGTTCTTTCATCCAGTTAAACAAGATAAGCCACTTAATGGGGGCGGGGGATAATCTAGCCTGATGGGTTCATCATGGCTTGAGCATGGATTTACTTTTTTAACCTATACTTTAATTGCTGATAAAAGCTGCATTTCAACTCTCCCTTTAATCTTATTCGCCTTGTATCCAATCGACCCAAGAAATGATGTCACCTTGTACATACATACAATCTGTTCAATCTGGATTGTTTATTTGATGTTGAAATTCTGTGTGTAAATTTAACTTTTTTCCTGACAAAATACTAAGCAGCTAGTTCAAAACCATGATGCTTTATATCAGGTACATGCAGCATTCCAAACAGAATGTTATTTGGGCATTTTGGTGAAGGCATTGTGATTTTGATTTCTTGGGGCTGTTCAAATTTGAGTGAGTTTGAAAGATATGCTGCGTGTCCATTACTCTCATTTTATAACTCTCTCAGCAATCTTGAGGTGCAAATCAAGAAGTTTGAAGGATTATTTGGGCCTTCTTTTTTTTTTCCCCTTGGAAATTTGAATAAATATTTATTAGAAGTGGCCCTACTTACACTCAATGGATGATAACATCATGAGGCATATTCACTATGATTATGTCTAAATGCTCATGTACAGCTGCTATACAAACTGGCGGGTCTCTAACCAGTGCTTTACAACTGGTTTATCAAATGACCATGTGCATATCTATTTAACCTTGTCTTTTGATACAGGGATGTAGAATACCCAATAACCAACCAACAAAGTAGGAAATTCTGCTATCACAAAACAATAGATGTTTTATGTTTAAACTGATTTGCATTTTAATGTCAAATAGACTTTAAATCATTATTGTTACTTGTGAGATTAAAGCATTGGGTTATTCTAAGGGACTTAAGAGTAATGCAGCCTGTATTGCTTCTTTAGAGGCGACATAATGTCTGGCTTTTTCTTCATTTAATATAATAGAAATAATAATTATAAGTCATCTGAAGAAATTTCAGATCGTGCAAAACAATTAAGCATATATTTTGTAATTTATTAAAACAATAATACTGTTAATATAAATTTACATGGGAGTGGCCATTTTGTTCATACGCCCTCTAAAAAAGTGCCATGCACCCAGTACAGATGAGAATATTAATGTATTACTTCATAATTTATTTAATCTTTTCTAACTTCTAAGAAATAATTTTTCAAGTGTATGAGTTGATGCTACAGGAGAATTTTGAAGATCAGATGGCCATATGTAATATCTAATGATGAAATACTGAGAATCACTAAACATGACAGAATCAGCTCTGAAGTAAAAAGAAGAAGGTTGCGGTGGATTGGTCATGTGATGCACATGAGCACTTTGGTACATTTAACTCTGACTGTCGCGGTGCTGTTAAACATCAACAAACCAAACCAAACCACTATTAAGCACTGTGTGACAGCTATGACGTGAAAACCAGAGGAGAGAAGGAAAGTTGGTCGTCTTAGCATGACCTGGAGAAGAACAGTCAAGAAGGAGAGGAAAGTGATGGGATGGAGCTCGTGGACAGAAACCAGACAAGTTGAAAATAACAGAGTCCAGTGGAGAGATTGCACTGCAGCCTTAAGGTCGTAACACATTGAACGCGACGCGGCGAGCGATTTTTTTTAGATAATCTATCATACAGGAAACAAATGTTATAAGATGCTTTGACTTTTTGCTCACACACGATGAAGTTTACAATTGGGACTTAAAAATGTTTTTTTCTTAAAACTGGAGAAATTCGCTTTAGTGGGGCGCGATTTTCTGTCCGACGCCAATTTTGCTGGGCGTAGAAAGGCCCTTTCCATCAATTTTCACTTATCATCTGAATAGCCATGCGGTGACGATGCTTCTCTGAAAACAAGAGATCAAATTGTTTCTTTTCCTTTGTTTTATTCATTTTTGTATAAAAAATCGCTCACCACGTTGTGTTCAGGTGTAACGGCCTTTATGGGCCAGGAGGCCTGAAGAGACTAGGTGAGGTGATGAGTTGATGCAACTTCATGTCAAAGCATTTTGGAATGAAAATTGTAAAGAAATATATTATGTGTGCTAGCACATAGGGCAAATTATGTCATCATTAGCATGACTTTAATGCACAATTAGACAAAATGGCAGCATGCATGTTACAACTTCAAACTTAAATAACTTGAGAATGGAATAAGATTTTATGATGAGGTTTTTGGTAGTTTTTTTTTTTTTTTAATTCTCTATCATATATCAAGCTAGTATATATGACTTTATGTCTCTTTTATTCAAAGTTTTGACATTTGGACCCCACCCTTCTTCTTTAAATGATATAACTTATTTAGATTACTCCTTAGAATATCTATATCCAAGTTTAGCCAAATGTGATTTCTACAAAACATTGACCAATCAACTGCTGAGGAAATTCCGTTCAAACCCATTATCCACAGCCTCTTCCGTGTGGACATTGTTCACATTACCCGTCTTAGAATAGGTCACACCCACCTCACTCAATCCAACCTCCTTATTGGCTCCCCCTAATCCCTCTGCAACAATTGCCATTGCATTCTTACAGGCCATCACATCCTCCTTGCTTGTCCCCTGTACAACCTTCCCAGAGCTTCCCTTGCTCCCCACACTGCGATAGCCAAGCTCTTTAAAAAAAAACCCTCCCAATAAAATTATCTTCTTCATCATGTTTCCCTCTACAACCATATTTAGTCCTCCTCTCCCACCCCTCTGTCTGTACTTTTTTTTCTTCACCCATGCACCTCCTCTCTTGATCCCAGCTTTCTGGCATTTAGTTCTTGTGTTTCTCTCATTCTCCCCCTGTTTTCTTTCCTTCCTACCTCTGGAATGATCTAACCTCTCAATTTGACCCTTGCTGGTGTGGTGCCATTAGCCCTCATCAAACAAACTGGGGAAATGTTTTCTTTGTTACCCAACCAATCAGCTGTGGTTGTTGGAAGGGAAAGTTGTAAGCAACAATGCCCGCAGGTATTACCTTCATGTATAACGCCAAATGTTTAGTGTTTGAAAGTATTATTTCATTTGCTTGGTCCCTATAGACCTATTCAAACCGAGTTTAAGCTGAACGTAATTTCTTCAGTAATTCAACCAATCAAATACTGGGGAATTTTTCCTTTGTTTTTAACCAATCATGTGCAGGTTTGAGGAACAAAATGTAAGCAGCAATACACACATGTATTTCCTTCATGTATAACGCACATATGATACGTGCGCTTGAAAACATTTTTTCAAACGCTTGGTCCCATACCGTGCGTGAATTGCCAAGATTCCTCCAGTATTTTATTGGTCAATAAGATTCCTCCAGTACATTATTGGTCCATTATGAACACGTGAATCTCAGCTGTGTGACATTTAAATTAGTTATCCAGAGATTGCCATTTAGATTTGAAAAGGTCTATACTGTGCATGACTTGTGCAGTCGGGCAAGAATCCGCCATTATTTTATTGGTATATAAGATATCCCTAGTGTACCATTGGTCCTTTAGGGACACATGAATTTCAGACATGTGTCATTATTGAAATACATTTTCTGGACATTGCTCATTTTTTTTTTAGATTTGAAAATGTCAATTATATTTGAACCTTTATTGTGAAGATGTTTATTTATGGAAGTTCATTTGTAGTATCGTGCTTATATGTCCCTAATTCATTTTCATTTACGTTCCATGATTGTAGAGTCGTTTTCAAGTTCAGTAATATAAGGGAGGTGTGTAACCTATTGTAATTGTCATTCAAAGAACTTGCGACTGTAACTTCTAGTGTAAGTGTTGATATTAATGTCTTAAGTTATGTATTTTAAATACCTATGAATATAAATATGTAAAAAATGGCAAATAAGGAAATAAAATGAATATATATTTAAACTCTTGTTTCGACTTTATTTCTTGGGTGACTGACAACCCTCGACAATTGCGTTTGCTTAGTGGTCGCTAACTCAGAAAAAAACTGGGTAACTTGTTCCCTTATTTCCAAAATTTTGATTGCCAAAATTGTTAAGTTACTCGCCAGTACAAAAATTGTTTTAAATTATAATCTTGAATGAAAAAAACCCTTCTTCCCCCGACGGTTTTTCTGCATGAATAATTAACTTCATATTTAAATGAAAACTTCTTAATTTCAAAATGCACAAAATAGTTATCAAAAGTAAAGACTGATTGCCAACGCAAAACTATTATGATGATTTCCCATCATATACTGTTGCTTAGTGATTTGATATCATACATTGTATCGGCGCCATGGAGGTGGGGACAAAGTTACGGTGTAAAAAGTCGGGATTAGGATTACTAGTAATTTTGGGGCTGTAAAGGATCAAAGGTATTTCATGCTACCGAAATATTTTCAGTACATTAACTTTAAAGAAATTTTTACTTTGGTCGCCAGGTGAGACATCAGATGTTATTTCTCTGGCGAATAAAATCATTATTTTCCATTTTTTTTGGTCGCTAAGATTTCATCACACTGGCGACTATGGTGACAGGAATTGTCCAGGGTTGGTGACTGATATATGAGAAACCTCTTTTATTGAAAAAATGAAAACGGCCTTACAATTCACCCAACTACCCTGTTATTTCTTGCACCCGCTCTGAGAGAGGCCAACGTCCACATACTTGCGGGGCATGTAGATATAATGTGAACATCTTTGGGTTATAAACCCCTTTTCCATCCATCCCCTACCTTTTATGATATTGCATAACCAGTAACTGTATTACATGAAATACATACAGACAAACATTTAATTCTCCTCTTCCACCCCCTTTCTACTTTGTTTTCGTTTAAACCATGCACCTCCTCTCTTGATCACAGCTTTCTGACTTTTTGTCCTTGAATTTCTCTCATTCTCCCCCTGTTTCCTTTCCTTCCTACCTCTAGAATGATCTGACTTCTCAGTCACAATTTGACCCTCGTTGTCGTGGTGCCGTTAAGCCCTCATCAAACAGACAAACACTAAATAAAGCTTACTGCAAATTCCAAAATATCTGAATAATTATTTTTTTTAAAGACAGCTAATGATTGATAGGATTTATAGAAAGGGCTGGAGGATTTGATTGAATCAGAAACTATTTGATGAAGGTCAAAAAACATTACTATCACACGAAAAAGGACAGAAAACCCTTGTGATTATATATTTTACACTGCAGCAAGTTTTCCTGAATTTGTTATATTTTTGTAAAAATATTTCTGAAAGCATGGAAAATTCCAGATTATTTCCTTGAATTTCAAAGCACTGTTAACACCTAAGAAAAGAGGCAGGCTGGCAGAATTGAAAGCTGAGGCTAAAAGTCAAACTAAAGATCTCTGGGGTTAAAAACAAAGGCAGTATTTGTGTTGATTTTAGTTTACTTTTCAACCAACCTTAACATTCAGAAGGCAAATCTCCAAGGTGTTGTTCACCTTTTATTTTCTAAAATGCGGTACTTTTCCAATCTTTCTAAAAAAGAAGTAATGTTTTTGCTTTGATCAAATAAACATTAGGGGGTCAACAGACCCCCAACAAATTCTAACAAAAGGTCTGTCAATGGTTTTGGGGCCCAGTGAGTGACAAAAATAGAGTCTATCAAAATATGACACCCGGAAGTGGGTTAAAAACTGGATCACATCCAATATGGCCGCCACTAATCCTGAAAATCGGATAAACGGCTGTAACTTCCCTAATATTTGTTTTTTTTGTTCTGCTTCGTGGTTTTAAGGGTCACACTTCTTTCTGCAACAATGGCGGCCATCTGTGATGTGACCCTGTTTTAACCCCCTTTTGGAGGTCTGAAATTGATAAGACTTTTTTTGTCCGAACATCCAGTAGGTCATCTTTATCTCCATCAATGAGTTGTTTAATCGTTAAAACCATACAGTAAATCAAAGTTCTATCCCAAACATGTTACAATTGTGTCGGCGGCGGCCATCTTGGATTTATTCTAGTTTTAACCAACTTCCGGGGGTCAGGTCAGAATTGTAATGGTAGCAATAAGCTGCTTGACCCTAACCCACGAGTGAAAAGCCAAAGTTATTGTTCTATCCCAAATACCAAGGAAGTTACAGTCATGTGCCCTATTTTCAGGGTGCGACGGTGACAGCCATCTTGGATTTAACCCGCTTCTGGAGGTCAGGTCATAATTTATTTTGCAGGATTGAGTAGCCTGACCCTTAAAACCATTGAATAGAACCAAAAATCATTGTTTTATCCCAAATATTATGGAAGTTACAGTTCTTTACCCGTTTTTTGGGGTCGTCGGCGGCCATCTTGGATGTGACCCACTTCCTGGGGTCAAAATTGATAAACATTTTTTTGTCACTCAGAACATCCAGCAGGTCCCAAAACCACTGAAAAACCTTTTGTTAGAATTTGTTGGGAGTTAGGTGTTTTTCTAATAAATTGATCCCGCCTACATCAATACTTTTCTTACTCCAAATGTTTTATCCCCTTCACACACGTATTTGGACTTAACAGCCTGAAATTTCCCCAGAGATATATTGCTTCGGCTCTTTAAAAGGGATTTGTTTGGTCTATTGAGCAGTTCTTCCTCTGGAGATTTCGGGTTGGCGACTACTAAATCGAACACGCATGCTTCATTTAACGATCACCTCTGATTAAATGGTTCAGAACCTGCCTGGAATTAAGAACTTTCTTTTCTAGTGCCCTGAAAATGTTATACTTAAAACTGCTAATTTGTCATTTCCATTCTGATTTTCACCGGCAATAATTTACAGTCTGACAGTGTAATCATACTATTATGTAAGCAAGAGTGACGGAAATGAAGCATTAAAGCCATTCTGCTTCTTTCGATTTAAAAATCTTTCATTCATTGTCACTCTGGACTGGTTAGTATAGAAATAACTCGCTGCTGATATAAGAGCAGGGAAGTGATAAGAGGTATGAACAGTGACGCAACTATAGAGACAAGGGGTCCGTGGGGTTTAACGCTCAGGTTCCCAAACAGACATATCGGAGTGTCATTGCTCTGGGGCCCCAAAATCTCTTCTTTATTTTTGATGAGGGGCCGTTGAATTTACCCACCTTATTGTTACGCCACTGTGTATGAATCTTATAATGTTTTTGCTTTGCAAGATCTTTGAAAATCTATCATAATGCTTCTCATTTTGACAATTGTTTTGTATATAGCCTACCTTTAGAGCAAAAATTGTGGATGAGCCATTAGAGCCACCATGTCAGTTCATTTGGACTACCATTGTTTTTTTCTTCTTTAAAATTGTGGTACTGGTAGGCCAACATGCATTTTTTACACAAGAGTCTGGCAAGCAAAATGAAGAGTAAATACAGTTCATTAACAATTTTCTTATGATTTGGACACTTGAAGGGGAAAACTACTTTCAAGGAAAACTATTACCGAGTTTTTTGTCACAATACTATTTTAGATGTCATTTTGCCATAAATTGGCCCACCAGTTTTAAAAGAGCCCTGTTATGTAGCCTTCATCTATTCAGTGACTGAATTCTATGAGAGAATTAGGCCTACACAACCGGATTTTGAGCTCTTTCCAGTCATACCGTGTAACGGCAAATTCCTGAAACTTTAAAGGATTAGTTCAGAGGTCAAGCACGTCCATCTTATATGAAAGAGGACTTCAAAAGAAACAAACTGATGAAGTAAACATTTAAAGATCTTATTTCATTCAGGAGATTTCTGTAGAAATGACTGAAATCAGACTAGTAGTGATGTCACAGCCTCAGATTCCTCAAAATCTTGATGTATTTTAAAGAAAGTTTATTGAATTTTTTCACTATTTAAGTTATTTTTCCTCAAACTTTCTTCAGGTGGTATATTATAAATACCCTTCGTAGATTCAGTTTTACTACTTTTTTGACATTCCATGGTTTTTATATGCCACAAAATCGCAGGACAAGATATGATAGAATACATAAAGACTAAGGAATATGAGGCTATGACATCACAACTAGTCTGATTTCAGTCGTTTGTACACAAATAATATCAAACTTCAAACTCAAATATCTCCTTAACGGTATAAGATTTTTGAACACTTTCTTCACCATTTGGTTTCTTTTGAAGTCCTCTTTCATATAAGATGGACTTGCTTGACCCCTGAACTAATCCTATAATATCTTCTTAACGGAATAAGAATTTTGAACGCTTTCTTCACCATTTGGTTTCTTTTAAAGTCCTCTCTCACCATGGACATGCTTGACCCCTGAACTAATCCTTTAACGGAATAAGATTTTTGAATGCTTTCTTTACCATTGTGTCTCTTATAAAGTCCTCTTTTATATAAGATGAACACGCTTGACCACTAAACTAATCCTTGAACTTATCTTGAGTTAAAGAGGCGATATCGTCATATTTGCACAATATTTAGAATTCCTTTCAAATATTTTGATTGGTTGAAATTTTGCTGCACGATTGTTGACTCGTATTGCAAAGTATTTAGTTATTTAAAACGCCGAGAAGGGCTCACACGATTTAGCCCAGACAGTTGCGGCGACCGGAATCAACTTTTTTTCGAATCGTGTCGTGAGTTCGAGCCCCGGTATAATCGTTTATTTTGACTTTTGCTTTATCTTCTTCTTCTTTTTTTCTCAGTAATTTCCATTTGGTGACTATCATTGTAGTATTACATTTGGTGACTATCATTGTAGTATTATAATACTAAAATTTCACTTTTGCTTTTTGACAAAAAAGCATTGAAAAAACAAATAAGTTTCTCGTCACAGTAACGTAATGCGCTGTGTATGTAATTCTGCACACACAACGTACATGCTAGTGTCTGGCTGTACTGTGTGGTACACACAGACAGAGAATCGGATCTTGCCTCCACAACCGGAAGTGACGTCAAAATATAATATCCCTAATTTTTACCGTATTTTACCGAGACGAGCCTCCCTCTACTGAAATTGCTATTTACGAAATTCAAAGACTGTTTTCTATAATCAATTATATCTATAGAATTTCGTATTCAATTCAATCACAAACTTCTATACAATTTCGCAGAGTAATTTAAACTTCAAATTTGACTTTTTGTATTAAATAATAGGGCAAGCTTTTGTGAATAAATCTATAAAAGAAGTATTGTAAGAATAATCTTTGTATAAGCATGGAGGTTGAACTGTTGAATAGAAACAAAGACAGCCGGCAAAATGATTTCTGTCATGTTTACTGATGTGTGAAATGTCACTATAAAGTAAAAAAGACTGATCTACCTGGGTAGACTGGCAGAATTACGTTTTTAAATTTAAGTCTCACATACATTGTGGTCTTAACAGCGCACGAACAATATGCAGTGAGTTGTTAAACTGTTAAAGTGACCGACAAAATATTGACCGATTTGACTGCAGCTGTGTCGCATGTGTTGATCAGTAAATTCGGTCACTTGTAATAATTTTTGCAGCTTGCTGGCAAGTGCAGTTTTTCTGACATGATTTAGTGCTCAGTTCAGTTGTAGTGAAAGACAAGTGTTTCTGAACGCAGTAAGGTTCTCTCTTGGAGGTAAAGAAAATCAGGCACGGGTAAGTACATTCATTATCATTATATCATAGGCAGGATTACCAGCTTAAAGTGTGTGTATGGGGGAAGGGCTAAAGACACAAAACCAAATTTTCCTATACCAAAAGTGGGGGCAAAATTACACTAAGGTTAGGACAGGCACGTAGGAACCAGGGGCCAATACCCTCAATATTTGTTATTGAGCCAAGTAACCCCTCCCCCTACCCCTCCTCCTCCCCCACCCCACACCCTTCGCAATAATGAATGTCTAACGTATTGAATTAGATTCCATGGCATCTTTTCTTCCGGAAATCTCCATTTTCGTATAATTTGCTTCAATTTTCGTGCAATTTCCTTTATTCTCGGTCAATTTTGAGAAGTTTCTATTAATGGCGTCCATGATCTGATGGTGAAGCCTTGGTCTAAAGATTTGTTATCTTTGATCTGTTGATGCCCCCAAAATGACTGAAAATCAACACAAACTGACAAAATTGGGAAAATCTAAGTGATGATAAGAAGATAATCATAAATTCTCATGTTCAAATTTATCTCAGAAAAGCATTATAGGGTTATCATTTCTAAACAGGCAGAGGATAAAGTTTTCGTGAAAACTGAGCAAATTTGGCCAAATTTGTTACTGAACGCAGCTCTGGTAGGGTGTAGCCCCTGGAAGATCATTCTGAAGATTGATAGTTTTTGATGCCAAAAAATGGCCCATGATCATCGGGCTGTGGATTTTAAACGTGTGTGGGTGGGCATCTTTTATCAGCTCACATCCCAGTTGCCCAATCTACCAACCCGAGCCAAATCAGCATCATAACGAGTTGAGAGGAGATAATTACGATATTTAGACGTTTCGGGCATGATTGAGATGTATCTCTGATTTAAGTACATCCGACATTTTACTCTTTTAAATCCCTGCCCGACTAGGTGTCCAAGTATGATGTTTTCATCATGATGCCGAGTCGGGGATACATGATTCGGGCATGGTTGAAATGTATCTCTGGCTTTAGTAATACATCCGACATTTTCATCTTTGCCCGACTAAGTGCCTAATTATGATGTTGTCAGCATCATGCCGAGTCGGCGTTCGGGAGGACATGAGTCTAATATCTATCTGAGTCGCGCATGATTGAGATATACTCTGATACAAGTACATCCGACATTCTATACATCTCTGTCCGACTAAGATCGTTGTCCAGCCAACTGAGGTGGGGGAGGGGCTCGTACGGCCATAAAGATTACAAAACAACTATGACATGCAGTTTCAAGAAATCTGTTTGCGAAGAACCAAAAACATAAAGGTCATGGGCGGAATTTATCTACCGAAAGTGTGTGTGTGTGTGGAAGGGGGATTAAAAAGTGTGCGGGGATCACGCTAAGATGCAAAGATCACCATTCAAATGATACATTTGGAACAAAAGTGGAGGGAAGTGCCCCCTTTTCCCCCTTCAAAATAAATGTATAACCATATAAATATTCCCACAATTTTTTTCAATACTGGGCCATTTGTTTGCTCAACAAAATAGTCCAAAAGGCTAGGGGTCTTAAACTCCCTCCCTTAAGTTACGCCCCTGTATCAAACCCGAGCCTCCGGGCGCTAACCTAGCTCTATTCTCCGTCCCCCATCCTTGCGCATACGGGTAGGCTACATGGTGAAGTTGCATATACATGGAATTGTAAGCTACCGGGCGGGTGTGATAGCAAAATTTGCCCCCCGTAAATTTGGGCCCCCCCGGTCCTTTTTTCCTCAGGATTGTCTAGTGAATTTGGTCCACTTTGGACTGATTTTACTACACTGGTGTGTCTGTGCGCTGTACAGTTTCTTTAATTTAAGGATTAGTTCAGGGGTCATGCATGTCTATTTTACATGAAAGAGGACTTCAACAGAAACAAAATAGTGAAAAAATCGTTCAAAAATCTTATTCCATTAAGGAGATATTTTGATTTAAAGTTTGGTATTATTTGTATATAAATGACTGAAATCAGACTAGTTGTGATGTCATAGCCTCAGATTCCTCAAAGTCTTTATGTATTCTATCATGTTTTGTCCTGCAATTTTGTGGCTCATAAACCATGGGATATGCCAAAAAAGTAGTAAAACTGAATCTAGGAATGGTTTTTATAATATACCACCTGAAGAAATTTTGAAGAAAAATAATTCAAATAGTGAAAAAGTAAATAAAACTTTCTTTAAAATACATAAAGACTTTGAGGAATCTGAGGCTGTGACGTCATAACTAGTCTGATTTCAGTCGTTTTTACAGAAATAATACCAAACTTTAAACTTAAATATCTCCTAAATGGAATAAGATTTTAGAATGCCTTCTTCCCCATTTTGTTTCTTTTAAAGTCCTTTTCATATAAGATGAACATGCTTGACCACTGTTAATTTTGTGTACTGAAATGATAAGCTAAATCCGAAATTAGTAATATTTATGTACGAAATACAGCGCCGTTGTACACGTAGAATTTGCCAACGAACAGAAAATGGTTTCCAGCAAGCACATTGGTGAAAAAGAAATATAATATTTTCTGCGATCTGGACAGTACCCATAAGGATACACTAAAGAAAAAAAAAAAGAAAAAAACGTGCATTACGCAAAACGGCAGTGAGATTTACTGTGAAGGAAGAAGAAGGGCTTTTTCTTGCAAAAGGGGGACAAGTTGTTGTCTCGTAATTTCCTAGGAAAGAAGGGCAGGGGCCCAAATGGCGGACTGTTTTTACTATGAAGGGGGACCAAATTTACTGGATGGCTACGGCTTAACTGTTTGGGGCTTGAATTTACTGGGGCCGGGGGGACAAAATTTACTGGGAGGGGGCAAATTTATTAATTATATAAATGCAGAATATACTGCTAAATGGTTACCAAATTTTCATCAAGGATAACTTTTGTTTCAGATTATCGCAAGAAGTCATCATGTCAACGGACCAAGCTGAAGCAGCAATGTATTCGACAGTTCTATTCTTTTGTCTTGATTGCCATGGCGACTGTCCTGGTGGGCATCTGGTTATGGAGTCTGCAAAACCGACTAAAAATTTCCCACCCGGTCCGAGAGGATGGCCAGTCATTGGAAATATTCTTGGTATGGGTGTCATTTTACTTTTATAACTCTAAGATTCGCACTCGCACAATTAGATAAGAGGCAATGAGGACTTAATGTATAGAAAGGCTTTTAGCATACACCCCTCACCATGGACCGCGGCAAAGTTATTATTCATTGTTTTTTTATTGAAGTATATAAAAGGATGTTCGTCTTTTGCCCTCCCCCCCCCCCACCCCACCCCAATCGAGTTTTTCTCCTCGAACTAAAATCTCTTACAGCCGCCATTGCTCCTCCCCCGCCCTCCGCCCACCTCACCTTACCACCACCACCTCCCACCGCTGTCTCAGACAGCCAACCCCCTGATCCGTGGCCCATGGTCTGACCAGTCATTCATGGATAAGCGAATATCCAAACAGTTTACTATTAAATATGTGTATGATTACAACTACAGGTAGAATGCCGCGATAACCCATACCAGGGTACTGTTATAGAAGTATCTCTGCCCAGACACATCTGACGAATCACCATTTCCGTTAGAACGAAGATCATAAATGCACTGTAACTGTGGTCTGACTGCATGAGGCCCTCCTGGTACATTCTCGCTAATATTTGTGTGTATAACGTTTACTGATGTAGGCTTACAATATTACAAATTACGATCTCAAAGTCAGGCGATGTGTTAAGTTAAATTCCAAAAGATAAAGTGACTGGAAATTTGATTTTTTTAGTTCTGCATAAAAAGAATGAAGAGCTGAAAAAGTCGAAAGGGCTAGATTTGGTTGGTTTGACATGTCTGTTGTCTGAGTCTCCTTCACTTTTCCTGGTATGTGATCAATAGGGAATATCTTTACTGCAATTTTACTTTACTTTCAAGCAATGTACCTCCCTCTTCACCCATCCCATACACAGTGGCTTAACGTAGTAGGGCTACACCGAAACTCTAGTGGGCCTTCGTTCCCAAGTCTGTTGCACCAAGGGGGCCTTCGATCCCAAGGGCCTATGATCCCAAGGGGGCCTCCGGTCCCAAGGGGGGCCTCGATCCCAAGGGGCCGCCGATCCCAAGGGGGCCTCCGATCTCAAAGGGGCCTCCGATTACAAAGGGCCCTCCGAACCCAAGAAGGTCCCGATCCCAAGAGGCCTCCAATTCCAAGGGGACCTCCGATCCTAAGGGGATCTCCAATCCCAAGGGGACCTCCGATCCCAAGGGACCTCCAATCCCAAGGGGACCTCCGATCCCAAGGGAATCTCCAAGCCCAAGGGGACCTCCGATCCCATGAGAGCCTCCGATCCCAAAGGAGCCTCCGATCCCAACTGGCCTCCGTTTCCAAGAGGGCCTCCGATCTCAAGGGGACCTCCGATCCCAATTGGGGGTCTCCATCCAAATAAATCAAAACAAAAATGTAGAGGACAATATGAAAATAACTTCAAACTAAATAAAAAGTCTAAACGAGATATATATTTTATTTATCACCCAGTCGAGACCCGCTGCTCGATAACTGACCTGTGGCACCTTGATCAATACAAATAGCGTTGGCGCCAGGGGACGCGGCCCCTTGCCCCAGCGTAATCGACGCCCTGTTTCGTTCGCAGTGAGGGGCCTCTGGCTCCCAAATTGTCCGGTGCCTCCGGCCTCGGCGTTACGCCATTGCCCATACATTGATGTAATTACATGTAGGGGATTCGATTTGCAACTGCAGCTGTACATAGCCAAAGAGGTTAATCAATATCTGGATATTAAGTCAAGGTCTTACTATACTGTATTACGGGTAACTGGCCTTGTTAACTACACATGGGCTAAGGATTTCTACCTTCGTTATAGATGCAGGTAGAAATAAACACTGATATTTATCCAGAAGGTGTATAATAAGGGTTGTGTTTACCCCCCCCCCCCCCACCCACCTTCCCCCTCTCACCTTTTCCCATCCTCCTCCTCCACACGCACCCCAGCCAACTCCAAGTGAAACATTTTAGAAATTACAAGAAAAACTATCGTGAAAAACGTTAGTTCGTTCAGCTCTTCAATCAAGAACATTGAAGGAGATTGCACGATTAGAAGCAACGTTTTATGCAAACTTAATTCAACAGTGCAATTCTCCCGCTTGTAACCCGAACATATTGTGGCTCTTCCCCCTCTCAAAGGTCAAACCTTCCCACGCTCCTGGTGTAGGCATATAAGCAGTTAACTTCAAACATACACACATCTTATATATATATATATATATATATATATATATATATATATATATATATATATATATATATATATATATATATATATATATATATATATATATATATATATATATATATATATATATATATATATATATATATATATATATATATATATATATATATATATATATATATATATATATATATATATATATATATATATATATATATATATATATATATATATATATATATATATATATATATATATATATATATATATATATATATATATATATATATATATATATATATATATATATATATATATTTGCATATATTCTTTAGAATTCAGCTTTGAGCCACAGTCAAAGGTCTTCGCAAGGCTAGGTGCAAAGTACGGCGACATTTTCGCCATCCGCTTTGGTCAGCTGTGGGTAGTTGTCTTTAACTCGACAGAGGTTATCAAAAACGCTATCCTTGAAAGAGGGGCCGAGTTTGCAGACAGACCAATAACATTTTCAAGTAAGTCCCCTGTTTTTAAGTTTCTTAGATGTTTAAGGTGAAATTCAAAACAATGTCCGTTGAACAATTAGTATACATATAGGCGTGATTACGGGCATCAAAGAGGACGCCCCTACAATTTTCAGCCATATTTTTGATTCTTAATTTTGCCTGAAAGAATATTAGTGGTTGTATCTTAGCTTCATTTTGTAACTTTGCCCCCTCCTCCACCCTGATAGTAAAATAAAACTACAGAGTAAGAAGAGAATTGTCTACCTGACTCAATCGTTGCAACCACAGATAATGGGGGGAGGGGCAAAGTCAAAAGTGGGAGGGGGAAATCACGCTAAGATGCAAAAATTCACCATGCAAAAGATAACAATTCGGAAGTGGGGGTAAGTTCCCCTGCCCCCTTCAAATCCCGCCTATCTGCATCCATTTCATCTCCTGCCAACTGCGCCACTGCTATATTCGGGCCATTTAGGGCGTCGACTTTATTAAAGATTGTGGAATTAAATTTTTCGTTTGAACTTTTCGTCAATATGAATATTTCAGCTGATATAGCTGGCAACAACTCATGCAGAATATCATAGTTTAACTCTCCTGGGTCCTAAACGATGTTAGTGTATTGTTTTATTATTGAAGAATGGGAGGGGAGGGACATTTACATATTTTTCTCATTTGAAAATAGTCTTAGTATACTAACTTGCCCCGCCCAGCTCAGGGGCGGACTGGCACATATAAATTTACCGGTCCAAGTGGAGTAAGCGGCGCCTTAGACTGCTTGTCAGTTAGTAGAATGACAATTTCAGAGTTAGTTATGGGAATAATTGAAGATGAGACCGGCGCCTAAGACCAGTGGACTATACGACCAGTCCCCCTCAGCTCTCCTCAGAACGCCTGCATTACATGTCTTTAGAATTATATCCAACCAAAAACACTCCCGAACCACATTAAGATATTTTAGTATTCTTTCCTTTCATAAACACCATGCCTTGATTACCCGTCATCTCTGCAATTTTATACTTCTTATCACTTTTTATATTTTTCCAGCCGACTTGTTTTCAGAAGGAGGGAAGGACATCTTTTTTGGTCAGTATAGTGCAACCTGGAAATTACACAGAAAACTCACCCATGCTGCACTAAGGTAAAAAGGTTTTTTTTTTTTTTTTTTTTTTCAGGCCTAGATGTCTGGATGTAGGCCTAAACCAAATTTTGTTATATGCCCGGTAATATATGTATATATATATATATATATATATATATATATATATATATATATATATATATATATATATATATATATATATATATATATATATATATATATATATATATATATATATATATATATATATATATATATATATATATATATATATATATATATATATATATATATATATATATATATATATATATATATATATATATATATATATATATATATATATATATATATATATATATATATATATATATATATATATATATATATATATATATATATACATATATATATATATATATATATATATATATATATATATATATATATATATATATATATATATATATATATATATATATATATATATATATATATATATATATATATATATATATATATATATATATATATATATATATATATATATATATATATATATATATATATATATATATATATATATATATATATATATATATATATATATATATATATATATATATATATATATATATATATATATATATATATATAAATATATATATATATATAAGATCTATATAAGATCTATGGATATTAATTAATACGAAGCTCCACGTTTTGGTGCATTTTCTTATTACACCAACAGTCCAGGATTCTCCCTGACTGATTTTGCCAAACCACTTCTCCAGTTGGTAGCGATGGTAACGTGTGTGACAAACCGTGGACATGGTGGAATGGTCTGATTTCTAGCCCGATCCACAGTCTTATTTCTAGCCCCGATCCATCGTCATTTGTCTTTCTTGGTGGTGCTTTTCTCATGTTCATATTATCATTTTCTTCTCATCTTCGGAAAACAGAAATCTTGCTACAGGAGACAACGAACGATTTGAAACCATCATCTTCAAGATGGTGCCAAAGATGAATAAGTTGCTGGATAGCCAAGGCGACAAACCTTTTCAACCAAAGGATGTGGTGTGTCTCGCTGTCTATAATGTTATAGCACTTATGTGTTTCGGAAAGCTGTACGTATATATTCTGTTCTCACCTACAATGCAGTAGGAATCGGGGAGCCAAGGGGGCCAAGGCCCCCAATAATTTAATTGGGAGGTCATGTACAATTTTGAACCCTCCAATAATGTAGGGAAGGTTTGACCAATTAATTTGAAAAATTAGATTTCCTACACATATTTTCGGCTTCCGGAAATATTCTTCCACTTTTGTAAAATTTGCTTTCATTGTTGGGGAAATTTCCTTCATTTTGGGGAATTTTCATTTAATTTTCGGAAAATTTTATTCGATTTTCGGGAAAGTTCCTTTATTTTTTCTTCATTGCTTCAATTTTCTTTAAATATGCTCAATTTTACCAAAATTTCCAATAACTATACTACCCCCTTTTAATAGTTTTTTGGGCATAAGAGACTCATATATTTTTGTAGGTTTGTTGGGCAAAAAATCAAATATGCACCTCACCCTCCTACCAATTCAAATACCTTCCTACGCCGCTGACCTATTATTTGAAATCAAGAAGCTAAAATAAACGCAACTTATTCGCTACAACGAGTATAAACTATTTGGCAATCTAGATGACTTGTTATAGTTCCTCAGGCTTGACTGACAAATTAGCACGCTTAATTGTTTGAGGTGAAATATTGCCCCTTTAAATTGATTCATGTGTTTAATCGGATTTGATACTAATATCAAAATTTTCACAAACTGGGTACTTTGAAATACCCCCAAATTTTTTTTATGTATTACGTCATCGCATGAGCCTACACATTTGACTAGCCCACACTAAACAAATGGGTTTTTTTTTAATTTCTGCTTCGGATTGTCCAAAATTTCATTGGATAACTTGAAATTTTGGAGACGGATTGTAAACATTTATTCAAAACTTTTTGCCGCTGCTTTTTGATATTCACGGTCGCTTTTTTATGAAAATCAACAAAACAGATTATGGGCAGGTTTTGTTCATTTTCTCAAAAAGGCGACCGTGAATTTCAAAAAGCAACGGCAAAAAGTTTTGAATATCTATTTACTATCCGTCTCCAACATTTCAGGATATCCAGTGCAATTTTGGACAATCGGGCTAGTCACATGTGTAGGCTTATGCGATGACGTAAGACATAAAAGTACCCAATTGTTTGGGTATTTTAAAGTACCTAGTTTTTCAAGTTGCTCCCGAACTATCCAGAGTGGGCACTGGTCCTCGTGCCCCTATTTTTATGTTTACATGATTGGGTTGCTTTCGTAAGTTGGAACATAAAGAATATACGTACAGACGTATGAAGTGGGGTAAGGAAAACCTAGTACCCCTCCCTCCTCCCATTTCAGGAAAAAGTTGATGCCAAATGTGGGTATATTTCCTGAAATTGAAGTAAATCTCTGAAAAATTGAAGAAAACTTCTCGAAATGAAAATTTCCCGAAAATGAAGAAAATTTCCCCAAAATTGAAGAAAATTTTCCTCAAATTGAAGGAAACTTCCTGAAAATTAAGAAAATTTTACAAACATTTAAGCAAATTCCTCTAAACAAATTAGATTTACGGAAGAAAAGATGCCATGGATTGTGACTCTTCAAAATCAATTCGTTAGACCTTCATTATTGGGGAGGGGGGTGGTACTTGGGCCCCCTTGGCACCCAGTTTCTACGCCACTGCCATTGGGAGAGAAAGTAACATCTGCAGTATACGATCTTTTTGCCACCAGCATACATGACCGAAAGGCATACAGAAATTTAAAAACACAGAAAAAAAGATTCATCAAATTGTGCTGTTAAAATTTTTCCACATCTCTGGAAAGAGGAATTTATCTTGTTTCGTCGCTTGACTATTTATGTATATATATTTTTAAACATTTTTTACCAACTTGGGGCATTATACATAAATACCCACCTAGATTGATAATGTAGGATGCGGAATTACAGGGTGTGTTCAGTGGACTAATGAAAGGACAGGTGATAATTGGTGGAGGTTACGGTCTTTAGAAGAAAAAGTTAACAGCTGTTGACAGTGATGTTTGAAAAGTAAACGGATATGACAGTAACAGAAGACAAGAAACATCGGTTTCTGGTCACAAATGTCTTATGTGTTGTTACATGGCGCCACACCTCCCATACATTATATGTCCATACTACAGCATTTTGAAGTATACGCTATTGAAATATTACAAGGCGGCCTTATTTTTTTCTGATGTAAACCCTTTGTTTTATAGACTACCTTAACTCTAAGTTGAAAGAGTGTTGCAAATTCTGAGAAAAAACTTAGTGTCTGCCATACCTCAATTAAATTCCAGCATTAAAGGACACATAAAGTCTGACATAATCCTTATTTCATATGATAGAATTAAAAATAACACATTTTTCTGACCAAGTTTCATACCCCTTAAACAATTTGTACACAATTTGTATAAATCAGTATTAAAAATTTAATTCTACAGTCCGGAAGCATGCCTATTAATAGGAACATTTATAACACACGAGAATATATAAGTCATGCATCCATATCAGCATATTGTTCACATGTTGCGAGAGAATGTCATATTTTCTATTTATGTACTTGAAATATCAAAAACCATTATGTTGAAAAATATTAGAATTTTCAAAATGGCCGTTTCCCGCCTTAAAGCCTAGCTCTACTTACTATTATTTATAATATTTCGAAAACGGCGTAGTGAACATATATAGTGGAAAAGTTTTAGCCATGACAGTAATGAAGGAATTTTCATGAATTTTAAGTTTTCCCTAACAAAGATATATTCCCCTGAGGTATTTCAAATTTGAAATATGTAACATTGCATAAGGCTTAACCGTTAGGATAGCAAAAGATTATGGGAAATATCACAAAATGGCGGCTTCCATGTTACAAAACATTTCCATTTTTAGGAACATTTATGTTCCCATTAATAGGCATGCTGCCGGACTGTTCTATTACTAAATAGTACTATGGCAGCCGCAAGTTTGATTTCAAAACATACAGATTATGATGTCATGATCCCAACAAGATGCTGGAATGCTTTGTATTTCTTTATAATCTACCTCAAGATTTCTAGGTTATAAGGGAAAAAAATTCTTAGGGTCAAGGAATTGTTTGTGTACACATGACATTAACAAAACATTCTGTTTAAACTTTGTGTCACATCATTTTGGAATAAAAACTTTAATCACATTTATAAAGAAATACATTAAATTCCTTATGTCTCTATTGGGGAAATTATGTCATCATGCACTATATTTCAATACAGAATTGAACAAAATGGTAGCCTCCATGTGTCAACTTTAAACATGAATAACTTGAGACAGAAATAAGATTTTGACTTGCAGTTTTTGGTAGTTGGTTAAGATTGTTATCCTCTATTATATGAAATAATAATTGTATCAGACTTTATGTCTCCTTTAATAGACTTTCAAATCATTGTCAGTAAATGATATCTGTGAAAGAAATGTAATGAATATGACTGCATGACTTAAATATTCTCGTGTGTTATGAATGTTCCTATTAATAAGCATGCTTCCGGACTGTAAAATTCAAGTTTTTAATAATTATACAAATTGTGTTAGATTGTTTAAGGGTATGAATCTTGGTCAGAAAAATTTGTTATTTTCAATTCTATCATATGAAATAAGGATTATGTCAGACTTTATGTGTCCTTAGATGTAGCTTTCGAGTAATCATATCAAGGAATGAAGATTTTTTACTGAATGCAGAAGATGTGGCGTATGAAAGAGAGGACAGCTCAAAATCTTTAATATCATGCTTTAAAATTTTGTCCCTACTTTTAGTCACTGGACTGGATCTTTTTCTCCTGCATCATAGTGGGGAATTAAAGTCTCTTGGTCATATAAAGCTGCTCCCATATAAAGAACGGTATTGAAGAATTGAAAAACAGTAGGTTTTACATAAAGATTGTGATGTCACAAAATTACAATAAATTTGCATGATTTATCACAATATGGTTCTAAAATTAATAATACTGTAAAATGGTCAACTTTTAACCGATTTTGATTATTGTTTGCTATTTTCATAGTTTATAGTTTTGTATTTTCTTCAAATTAAACTCAAGTTGTTGTTATACCCGTCCATAGAGCTTTAAATTGTTCTTCTTTTATTTTAGGTATGAATTTGATGATCCTGAGCTACTAGAGTGGATTAGCATAAGCCGGGAACAATTCGAAGTCGCCAATGGTACTGTGGCTGACTTTATTCCGATACTGAGGTATCTACCTTCCCCAGGGGTCAACAAAATGAAAAAGCTCGTCAGACGATTCTTTTCACTTCTGGACAATCAGATTGACCAGCATACAAAGAATTACAATGGCGGTAGGATTCTAGTTTATTTATTCGTATTTAAATTTGTTGACAGTCGGTATAAAGCAAAGTTTATGAAGGCACCAACTGACCAAACAATACATGCTCTCCCATATATGACTTAAACATGGCATGCACTGAAAAACAGATGCATAATATAGCACTTTCTCGCTATGACGTAACAGTGGGGTTAGATACCCGTATTCCTTTCCACCAGTATAGGGACTATCATTGGCGGTGCCAGGATTTTGTTATGGGGGCAAAAATGTATCAATCGGACAAAATAGGTCACTTTCAGACTTTACAAAAAATTATGGGGGGAAAGTGGGGCAAAGCGATCTCGTGGGGAAAATGCCCCCCCCCCAATGCTCCCCGTAGCGCCGCTACTGGGGACTATCCCGGGATTATCCCGTGCATTTGTACTACAGTGGAGACATCATCTATTCATTTAAAAGAAAATCTTGTCTCAAGAAATTTGTTAGACCCATCACCAATAAATCCGATACATAATGAAAACGTCACTTCCGCTGCGGCAATTGATTGGCTTCTCGGTGTGTGTACATATTTCGACCAATCAGAAACGTTGGATTGTGTTGTATTTCTAATCTTCATGTTATCCACGTTAACGCGATATCTGGAAGCATTGTCATTAATGAAAGGAAACGGCCTGGGTTTTCGGTTCCTATGGCAGCAAAGGATGGGGGTGGGACTTTTGGTATATGAAATTATATTTTTTCAAAACCCTTCTATTGATAGGCGTAGAAACAGGGCAAAAGGGACATGTGCCCCTCAATATACACTTTTTGAGAAATAAGTGTGCATTTTTAGATACATGCCCATTTCGAGAATTGCCCAACTGTCATAGTCACACAATTTCACACACGCCCCTGTCTGTTGAAAAGATCATATTGTTGAATGGAAAATTTATTTTCACTCATATTTGAAAAATAGGAGAACCAAAGGACTTCATTGAGATTCTGATTAAGACGAGGCAAGACATGGTCAGGGAGGGGAATGAAGACATGGACGCCATAACGGATACACACATCAAGCTTATCATGCTGGACATGTTCATAGGTAAGCATGAACCTTGACTGGTTAAGAACTGGAGAGAAATGCCGCTACAGACTACATGATGAATATTTAAAATCATTGGTGGATCGACTGGCCAGCCCCCTCCCTCTCTCCCGTGCACTTCATACTAAAAGTGGTAGGGTGTGCAGTATTCCAAAAAAGAGAAAACATAAGCGCAGTATGCAGTGACAGATTATATACTGATGCATTATGGCTTTTTGTTGGCACGGTTGGGTGGTTTGGCTTTGTTCACGTGGCGACATGTGAAGATGAGCTCAGTCTTTTTATTGATCGATTGTGCTTTAAGGTGGAGAGTCTCAAGTTTTCCCTCTAGCAGAAGTTGCAAAGCCCATTGCCGCGTTTGTTGACATTGGAATGTTTTTAATTTCCCAGCGAATGTTGAAAGCTGCATTTTGTCTTTTGAGCCCCCAAATGTAATTTGATAATTCTGTCTCTTTTTCGTATCTCTGAAATTTTAAAGATTTGGTATGGTTATTGTAACGGTCCTTAAAGGGTCCTCCTGTTAAACCTATGTAGGCAGCTGAGTCATTATCAGTTGTGACTGTGGCTTTGTAAACAACAGCCTTAGCTAGACAGTTTCCTTGTAGGGGACATGCCTCTTTGACTCTGCAGTTACAGGCTTTCTCTGAAGGTTTTTTTTTTTTTTTTGGAAGCTGGTGTTGTGTGATTTTATGATGTTCCTCATATTTTTGTACAGGCTGTAGCTGACCTTGATTGTATTTCTGTTAAAGATTTTATTAAGCTTGGTTCCTCGTGGGAAGTGTTTGTCGATTATTTTAAGGAAGGATCCCTCGACATTTGATTTGACACTCTTATTACATGGGGATTGTACCAAATAATCTTCCTTGATCTGTTTCTCTTCGGGGCTGCTTCCTCACTCTCGTTACCTTTTTTGTACAGTACAACCATAATGCATCAGTTTATCGCCGTCGGAAATAGACGTGTAAAACTCAGAGTAGTAGCACATGACGTAAAGAATATATTTATGTATATACATATAAACATATATATATATATATATATATATATGTATGTATATATATATATATATATATATATATATATATATATATATATATATATATATATATATATATATATATATATATATATATATATATATATATATATATATATATATATATATATATATATATATATATATATATATATATATATTATATATATATATATATATATATATATATATATATATATATATATATATATATATATATATATATATATATATATATATATATATATATATATATATATATATATATATATATATATATATATATATATATATATATATATGTATATATATGGAAGTACCCCCTCCTCCCGTCCAGTCCCCTGCCTGCCTGCCTGCCTGCCTGCCTGCCTGCCTGCCTGCCTGCCTGCCTCCCCCATCGTTTCATGAATAACGTTAAGGTGTTAAGGTTTAATGGTCGTTTGGAGGTTGACATCAGTCAGTCGCCGCCACTTCTATCTCAAGATCTAAAAGATTGGGGAATGGTGACCCAAGGGATCTTGATACTGGTTTTTATAAACTCTAAGCCCCGTTCATTATCCTCCTAGTGGGTAACCTCACCCCCCCCCCTCCCACCCTTCTAATTATTAAACAACATCCATGGTACCCTCCGTTTAATCATTTCAAAGTATACTGATTCCAACTCATCAAATTGTCTGCCTCGATTCAGCTGGAACGGATACCATAATACACACTTTGGATTGGTGCATTGCATTGATGGCCGACCATCCTGAAATCCAGGCAAATGTTGCCAAGGAGATTGATGATGTCATTGGACGTAACCGAAATCCCAAGATGGAGGATCGCGGAAACTTGCCATACACAGAATGTGCACTGTATGAGGCGCTTCGGTACAGTTCTTTCGCAGCAATCGGTATCCCTCACGCCACAACACAGGATGTAGAAATTGGTAAGAATTCCCTAAAGTTCGTTAGTATCGTTTTCCTGTAATAGCTAAAAAATAGATTTAATATTGATGGGCATTATCAACTCGAGTAGATGTAGAGATGAGTAAAAAAGAGGAACAGGAAGGGGTTTAACATAAGAAGGGTTAACCCCATGGGTCCCAAAAAAACATCTATATTTTGACCCCACAACAAATTGCATTGCATTATTGCTATCATCTGTTTATACGGCTTTTTTATATTGCTTATATTGTGTTGTTTACTTTTAACATCCTCGCCATACATTTTGACTAACCATTCCCTGCAATTTTACAATGATTTTCTAACTGTCTAAATGTGGTCCCAAATCCACGTCCCAGTGGTAGTCATAGGCGGGATAAAGAGGGTGCACCAAACAGTGCAGTGACTGTCTTACACTTTTTGAGCATCTGTGAACTCCGCTATGCTGCCACTCCCTAGTATGAAGCATTTGAATCAAAATGTGAAGAAACATCTTATATCTCATTGTCTGTTTGTTGAATTTATTGCAGGAGGTTACGTCATTCCGAAAGGAACTACAGTTTTGTTCAACTTTCAAGCCATGCACTTTGATAAAAACTATTGGAAGGATCCATATGAATACAAACCAGGTTTGTCAATACTTAACTCGTTATCTTTCAGTTTTTGGTTCAATCTGACATTTTAGAAAAGGTATCGTCGCATAAATGAATTCAGTGGTGAATGTCACCGTGCTGGTAACGTCACTTCCGGTTTCTGTTTTCCTTATTAATTGAGAGAAATTGGTGATGTTATCGATAACGCATGTAGGCCATATCTTCAATTCGGCACAAAATGATTCAGGAGGTAAATTATAGTAATTACTGTGAAATTAAAATATTGTTCACTAAATCATATTTTACCACTTTTCTGACATATCTAATAGCCTTTGTCACAAATTAAACAAATGACATATGAAGAACAAATTGTAAAAAAAAATATTTTCTTTTCCATTCCAGAGCACTTTCTGGATGACACCGGTAAGATCCGACTCCACCCAAACGGGTTTATGCCGTTCTCTGCCGGTCATCGTGGATGCCTCGGAGAAGCTATGGCCAAGGCCGAACTGTTCCTTCTCTTCACGTGGTTGTTCCAGCATTACACCTTTACCAAACCTCCAGGAAAAGAGCACGTGTCTGTTGCACAACGACATGAAACGGCTATGGGAAATATTTTGAGAGATTACAACATTGTTGCTAAAAAGAGATTTTAAAGGAATCAAACGTTCATAGCTTACACAGAGCCGTAATTTCGGAGGACAGGGGTCATATCACGCGCACTGTTTGGCTGGATAAGAACAATAAAGTACATAGTTTCGTGAGAGAAATGTGCCTTTGCATTTAGGATGTACATCTTGCTTAAATGTTGACCTCTGTTGGGGGAGGGAAATAGTACTCCATGCAACTCCCTCTTGAATAAGTCTCTTGCCCCACACTTTGGAGATGAATTACATTACATATATTAAAGGCAAAAATATATCATGTCACGTTTTTATCTAATTTGAAACACTCCACAAGCTGACACGCGTGTATGAAAGTGACTGGTGCAGTAAGTTTAATTGAGCACTGTGATGATCTGCCAGTCTGTGACAATTTTCAAAGAGCTTCTACACAATTTTGATGTACTTCTTAAAATTTAATAACTCGTACCAAATGGTTGGCGCTCTTTGTCAATAATTGAGATGGCGTTCCTTTTTGGTTTTTGAAAATTTCCCGTTCTGACATATTTATTGATCATTTTGTAATAGCTATATTTTCCCATTTCTTTTAATGATTTATGTTTTGATTACGCATTTTGTAGAGTAAAATTGTGTAAAAAAAACTCAATCGGGGAGTACCCGTAGCACTCATAGTATTATCTTTGTAAAATGGGGACCGTAAAAAAATATTAATAGTAATAAATGAGATGGAACAAACGTATACTAAAACAATTTTGCCCATCTGAGTCGTACCCAAAAGTGTTTCTATTTTTAAATTTGCAAAATGTTCAAAAAAGAATGCCGCAACCTCATGGGGTAATTTGATGGTAAGATGAGAATATAAAAACTGTCATCTTATTATTATTATTATGACTTATATTCTCTGAACTTTGTCAGTTTGTGTTGATTTTCAGTCATTTTGAGGTATCAAAGACAATAAATCTTCATAGTTTCAAAGCTTTCGCCCCTTCCAAAGCTCCTCCTGGATTCCTACCCTCAAATCGCCCCAGAACCCTTTGGTTTTGTATTTACATTTGGAACGTTGTGTTGATTTTAAGCCATTTTGGGGCATCAAAAACTAGAAATCATCAGACCATGCTTTTCAATGGAAATTTCTCTTCTGCCTGTTTAAAAACGGTGACCTAGACTTCATCCTGAAGATTTAAAATTTCTTTTCATCACAAAATTTTTCGAACTTTGTGTTGATTTCAAGCAATTTTTGGGCAATCAACATACACAAATTTAAAGCTTTCAGGGCTGCGCCCCCTGCTTTCATCTTCAGCAATTTTTGGGCAATAAAGTAAGGTTACATGCTGTTTCGCATGTAGTTTTGCCTACAATCATACAATATAGAACAATTGGGAACAGATCCTTTACCCCAATCTCCATCAGTGGCGTCGCCAGACAATATATTATATATAAATATATATATATATATAAATACATGTATTTTTAATAATATATATAAATATATATATATTATGTATATCAATATATATATATATGTTATATATAAATATATCTATAAATATATATGTATATACATATATTGTAAATAATATATATATATATAAATAAATATCTACATTTTTATATAAATATATATATATATATATATATATACGTATATTTAAATTGATATATATAAATTGATATATATATGTTGTTATATAAATATATATACATATATTTGTATATATAAATATATATCTATAACTACATATCTACAATATATATAAATACATATCTATATATAATATATATATAAATTATATATGTAATTGTATAGGCCTATATATATATTATAAATAATATATATACATATTTGTATATGATATAAAAATTATATATATATATTTGTTATATACATATCTATAAATATATATATAAATTTTATAAATAATGATTATAAATTTATATATATCTATAAATTTATGTTGTTTTAAATATTTGGATTTTTATATAAATGTATATAATTTATATACATCTATAAATATATATAAATACGTACATTATAAATAATTTAAATATATACATAATTATATACTTTATATATATAAATTATATATGTAATTATATATATATATATATATAAATTGTAGAGCAGATTTGTTAATGTTAAGCCAGATGACAAGAACAGATGTAATTAATCAGTGATTTACAATGGTGCAAACATGCAATGAAACGAAACGGCGGAATGTGTCATACATTTACAAACAAGTACCTTAACATTGCAAGAATGAACAGATTTAGAGTCGGATTAATGAAAGAGAATGAGAATAACAGTTTAGAAATGAAACAGATTTGCGCAAATAACAAAACATTGCAAGAATGAACAGATGAATTAATTCAGAGTCGGAAATGATTAATGAAAGAGAATGAGACTAACAATTGAGAAATGAAACAGATTTGCGCAAATAACAAAACATTGCAAGAATGAACAGATGAATTAATTCAGAGTCGGAAATGATTAATGAAAGAGAATGAGACTAACAGTTAAGAAATGAAACAGATTTGCGCAAATAACATAAATGAGGGTAAATGTCAATAAATCTTTCTCTTTCTTGAAAATTTGGTGGCTCTTATAAGAGCCTTTTTGGTTCTGGGCGAAAGCAGTGACGTTCAGCAAGCTTTCTACTTCTTTGCGGGTTTCTTTGTAGCTGCTGTCTTTGTAGCTGCTGTCTTTGCGGCTGCTGGTTTCTTTGCGGCTGCTGGTTTCTTTGGGGCTGCTGGCTTCTTTGCAGCTGGTTTTTTGCGGCTGGCTTTTTGGCTGCCTTCTTTGGTTTGGCTGCTGGTGCTGCCTTCTTTGCTGCGGGTTTCTTTGCTACCTTCTTTTTGGTTGCCATCTTTGCTGACGATTTCTTTGCGGCCTTTTTAGCTTTGACTACCTTTGCCTTGTCTGCCTTCTTTGCTTTCAGTGCCTTGCCTTTTCAGCTTTCTTCGCTTTCACAGCCTTTGCTTTCTCTGATGCCTGTGCCTTTGCTGTGTCAAGCTTGAAGGTACCACTGGCGCCAGTTCCCTTGACTTGCTTCAGCTTGCCAGATTCAACACCTTTCTTTAAAGCTTTGTTGATGAAAGTATTCTTTTTGACGACATCGACACCTTGGGCTTTCAAGTAGTTCTTGATGGCGGCTCCTGATGAACCTTTAGGATCTTTCAGCGCTGTGACGGCCTTCATGACTTGGTCGAGTGTTGATGGCCCAGTTGGCTTAGATTTCTTTGCTTTCTGTTGAGTAGCTGCCATTGTTACTAATGTTAGATTCAGTGAGATATCGAACTTTGACACAATGAAATTTGAAGTGAGAAAATTAGTAGCGCTAAATTGTATATATAGCTTTTTTGCGGACGTTAATGGCAATATGTATTTCCTGTTCGTTGATTGGTTGGTATCAATGGCGCTTGGTGCTGTACTGTATTATACATGGCATCGTATGAAAATTTTGTGTTAGAAACTTAAATTTTAATTTAAGATTTCTCTTAATTTGCCTGTCAGAATTTTTTCTTTGATCTCTCATTTAACTATATTCGGATTAAATATTTCTTGAATAGTATCTTTTTAAGCAATCGCTGCTTTATTCTTTAAATTTACAGGCTAAAACATTCTAGTCAATAGTCTAAGCAAAATTACTCTGAAAATACTATATTTTCATTATCAGAAATTCATTATTTTACAATATTTTTACTCTGAAGCTATTCTTTTAGCTAATTTCTTTCCTAGTAAAGTCTAAAATAATAGAAAATAACTTGGTGGATTAGTCTGAAACCTTTCTGAAAATTAAGTTCTTAGAACGAAATGATCGACTTGGCTTCAGTCCCCATATCACTGATCGTGCACGATTTTCGTTCGTCAAAAACTATACCATTACAAAGCTGGACACGTACAAAACTTACAAGATTTGTTTTTTGGTCCACCAATTACCTTATTTGGCACACCACATTTATTCAAAAATTGTGGTACTGTTTGGCCAACCTGCATATTTTACTCGAGGGCCGGACGGGCAAAATGAAAAGGCTGTATAAATCAAGTGCATTAGCAATTTTCATTTGAAATAGAGACGCACCCCGGGCGGCGTGTATCATATTATGGGGCAGAAGCCAGCTAGGAAGGGAAGAAACCAGCTAGTTTAAAATTTTATGGGGCCAAGCCTCACGAAACCAGGATGATGTTTGATAACGTGTGTTATAACCAGTTTTTTCACCATCATAATAGAATATGGGGAAAATGTTACGTACTTGTGGGACAGAGGGCACAGGCGTAGGAAATTGGGTCCGGGGCAAAACTACTCACTGAGAGGATTTCAGAAATTATTACCTTCCCGGTTGCACGCTCTCCGGTTGGGAGGTAAATTGGGAAATTATTAAGTAAATGGCATCATGCCTATTGCACATTTTGGTCAAATATAAAAATTGACCCAAAATGAAAATTGTACAAAATTTCCCGAAAATTTAAGGAGATTTCTCGAAAATTGAAGATTTCCCGAAAATTGTAGGAGATTTCCCAATTGGCTTTAACTTTTGATGAAAAATAAATTTACCATTGCAATTTCCCGCTTCAACTTTCCCGCTTCACGCCTTGAAACCGCCAGAGTTGACCCTTCCTACGCAAGAGGCATTAGCTTACCCAGATTTATGGTCAAACTTTAATTTGGTTTATGGAAAAGGTGAATTAAATTTCAATTGTTCAAATAAGTCGTATGCGCACAGCACAATGGGTGTGTCCAACCAAAGAGCTCCAACAATGAAAATTTTCGCTCCCCAATTGAAGATTTTTAATGATTTTTACAAGAATCCGCCAGATTGCCTCCCCTAAATAATACGCCACTGGGACGATTAGCTTAATTCGGGATTAGGGCATGAACATTCTTGCTACTGGGACGGGTGACCACATATTATAGCACGCAGCTAATTATTTGCCTCATTCAAACAAATAACTTCATATAAGCATCAAATTCGGCCCGGGTGGTCGAGGTATGATGGTGTGAAAAGGAAACACTGAAATAACCTCTTCGACGTTTAATCCTTGGATATTACTATAATTTATGAGCAGACATTTACCTCTTCTCCTAATGGGCCAGGAAATTGTCAAAAGTGGTACTGCACCCCCCCCCCCCTCCCTCCTCGAATTTCAAAACTGTGTCGTCCCTAATATCTGAACTTTTGAAGTCAGATAATTAAGCCTGGCTTTCATTGATATTCATTGTGGCATCTTAAAGAAGACATAAAGTCAAATGTTCTAGCTTGATATATGCCACTTAAAAAATTAACTAAGTACCAAATAAAAGAACCCATCTTATCATTTCCATTTTTAGGTTATGCAAGTAGATTGAAGTTGTTACATGGCCCGACGCTGCCATTTTGTCTAATTTTGTTTTGAAATCATGCCAAGTAGGCCCAGGGCCTATGTGATATGCCGTCGGGACCATCTTACTTAAATTGACTTTTTGCCTGACTCGAAAACCTATTACGAAGGAAAACGCAGTGAATATGTGGATAAACATTTAATTTTGTTTGAGCAGTGGCTTCACCAAAGTTTTTGACTTGGGCGGGGAGAGGCACAGGGGTCTGAGATTTTTTACTTTTGATGTCTCAAAATAACTTAAAATAAAACACAGCTTCAAAATTCAACTGATGAAAAGAAGAAAATTTTAATGATAAAATCTACTAACATACTTATTTCAATACTTTTCTGAAAATTGAGAAAATTCTGGCGCAATAGTGAAGACTAGGCGCAAAGCCCTGCTAGGTTACAAGAAGGAAGTCCCCCGTGCGCTGAATATTTCTTGTTTTTGATGTTGTTTTTGAATTGTTTTTGAATTGTTGCCACAGAAGTGGCAACAATTTAATTTCTAAACAGGTAGAGAAAACATTTCACCTTAAAATTTACAAGTTAATAAAAGGAAAATATCAAATTGCACATATTCCAGTATTCGGAATCGATGAAAAATTGTTACCTGCAGGCTGTGCAGGTAGTTTCCCTTCAACTTGCGAGTACCAAAAATTAAATGTAAATCCGTAAAATATTTGCGAAGAAAAAAATAATCTTATTGGGTCAAAACAGTCTTTCTTCTCTTGAAAACATTGGACTCGATCTTATTTCGGCAAAAAGATGCATCTACAGAACCATGGATATGGAAGAGGCTTGCCCACCTACCCACTCATACTTGGGGCAAAATCACAAAATAAAATTTGCCTTTAGTGGGGGAAAATCATAAAATCACACTAATATACACACACAAAAAAATCACATATAGCTGAAAAAGTGGGAGGAAAATGCTCTCTCCGCACCCGGAACCATCCCGCCTTTTCGACAAAACTGATTTAACTATTTAATTTATGAGGATCCTTGTGAACAACTTCAAAACCAGTCCCATTCCGCCCCTGTTATCCAGGTCACTGGGATTTTAAATCATGGCAGGCGTTTCTTTCATAACGTTGGTCAACCTGAGAATCACCATGTCCAGATCTGATGTCGGAATGGGCGGACAGAATTCTGATGTCTAGCCGATTCGGGCATGTCGGGCATGATGATTCTCATACAGCCATGCCATAAATCTCTGGTATACTGAGTCACTCAATGACAAAGCCACGTGATATGGATAGGTCCTAATTTTCTCTTCACTTCGTCAGAACTTGAATTAACGTTATCAAGGTCCCTCGGTTCACCCAACTTGCCATCAAAATTTACGGTTCCTTTTTGGGAGACTGACTACGCCACTGCATCTAACATATGTCACACCCCTGCCCGATTAACAGAGGCGGCGGATGATTTTGAATCTGGGTAGGGGGGGGGGGCACAGGATCTGACGGGCACTTTCCAAGTATGATATTTTGATAGCATATAGCACAGCAGTATAGCTTTAAAGGGTAAATCCCCGCCCCCCCCTCCGCCCCCACCAGGACAAAAAAATTGGAAACTTTCACCGGCCCAGAAATCATTGGTGACCCATTTTCCCTTCTTCGTTTTTTCTTTCATTTCTTAATTCACAGCTTCAAACAGTCAAATATTCAAGATATTTTGGAAAATCGGTAAAATCATAGATCAAATTTATACCAAAATAAAAAATAAAAAATAGGAATTTTAAAGATTATATGTCTTGAAATCGGAAGAATTTAGACCATGATTATGATTAGGCAATTGTTGGTCATGAATCGGAATATATTTAATGTCTGAAATAATGTGAAATTGCGAAAAGTAAATAAGGGGTCCTTATTATTCAGGAGACCATCATTTTCATGTTAAGAATGAACGTAAATCGGTATATCAGTATAAATTTGATCAGATGACCCAAATTCGCCTGTAACGAATCAGGAACAGAATCAAATTAAAGGCCGGCCTCCACGAGCGAAATTTAATAACTTGTCCTTCTCCTTAACAAATTTTTCCAGCAAATCATAACCACAAACGTACTGTAGCAAATAGTGAGACCACTTTATCTTAATTAAGATAACCACACAATAATGACTTCATCTATTGCTAATATGATACTTAGCACCAACTTC